>CP129456.1:24602500-24925000 GCA_030445155.1 Quercus variabilis | reverse complement strand
TCACAATCAAGAACTCTTGCGCCTTCGATCAGAGTCCAGCCAAATCTCCACCTATACCTCCAGCACAAAAAGCCAGTCCGAGGAGCTCCTCCTCATTCCTGTAAGTCGCTCTATCCCTCTCTGAGCTTTTTCCTTTCTATTCCTCCTTCTTTGATTCGCTTTCCCCTTAGTTCCCTAAGGCGTTGTTTGGGATGGGTAGACTTAAGAAGTGCGTTTTTACTGAGGAGGCGATGTAGAAATTCATCGCCGATTACAAGATACCGGCCAACGTGGGCTTAAGGTATTATGAGGACGGGGAGTGGTTGCTCCGGAGGGAGGTGGGCGAGGTGGCGATACCCATTATCGCCTTCCTTGAAGGGGGGATGAGGATCCCCATGGGGCCGGTGATGAGGGGTTACCTTATATACTTTCGGTTAGCCCCCACCCAATGCGCCTTCAACATGTTCAGAATTCTGGGCAGTGTGGATGCTCTTAACAAGAAGATGGGTCTAAGGCTGACCCATCATGATGTGAATTACTGCTACAATCTTCAACATCTGAAGGGCAAGTCCTACTACATGAGGACGAGGGATGACAGGGTCCGGCTTATCCAGTGCCTCCCCGAGTCCAACAAGGAGATGAACGAGGATTTTCTCATCGTGTCTGGAGCGTGGCACGATGGCCTTCACTGCCCGACGACAGAAGGGATACCAGGTGGGGCAGTGGGAATAGGAGGGGGTTCAAAGATTCCAACTTTTTTACTGTGTCATTCATTTTTGTTCTGTTTGGCAACTAATGTGGATGTGTTTTCCTTTTGCAGATCCGCACGCCCTCGCGCCCAACTTCAGTTTGGTCAACAGGGAAGACTTGCAGACGGTGCTCAGGTCTGCGGATTTTGAAAATGAGGCAGACCACTAGGTTAGAGCTGCTCACAAGATCTTGGGGTACACTCCGCTCCAAAAGTCATTCACGGCCCCCAAGTACGTGATCAAAGCAAACGATCCTCGGCTATCGAAAATAGAAGTGACCGAGGAAGGGTTCAAGTTTCCCGAGGATCCCTCCACTTCCGAAGGCGTCACAGTAGCGATCCCCCCCTCCCACACATTCTCAGGGCCCGCGGGAGAGGATTTAGAGAGAGAAGGGGGAGCTGCAGACCCTGGTTTCGCCGAGGACGATTTTGGCGTTTTCGAGCAACTTCATCAGTCCGAGGACCCTTCTGGAGACTTGGGTGATCCTCGTCTATCCAAAGTAGAACTACTAGAGTCAGGGACATCCTCCCGGCCTAAGATGGGTTACAAAAAGAAGTTCCAACCCAGCCTGTCCGAGTTGATCAAGGGGCAGCCGGGGAAGTCTAAGCCGAAGCTGCCTCCTCCTCCTCCTTCCAAGACCCGCGCTGCCCACACCAGGTCGAGCTCGTCCCAGTCTCGGCTGCCCCCTTCTCCGCCTCAGACGACCTCGCCATCAAGGCACGAACCTGCCGACCCTAAGCAGAGAAAGGATAAGGGCAAGAGGGTTATGGAGGAGAAGTCTGGGCCCACGCGGGAGGGCGATGATGCTCGGCGGCCATCAAAGCAACTGAAGATTGGCCACAAAGAACAGGACAAGCAGGTCGAGGACCAGCCTGAGATTCAGGCATGGCTCCCCGCCCCAATGCTCCGTGGGAGTCCTTTGAGGGATGACGCCTCCTTCAGGGATTTCAGAGAGGGCGAGGGGGCGTATGTGGCCGACGCGATGGAGAGGTGCCTACTGCTTCCTGCGGACATGGCGCAGCTGGGGACCATGAGGAGCAGGGAGGTCTTTCTCTGCCTCAAGCGATACTTGGGGATGGTAAGATCCTAAACACTTGTGCTTTATCTGCTTTTAGTTTTGCATTCCTTTCTCTTTGAGCTCAACCTGCTTTATACCCGTTTTGCTTGGCAGGCTGTCCAGGCCACTTACAGGTTGGAGGAGGCGGCCAACAACCATGGGAAGGCCATGGACGCTAAGCGTGAGAGGCGCTTGAAGGCCACCCATGTCCTCAAGGTCTCCGAGGAAGACCTTGCCAAGGCCAGGGAACAGCTGAAGGCGATGGCCCAAGAACGGGACAGCGCGATATCTGGCCTTGAGGGTGCCTAGAGGCAGGCCGTGGAGCAGACGAGGCGCCTGGATGAGGCTGAGGATCAGCTCAGGATAGCCAGAGAGCTGATAGATGACCTCAGGAAGGAGAAGGCTGCTGCCGAGGAGGCCAGGCTTGAGGCGGAGAAGGGTAAGGAGCAGGCCTTGGCCAGCAAGGAGGATGCCGAGGAGGCAGCCTATGACGCCGGGGCAACTGAGACAGCAGCTGCCTACAAATCCCAAGTCCCAGGGTTATGTAGGCGCTACTGCTCTGAAACTTGGAGTGAGGCCCTCAGACAAGCTGGGGTGGAGGCCTCTTCTGCCCTGTGGAAGGAGGAGAGCGAATACTACCCCCCCGTCATCCGCGAGGCTGCCACGGTGGCTCGGAGGCCGAGGAGGCCGCTGTGGAAACTGCTGCAACTCCAGGGGAGGGGGCCTCGGATGCTGGGGCCACTGGCGAGCCAGTCCAAGGGAGTGGTCCCTCCCCGGTAATCGAATTGGGCGGCGGCTCTGATGAGGACAAGCCCCAGCAGGTTGTGGAGTCCGCCCCTGACACTCAGGCCCCATCCGTTGAGGGGGCAGCCGTTCCTGCCGTGCCTTCCAGCGAAGCGGGCGACTAAATTGAGGGACCCTTCCTGCTTTACTTCGCCTTTGTACCCCTCTTCTTTTTTTTTTTTTTTTTTTTTGTAATGTGACTCCTCTTGTATAATCTTTTTGGACTTAATGGAATGGGAGTTTTGTTTCTTTTTCTGTGTTGTGGCCGTTTCCTTGCTTGCATATTATCCGTTTTTGTTTACTCATATAGTTGTAACTTAAATTATATCTCTGCCAATCGTGGATTGTATCAATTGTTATAACATGTCCTAAGGAACAGGTAGAATTTTCGAAGCAGACACTTAGGGTCTTCTAAAGTAGCCAGCTTCCCCACAGGACTGAGTCTGAGGACCACGCAGTTCTTTGGTTCTGTCTAACACTTAAGTTTTCTGAAGCAATTAGTTTCCCCATAGGACTGAGTCCGTGGACTATGCAGTTCCTTGGTTTTGTCTAACGCTTTGCGTTCTTAAGTAACTAGTTTCCCCATAGGACTGAGTCCGAGGACTATACAGCTCCTTGGTTCTGTCTGACACTTAGTTTTCTTTTAAACTGGTTAGTTTCCCCATAGGACTGAGTCCAAGGACCATGCAGTTCCTTGGTTCTGTCTAACACTTAGTTTTCTTTTAAACTGGTTAGTTTCCCCATAGGACTGAGTCCGAGGACCATGCAGTTCCTTGATTCTGTCTAACACTTAGTTTTCTTTTAAACTGGTTAGTTTCCCCATAGGACTGAGTCCGAGGACCATGCAGTTTCTTGGTTCTGTCTAACACTTAGTTTTTCCTCTCTTTTTTTTTTTTTTTTTTTTTAAATGTCTAGGATGCGAGGCACATAACTAAAAGAAGCTAACAATATGAATCGAAATAGTTTCTTTATTAATAGTAGTACCTTTTCAGGTTATTTACATTCCACGGATAAGGTACAGGCTTGTCATCTAGATCCTCCAAGTAGTATGCTCCTATCCCTGCTATTGAGGTAATCCGGTAGGGCCCTTCCCAGTTGGGTCCCAGCTTTCCCCAAGAAGGGTTCTTGGCAGCTCCAACAACTTTCCTCAGCACCAGGTCCCCCGGTGCTAGCGGTCTGAGTTTCACATTGGCGTCGTATCCTTGTTTGAGCTTCTGCTGGTAGTGGGCTAATTGGATCATCGCTCGCTCCCTTCATTCGTCCACCAGGTCCAGGCTCTGCTCCAGCAGTCCATCATTGCTAACTGGAGTGAAGGAGCTCGTCCTTAGTGTCGGGAGATTTATTTCCAGGGGGATCACTGCTTCGGCGCCATAAGTCATGGCGAAAGGCGTTTCCCCCGTTGATCGCCGAGGCGTGGTTCGGTACGTCCATAGCACATGGGGTAGTTCTTCTACCCATCTTCCCTTGGCATCGTCCAGTCTTTTCTTAAGTCCATTCACGATGACCTTATTGACAGCCTTGGCCTGTCCGTTCCCTTGGGGGTAGGCCGGCGTCGAGTATCTGTTTGTGATCCCAAGTTCACTACAGTACTTCCTGAAGGCCTTGCTGTCGAATTGGAGCCCATTGTCCGAGATGAGGGTGTGAGGAGCCCCAAATCGCGTAACAATGTTCCTCCAAAGGAACTTCTTTGCGTCTACGTCCCTGATATTGGCCAGCGGCTCGGCCTCGACCCACTTGGTGAAGTAGTCCGTGGCCACCAACAGATACTTCTTATTCCCTGGTGCCTTGAGGAAAGGCCCCACAATGTCCAAGCCCCATTGGGCGAATGGCCATGGGCTGGACAAGGGATTTAGGACCCCTCCTGGCTGATGAATACTCGGGGCGAATCTCTGGCATTGGTCGCACTTCTTGACATATTCCTGGGCCTCCTGCTGCATCCCTGGCCACCAGTAGCCTTGTGTGATGGCTCGGTGGGACAAGGACCTCCCCCCTGTGTGGCTTCCACATATTCCCTCGTGCAGCTCTTCGAGTAGCGATTCCGCCGCTTCGGGGTGGATGCACAGCAGGTATGGTCCAGAGTAGGAGCGCTTATACAGCTTGTGATCCTCGGACAACCAGAACCGAGTAGCTTTCCTTCTAATTTTCTCAGCTTCTGACTTGTCCTCGGGCAGGATGTCATCTTTGAGGAATCTCACTATGGGGTCCATCCAGCTGGAGCCCATCTTGATCTGATGGACGGGGATCCCTCCCCTTGGCGCTTCACTTGCCCTCCCCAAATGCTCCACAAGTATTATCCGAGGCAGAGGCCCTGCCGAGGAGGTTGCGAGCGTGGCCAATGAGTCGGCATGGCTTTTCCCGCTTCTGGGGATGTGAGACAAACTGTAAGGGCTAAACCCCAATCGCAAGCGCTTAACTTGGCCCAGGTATTCTTGCATTCGTGGATCCCTGGCCTCCATCTCCCCATTCACCTGTCCTACCACCAACCCCGAGTCTGAGAACATCTCTATCGACTTTCCTCCCATCTTTTGCACCATGGTCATCCCTTGTATTAATGCCTCGTACTCGGCCTCGTTGTTTGTGGCCGTGAATCCGAGTCTCAGGGACTTCTCTATGACGTGATCTTCAGGGGACACTAGGACTAGTCCCACTCCTGAACCTCGCTGGTTAGCCGCGCCATCGACATATACCTTCTAGCATGCTGACTTTGGGATGGAGATTGCCCCAACTAACTTCTCACCATGACTCTCCTCCTTGGCTATAACCTCCACAGCTGGTTCAGCGAACTCAGCTGTCAAATCTGCCAGAACCTGGCCCTTTATAGAGGTCCGAGGCATGTACTCGATGTCGAAAGCCCCTAGAATCGTATTCCACTTCGCGATTCTTCCCGTGTAGTCGGCGGTTCGGAGCACAGATTTCAAAGGAAAATGGGGTTAGGACAACCACGGTGTGAGCTTGGAAGTAATGGGGGAGCTTTCTCGTGGCGTGGACCACGGCCAGGACGGCATTCTCTAAGGGTAGGTATCTCACCTCCGCTTCGTGCAGCGACTTGCTGACGTAGTAAACTGACTTTTGGACGCCATCGTCTTCCCGTATCAATACTAGGCTCACCGCATGGGGCGCCACATCAAGGTACGCGTATAGGACCTCGTCGGCCTCTGGGTGGGACATGATGGGCGGCCGAGAGAGATACTCCTTGAGTTGCCGGAAAGCCTCGACACATTCCTCGGACCACTCAAATCCTTTCCATTTGTTGATCAGGCAGTAGAAGGGCCTGCACTTGTCAGCCGACCTGGAGATAAATCGGTTCAGTGCTGCGATCATCCCAACAAGCTTTTGAATCTCTTTGGGGTTCTACGGAGGCTTCAAATTGTGGATGGCCTTGATTTGGTCAGGGTCGACTTCGATCCCACGGTGGGTGATCATGTACCCCAAGAATTTGCCAGAGCTAACACCAAAAGAGCATTTTAAGGCATTAAGGCGCAGCTTGTGCTCCCTTAGGACGTTAAATGTGAGGCTGAGGTCCTCTAAGTGCGTGGACACCAGCTTGCTCTTCACCACCATATCGTCGACATAGACCTCGATGCTCTTGCCAAACATCGGCTCGAACATTCTTGTCATCATCCTTTGGTAGGTGGATCCGGCGTTTTTCAGGCCAAACGGCATGACCTTGTAGTGGTAGTTCCCGATGGGCGTCACAAAGGCTGTCTTCTCTTGGTCTTCCAAGGCCAGTGGGATTTGATGGTAGCCCTGAAAGGCATCGAGGAAGCTCATCCGAGAATGGCCTGTCGTGGCGTCTACTAGCTGGTCTATCCGTGGCATTGGGAAGGGGTCCTTCAGGCATGCTTTGTTCAGGTCTGTGAAGTCCACACAAACCCTCCACTTTCCGCTCTTCTTCTTGACCACCACAGTGTTGGCCAACCATTTGGGGTAAAAGACCTCTTTGATGGCCCCCGCACGCTTAAGCTTATTGACCTCTTCCTTGATCGCATCAGCGTGCTCTTTCGACGGGCGCCGAGGTGGCTGTTGCCTCGGGGTCGCAGATGGGTTGACGTTAAGGTGATGGCAGATGAAAGAGGGGTCAATCCCAGGGCATCGCAGGGGTCCCACGCGAACACATCAAGATTCCTTTTGAGGAACTCAAGTAATTCCTCATTTTCCTGTGGAGGCAGTTGGGTTCCGACCTGGAAGAACTTCTCCAGGCTATCGCCGATTAACACCTTTTCCAGGTTCTCACTCTTAGCGCCCTCGGCAGGTGCATCAGGAGGCGCCGCCGGGGTCTTTGATTGCTATAAGCCTTCCTCGGCGTGCGCCGGGGGCTGTGCATCAAGTCGGTAGGATATGGCGGCCACCGTGCATTGCCTCGCCGTGGGCTGGCAACCTCGGATCTCTACGACTTGATCCCCGGATGGGAATTTCACCTTCTGGTGCAAGGTGGAAGCAACTCCCCCTAAGGTGTGGAGCCAGGGCCTCCCCACAATGGCTGTGTAGGGGGCGTAGGTGTCCACCACCACGAAGTTCGCCTCCACCACCTCTGGGCCCGTCTGTATGGGCAGCCTGATCATGCCCTTTGGGGTGACGAGCTTTCCGTCGAAAGTCATTAGGGGGGAACTATAGGGCGTCAGGTCCTCCGGTTTTAGCCCCAGCCCCTTGTAGAGGTCTGGGTACATGACCTCGGCCGCGCTGCCACCATCCACCATCACTCTTCTCACGTCGTAGCCCCCAATTCTGAGGGTAACAATTAGAGCGTCATCGTGGGGCTGGATGGTCCCAGTCTTGTCTTCCTCCGAGAAACTCAAGACTGGTGGACAACTCCTCCTGGCACTCTTTGGCTCTGTCCGAGAATCCTCGGCAGGCTGTCGGACTATAGACAACACCCGCGTAGGTTGCGTGCCTATTCTTCCTGGTGCCGCCAAGATGACATTGATCGTCCCCGTGGGCCGCCCCATGGCGAGGTCCCTCCGAGGTTCCTGGTAGGTCTAGTTTTGCTGGCCGTTGGAATGGTGGAGGAGGTGCTTCAACCTTCCCTCCCGGACTAGCTGGTCCAGGTGGTTCCAGAGGTTCCTGCAGTCCTCCGTATTATGCCCGTGGTCCTGGTGGTACTGGCAGTAGCGGCTCTGATTGCGCTTATCAGGCTCCCCAGCCATCTTGGTCGGCCACCTGAAGTACGGTTCGTTCTTTATCTGCTCCAGCACCCTGTGTACGGGTTCTCGGAACACAGCGCCGACCGTTTGCGTGTTGGTTGTTCCAGATTGGCCACCGAAATCCCTCATCGGACGGTGTTATCATAACGGTCCGACCTGAAATCCCTCCTCTCCTGAGGGATAGTCTTCTCCTTCCCCTTGCCCTGCAGTAGGTTTTCTTCTACCCGCTTGTACTTGTCGATCCGATCCATCAGTTGCCGCACGCTGGTGGCGAGCTTGCCAGTTAAGGACTTCCTCAGGCCGTGCCCCATTGGTAGTCCGTTCTGGAAGGTATTGATTGCGACAGCGTCGTACTTGCCGTCCAGGTCATTATAAATCTCCCAGTACTTGTCCGAGGAGGCCTGGAGGCCTGCTATTTGTGACAAAGCGAGAACGGAAGGCCTGGGTCAGCTGTCTATACGAGTCTATGGAGCTCGTCCTTAGACCGTTGAACCACCTCATTGCCACAGGCCCCAGGCTGGATGGGAAGACTTTGCACATCAGCGCTTCATTCTTGGAGTGGACAGCCATTCTTTGGTTGAACTGGCTCACGTGCTCCACAGGGTCCGTCTTGCCATTATAGGCAACGAAGGTTGGCTGCTGGAACCGCCGAGGAAGCTCCGCCTCCTCTATGCGATGCGTGAAGGGCGACTTGGAGAGCTGGTCCAGCGCCTTGCTCATGGCGTCGCCTCCTAAGCCCCTGGGGGTTGGGTTGGTATGCCCACGCCTCTGGTAGCGCTCCTTCTCGTGGGAGAAAGTCTCGCTGGGGGGCGTCCTTGACCTTTGCCTGTATTCATCGTCACTTTCGTCGTCGGAGAATGGGTCAGGGCTGGGCTCGGACCGTCTTCGCTGCACACGGTGCAGCTTCCTCTTTAGATCGTCTATCTCACGCTGCATGGCCACCTTGTCATCCCTTCTCTGGGGAGTGTGGCTGTGGGCCTCTTGTGATCGCGCGGCCTGGCTATCGCCGCGCTTCTGGGGAACGTGCCCATCCCGGCGGGTTTGGCTTCCGCCCGCCATTGAAGTGTGCACGCTTCCTTTCCGAAATCGCCCGTTGTCATTCTGACCGCCCCCGGGGTCGCCATAATTGCCCTGATGCCGCGACTTCGCCGGTTCAGGTCGATTGGGAGTACTTTGGTGAGGGCTTGATCCCACCATGCTTGACTATCGTCCTTACTAGCGTACAAGTTCTTCCCACAGATGACGCCAATTGTAGGGGCTCCGTTTTTGGAAGGGCACCCCCGACAATAAATTTGTAGAGTATGGGCTCAAGAGCTAGGCCCTAGTAAAGAATGCAACGGCCATGAATGGTTATTCGTGGGCTATGATAATCTAAATATGGGTTAAGGGGGCACAACAGGGCTTCTCGGACGGATTACAGAGATTGTAGTTGTTCTTATTTCACTCAAGTAAGTTTACAAAAAATGGCTCAAAGGAAGCACACGGTTACAGCACATATTTCTCTCTGGTTCTCCGTCCTTCCGTCCCCCTCTCAAGGGGGACTTCTTACATTATATATCCCTCTCTCAGCTGATCTTAGCCCTACATTTGTTGATCAATCCGGTCTCCACTTGAGTGCCTGTCCCATCAGCCGCATTCTCATCCCTCTGTAAGTTGCGGCGCCCAAGATGGCCCTGTTCAGAGGTCCTATCCTCATTAATGCGGCCAGGACGTTAGTTGAGGGCATTTAATGTGGAGGTGACAGTTCGTCTAGGACTTGCTCCTCCACCATGCTTCCATGTCCGGTGCTTGGCACCTACTATATGCTCCTTGGATACTCTGGGAGATTCTCCTTGAGGGACTGCTGCTCGCCTATTTCCTGACTTCGGAGTTCCGAGGATGATCAAGTGACAGTTCATCTGGGACTTGCTCCTCCACCATGCTTCCATGTCCGGTGCTTGGCACCTACTATATGCTCCTTGGATACTCTGGGAGATTTTCCTTGAGGGACTGCTGCTCGCTTATTTCCTGACTTCGGAGTTCCGAGGATGTGATCATCCTCGGCATGGCTTCTTGGACCCCTAGGCCTTCACGCTTTGTCCTCGGACCTTGGACACGTCCTCGGATCCCAGGTGGTCCTCGGCATGGGCCTTTGGGCCTGATTCAAAGTGGGCCGGGGTTGCCAACTCTTTGTGGCCCCACAATAAAAATAAAAAAAAAAATAAAAGGAAAGAGAACTAAACTTAAGTATGTATCTATGACTTACAAAATGTGTAACTTTTACATTATGTATAATTTAAACCCTTATATAAGTGTGATTGTCATTGTTTTTAATTATACTGTGCATATGCACGAATTATACATTAGTTTGGGTGAATGGTGATGATGGTTAAACAACTTGTTCTTCAGGTCCATTAAGCTTAACATTCAATGGATATTGTAGGGGCTCCGTTTTCGGAAGGGCACCCCCGACAATAAATTTGTAGAGAGTGGGACAAAGGGTTTGGTTCCGGCCGGCCTCTCCCCGGTCTTCCTTGAACTTTTCGTCTATTGCTCTTCGCTTGGGGTTGCTCCTCGGCTAGCGTCCGAGAAAGCCCCCTTTCACAAAGGGGGTTCTTTGCCTTATATACGCCCTTTAGCTCGATCCTGGCCTTACAACTGTTGGCCATCCGGGCTACTGGTTCAGGACTTGTCCCATCAGACAGGTTCCTCACTATACTGGGGGTTGCTGCTTCCAAGGTTTTTCTAGTGAAGGGTCTTGTCATCATTAATGTAGCCTAGAGGATCAGGCATACTCGTTAAGTATGGATGTGACCACCTATTCTGGGTCTGCCCCCTACCTGGATTAGACTAGGTGTGCCGAGGAGAGGTGTGTCCTCGGCTCGGGTCTGAGAAGAGCTAAAACCCTTAGGCCGACTATCTGGGATGATTGCCCTCCTCGGCTTGGGCCTTGGGCCAGCCTAAAGGTGGGCCGGGGGTTCTGGGCCCTCGGGCCCCACAATAGCCCCTCAAAACCCTGCTGCACGTCTCCTCGGACGGGGAGGAGGGTTTTGCAAACCTCGGCCCCTATGTTCCGGAAGGCCTTCAGCCGGCTGGTTCTTCCTTGAGTGGCTGGATCGACCCTTAGGCTCTTCAATAGGTAGTTAGTTTCTCCACAGGAATAGGTCTTCGGACCGAGCAGTACCTTGGCCCCGTCGTAAATAGCTAGCTCCCCGTAGGCTTGAGTCCGTAGACCATGCAAGACCTAGGTACAGTTGCTGCCTTCAGTACGAATGGCCATCTCCCCGTAGGCTTGGGTCCGAGGACCATGCAAGTCCTAGGTACAATTGCTGCCATCGTTTGTAAGTGGCTAGCTCCCCATAGGCTTGAGTCCGTAGACCATGCAAGACCTAGGTACAGTTGCTGCCTTCAGTACGAGTGGCCAGCTCCCCGTAGGCTTGGGTCCGAGGACCATGCAAGTCCTAGGTACAATTGCCGCCATCGTTTGTAAGTGGCTAGCTCTCCGTAGGCTTGAGTCCGTGGACCATGCAAGACCTAGGTACAGTTACTGCCTTCAGTACGAGTGGCCAGCTCCCCGTAGGCTTGGGTCCGAGGACCATGTAAGTCCTAGGTACAATTGCTGCCATCGTTTGTAAGTGGCTAGCTCCCCATAGGCTTGAGTCCGTGGACCATGCAAGACCTAGGTACAGTTGCTGCCTTCAGTACGAGTGGCCAGCTCCCCGTAGGCTTGGGTCCGAGGACCATGCAAGTCCTAGGTACAATTGCTGCCATCGTTTGTAAGTGGCTAGCTCCCCATAGGCTTGAGTCCGTAGATCATGCAAGACCTAGGTACAGTTGCTGCCTTCAGTACGAGTGGCCAGCTCCCCGTAGGCTTGGGTCCGAGGACCATGCAAGTCCTAGGTACAATTGCTGCCATCGTTTGTAAGTGGCTAGCTCCCCATAGGCTTGAGTCCTTGGATCATGCAAGACCTAGGTACAGTTGCTGCCTTCAGTACGAGTGGCCAGCTCCCCGTAGGCTTGGGTCCGAGGACCATGCAAGTCCTAGGTACAATTGCTGCCATCGTTTGTAAGTGGCTAGCTCCCCATAGGCTTGAGTCCGTGGACCATGCAAGACCTAGGTACAGTTGCTGCCTTCAATACGAGTGGCCAGCTCCCCGTAGGCTTGGGTCTGAGGACCATGCAAGACCTAGGTACAGTTGCTGCCATCGTTTGTAAGTGGCTAGCTCCCCATAGGCTTGAGTCCGTGGACCATGCAAGACCTAGGTACAGTTGCTGCCTTCAGTACGAGTGGCCAGCTCCCCGTAGGCTTGGGTCCGAGGACCATGCAAGTCCTAGGTACAATTGCTGCCATCGTTTGTAAATGGCTTTGTCCCCGAGTATGAGGACACAGTGTTCACCTCTTTGGGCAACTCAGTCTCTCGTCGGGTAGAAGTTCCTCCCATTAGCCCCTTGCAGGCTGCTGGAGCAAGAGTCATTGTACCACTACTGCACAGTTGCCTCCAATAGGAGTTCGTCCTCGGATCCGAGGACTTTGTTTTTGGTGTGAAGACGTCCACGGGTCTTTTCCTGTGAGCTGTTTTTCCTCGGGTCGGATTGTGACTTCGCACGTGGGGCTGATCTTGCTTCTGGTTCGCGTTCCTCATCTTTCTGGTTTACGAGGCGTCGCTTGACCTTCCGCGCTCCCTGTTTGACGTTTCGGTGCCCGTAACGCGCCTCCATTAATGCCCTCGTGAATTAACACGCATTAGGCAGCTGGCAATCCCCTTAGAATTGGGTAGGAATTAATTCCCTTTGACAATTCCCCCTTCGAATTCCGCGCGGCTCAACTCCCACTGGTTTTCGCCCTCCATAAAAGGCGTTCTGGGGGGAGTGTTTCTCCTCATTCCATGAATTCTCCACCACGAACAGAAATACACACTTTCACCTTCCTGAGCCCCTTTGACACCGCCACTAGGGTTGTGACCGCAATTAGGAGACCTGGAGTTAAGGGCCGCCGTGGTCGCAGCCCCCACTGGGCTGTAGGCGCGGCAGAGTTTAGGCGTAACACTGGCAGGGCCTCGTATGGTGGCCAGGGGGGACGTCATTGAAGTACCTAACGCCCCTCCGCAGAGCGCACCTCTGACGAAGGAGGCACGCGAACTCCCGTCACGGCTGGTGCCCGAGCATTGCCGTCTCCGACGGTCGGTGCTCGTGCAGTTTGGAGAGGGTCGAGGAAGCATCACGAGGGAAGGTGTTCCGGGGTCTTGAGGTCGGCTCCTCACTTTGTTCAAGCTTTGGTTTGAAGGTGAGCCAGCCCCCAGCCCCCCTTCCCGTGCTTTTACTGTCAAGTTCTCCCATTCTCTTGACGCCAATAAAAGCACGGGTTGACACTTCCCTCATTCCTGATATTAATTCTTTGCGAGCCTCTTGCCCGGCCAGTTCCAAGACCGGTCCGCCTGGGCCTCTGATTGTAGGATTAGTTGGTAGGATTTTTTGTAAAACATGCCTGTCTGAGCCTCTGATTGTATTTGTAACTTTTCTTTTATGAAATAATAAAGATTGTTGTACTTGTAATCTTTCCTGCAATAATAAAGAACTTTTCCTTTATTTCGCTGTTGAATTTTCCTTTCGTACTGCAACTCTTCTCTTGTTCTCCTTTTTTTTTTCTTTTGCACCGCCAACTTTGCATAGCAACTACTTTGGAACGACCGCCGGTTCCGCCGGCCGGTGCTCTAACCCTCCCCACAGACGGCGCCAATTGTAGGGGCTCCGTTTTCGGAAGGGCACCCCCGATAATAAATTTGTAGAGAGTGGGACAAAGGGTTTGGTTCCGGTCGGCCCCTCGCTGGTCTTCCTTGAACTTTTCGTCTATTGCTCTTCGCTTGGGGTTGCTCCTCGGCTGGCGTCCGAGGAGGCCCCCTTTCACAAGGGGGGTTCTTTGCCTTATATACGCCCTTTAGCTCGATCCTGGCCTTACAGCTGTTGGCCATCCGGGCTACTGGTTCAGAACTTGTCCCATCAGACAGGTTCCTCACTATACTGGGGGTTGCTGCTTCCAAGGTTTTTCTAGTGAAGGGTCTTGTCATCATTAATGTAGCCTGGAGGATCAGGCATACTCGTTAAGTGTGGATGTGACCACCTATTCTGGGTTTGCCCCCTACCTGGATTAGACTAGGTGTGCCGAGGAAGGGTGTGTCCTCGGCTCGGGTCTGAGAATAGCTAAAACCCTTAGGCCGACTATCTGGGATGATTGCCCTCCTCGGCTTGGGCCTTGGGCCAGCCTAAAGGTGGGCCGGGGGTTCTGGGCCCTCGAGCCCCACAGATATATATATATATTTTTTTTTTCTGAATATGAAGAATAAATTTTGAAGTGTCAATATCATTTTACAATTAAAAATTATTAAAAATAGATATATTTAATAAATATTATTAGTTATAAAATTATTTATAGTTAAAAATATTTTGGCTGTCAATTTTTTTAAAGTGCTTTTAAAAATATATTACTTTATTTATTTAAAGTAAGAAAGAACTTCAAATATACAATTATATCTTTAACCAAATTACCAAAAAGTATGATGAAGTAAATGTTATTAAATAAGTGCCTAAATTAGTTTAGAAGTTATAATAAGTCTATCTATGAGTTTGGTATTTAAAATTTTTAATTACTACCTATCTTATTCTCGCCCTTTTTTTTTTTTTTTGTTGAGAAAGTCTTATTCTCGCACTTAAAGGATAAAAGAAAAAGAAATTGACTGCAATTTTTTTAAAAGAAAAAATTGCCTGCATCTTAAGCAGGACGAACCGTACATATATTTTGCAATCAATTCGACTAGCTCGGCGCCTTTATCATCATGGTAGATCAGTTTTAAACTACGGTCAGTAGCTTAGCCATACCTTGGTACCGTTTGGAGAACAAAAAATTATTTTTGTCTTTTATCTATCGACTTTTTTAAGTCAACAAATTGTTTTCCTCATCTACACAGACCACTCTCCACACAAAGAGTGTGAGTGTAGATGAGCAATAAAATTTGCCTATTTTGTGGACACGGTTGGAATTGATTTTCAAGGCTTCGCTAAGGAGGCATGCATAGGTCGGTGTGGCCCACGTCCCAAAAGGTTGTGCTTTGCGCCAAAGACAGTGGTGGTACCCAAAATTAATCTGAGGACGCGTTAACATTAAGAGGTCGGCAGTCTGAGATCTAGGCATGCCTCCCTCAGCCGAAACATTAATAAATTGCAATATCTTTGAAAGAAAAATTGCTTTACTTCTTAAATTGCCATTAATTAATTCTTTTTTGTGTACGAACGGTACTTCTTTTTCCGATTGCTTTTATCCAACCACTTTTAAAAAAGAGATGTAACGTGTTTAAGTTAATTCAATTAGTAAATTTTTTTATTATCAAATAAAATATTTGAGATTTAATTTTTAACATAAATATAAATTCTACCGAATGAATCAAAAGAGTGCAAAGTAAAGCAAAGATGTGCATCGTGGCATTTTGAAGTTGAATTTCATTCCTTGTAATGAAAGCTAATTAAGAGTAGCATAAATGTATAGAGACAATGGAAATACAGGTCTTCCTTGGCTTCGAAAGTCACCCAGGGAAAGGAAAAATAGGTATGATGGCAAAATTCGTAATAAAGGAATCCCCACTCCCCAATCCCCATGTACAGGTTATTTTCACATTTATTAATTGAGCCCTCATTCAGTGCTAACCAAATTCTCTCCTACTTTAATTAAATGCCACTCATAATTGCTAAGCAATCAATTCATGCTTTATAAGCTGGTAACAACCAAGATGGCCAAGCATCTCTATTGTCAACAAGGTGCTGCAATAGGAAAATGTGAACTGTATTTAAAGCAAAAGCCAATTGAGCAACAACAAAAAATTGACTATTGGCAACAAAATTATTCACAATCAAGCGCGTAAAGAAAATCACACTTAGAGATATGCGCTTAATTTATCAACATGACAAGTCGACTTAATCTAATTCAACCAGATGTTGGAAAGGTTTGTTTTTTGGGTTGATGGGATGGAAATTTTTATTTGAAATTTGGTTTGAATTCACAAAATTTCAACCTAAGTAACTCAATCTAATGTTAAAAAAAAAATGAATATTCAATTTATCAATTGATGTATTTTAAATTTTTGAGTCTTAGTTTAAATTTGTTAATTTGATCTATTTTGGCATGTTAAATTAAATTAAATTTAATAATATTAGAAACTTTTACTCATTCGTGTAAATTGTAATTATTTATTGAATAATATACTTATATGGTTTAATGAAAACCTATTTTTTAAAATGATCCCAACTCAATCCATATACTCCCTCAAAAAAAAACTCAATCCATATGAGTTGGATTGAATTAGATTTTAGAAGTATTATGAATTGGGCTGAGTTAGAAATTTCTTTACTCAAAAATATTGGGTTGAATAACCTATACTTAACCCAACTTGAAGCCATGCACATCACTAAATTCACACTAAACTAGATTGAGAAAGCAATTTTGTTTTTAGTCAAATCCACCCCCTCTAATTTCCGGTTCCATTTCATCAATATCCTTTCGATGAACTGCAATTTCCCCAAAGAGTTCTCCAATGGCAACATAAGTACATAAAAACAACATTAAGCAAGATTAACTAAAAGTAAGAATTACTTTAACCAAACATAAATTTCATTTATCATTCAACATCAACTACAAACACAAACCACATTCCACAACCATATCCAATGGACCACATATAAACTTAAGGAGTACCACATAGGAGTATATACCATAAAGTACCTAGGTAGCAACAAAGTTAAACAATACAACATTTTCTATCTTAAATCTTAATAAATACTACTACTACTATTCAAGAACAACACTAGCTAGTTCTTTGAAGCACTCTTCCTCTTCATTGGTGTCAAGTTCTTCTTCTTCTTCAATCCCTCTGGAGTCTTAACCTGACTTAACCTCTTCATCTTCTTCGCACCCGCCGCCGCCTTCTTTTTCTTCTTCTCTGGGGTCTTAACCTGATTGAGCCTCTTGGTTTTCAAACCCTTCTCCGAAATCTTCTTGGCCTCGTTTTCCTTGGGCGTCACAGCCTTCTTAGCGTCATTTTTGCCCTTCTTTTTCTGGGTCTCTTTCACAGCCAACTTGAAAGAGTTCTTGATTTTCACAAGCCTTTCAGACTTGACAAACTTCTTCAACTGCACAGATAAGACTTTCTTGAAGTTTTGTGGCAACTCTTTCTTGTACTTGTCATCTATGAACTTCGCTATCGCTGGTTGGCTCGACCCTGTCCGGTCCTTTAGTGTTAATATCGCCTCGCTTATCATCTACCAAACAAAAAACATCAAAATTATTGTTCAAAAATAAAATTTAAAAAGCAAAGATTAAAAGGGATTTTAAGGGACCTCAAAGTATGGAGGATGGAGGGTCGAGTTGGACTGGGAATTGGTGGCTTTGTTTTTGTTGTCCTTGCTTGATTTCGCCATTTCTCAAAGTCTTTTGGAGTAAGGAAAAAAAAAAACCGTTTTTGTGTGTGTACTTTGTAAGAGAGATTAAAGACTTTTAAGAGGGATTTTGAGATGGTATTTGAATTTCAATTTTGGATTTGGATTTGTAATGGCGGGATGGTTGTGGGTCACGTAGAGGTATTTGGTTGGTGGGTTTGTGAGGCGAGAAATGGGCCGTTTTTCACGCTCCAAGTTTTACATTTTCCACTTTGGATTTGGACTCCAAACTTGTATTTGTATTTGTGTGTATGATCGTGGGCTAAAAATTGGTGATAAGATCAAAATGATTTGTTGTTGCCAAAACAAATGACAGGACAAAAACAACCCCCCACCCCACACACACACAAAAAAAAAAAAAAAAAAAAAAAAAGTGACAAGAAAATGCAACAGACAATAACCCACCCATTAAGTAATCGACCATGCATGATAGATCAGATCCAAGATCTACACTCCATTCTTTGTCTTCACTGAAACCTCCTTTTTGTTTAGTAAAAACTTGGGCCGTTTGCAACTCTTTTGACACATTAAAGTGAAATGCCATAATTGTCAAATACTGTTTAAGATAGTATATTATGATATGTATCATTCTCCCTTAAAAGTTATAATAATTTTTTAGTAGAATCTATGATGTATTTTTGTGTTAAAACTTCATCTCTTCTTCCTTGTATGTCTCAAATAACTAAATTTTAAAATAAGAAAAAAAAAAATCAAACACATGGAATATCATAAATGGTGGATCACAAAGTCTATTTAATTTTTAAAATTTTTTTTATTATAAAATAACTGAAGTTTAAAATGAAAAATAAAATTGAACACATTGAATATCACAATTGATGGAGCATAAACTATATTTATTCTTTTTATTTTCTTTATAAAATTACCGATTTAGAATTAAAAAAAAAGACACATGGGATTTCATAATTGGCAGAATATAAAGTAAAGCACAAAAAATAATATAGATGATTTCTTTTCTTTTGATGGAATATATAGATGATTTTTGTAGGGTCACGATTTTCGGACTAAACCAAAAAATAAGTGGGATCTTGGCCTAGTGAACCCAGTACAATAAATTTATAAAGAGTGGGTCAAAGAGCTAAGCTTTAGTGCATGGATAACAGTAAGAATGAGTTTTTTTTTTTTTTTTTTTTTTTTTTAATTTTTTATTATTATATTGTTCAAATAGAAATGAACTAAGTTTATCAAAGAAAGTTTGTCCTCGACACAATTCAAGAAGCTTTGCTCTTGTATATATTGGGTGACAATAGTTACAGGAGTTCTTGAGATCGCCATAGTGCATTTTCTCCCTTTTTCCAACCACCTGCCCTCTATGGTGGGTTTCTCATATTATATAGCCCTCTTTAAACGATCTTAACCTTCCACTTTTGATCATCTAAGCCTATACTTGAGTGCCTGTTCCATCAGACGCCCTCTCTGGCATTCTGTGAGTTACGGTAACCGAGGTAGTACTATTTAGGAGTCATTTCCTCATCAATGCGGCCAAAACGTTAGTTGTGGGCATTTAATGCGGAGGTGACAGTTTCTCCTTGAATTGCTCCCATTGCGCTCGTCCTTCTTTTTGGAATGCTTTGAGAGGCTGCCTTTGATGGCGTGCCGCTCTTCCCTTCCATGATCTTGGTTGATCGAGGACAGGATTGTCCTCGACGATGTTCCTCGGCAATTTGGGCCTTCTTCGTTCGTCCTTGGACTTCCTTCTTCCCCAGTGTGGGCCTTAGGCTTAGTATAAAATGGGTCGGGGTTGCCAAATTCTTTGGCTCCACAATAGCTCCCCAAAATCTTGCTGTTCGGCTCCTCGGACGGAGAGGAGGATTTTGATGTCCTCGGGTCTTTGTCACGGCTTGTCAAGTCTTGTCTTCCGTTAGTACCTAAGTCTCTTCACCTGCCCAAGGCACGTTCCTAGCGCTTCAGTATATGGAGCGCGCCTTCATTAATACTTTTATGAAGCGATGCAGATCTAACAGTTGAGGATTTCTTCGGAAATTGGGCAGGAGTTATTTCGCTTGTAGCTCTTTCTTTGAATTTCGTGCGAATTAAGTTCCGCTAGATTTCGCCTTCTATATAAGGCACTCTAGGAGAATCGTTCTTTCACATTTACAAATCCTTGAGTTTGGCAGGAACTTCAAGTTTTCAACCCTTCAAGCATTTCCAAGGACCTTGCCAAGATCGTGATTAAGACCTAGGGAATGAGATAGCCTTGGATAAAGGCAAGGGCAAGGAAGCCAAGCCCCTTTTAGGAACCAAGAATGCCGCCTAGATCTTGGACGACGCAGTTAAGGCAAAGGAAGCAGAGGCCAAAGATGTTCCTACCTTTCAACCAAGCAAGAAAGAAGATTCATCTCCTTCAGCTAAGAACCGAAGCAGGCGTAGATCACATCAGACTTTTGGTGTGACAAAGCTTAGGTCTCACCTTGATGGTAGGACATCTTGCAGTTAGGAGAAAAGGGGGCCCATCAGGCGCTTCCACTTCTTCTTCTTTCTCATCGTCGGTACCGCCCATACTGACTCGATTGTTGCTGGAACAAGATTGCGAATCTACCATTCCCATGGGCTTTCTCTTTTTATAGTTAGTTTTAAAACAAGCCTGCCTCAGTCTCTCTTTTTATAGTTATCTTTAAAACAAGTCTACCTAAGCCATTTGGTGTATGATGTACCTTTCCTTTATTTAATAAAAAGGGCTGCACTTTTTACTTTATGAATTTTTCCTTTCTCAGCAGTAATTATTTAATGTGTGTGTTGTTATTTTTCCTTCCAATGGGACTTGGAACTGGTGTGTTGACGGTAACAAAAAGTTGTCACCTTGACTTTAACAAAACTAACAATAGCACCCAGCTGTTAACTTTAAATAAATTAACTATGTAGGAATAATTAGGAACATAACCATGTGCTTTATACCGCAAACTGTGCAACCATGAAAGGATGTTGGATTTAAAGTAAGTCATTCGAGGGGACCATTGTGCATTAAGGCTCTGTTCGGCATTTATAATGACGTCATGGCGTCGGTTTTCCCCAAGCGTTTGATCTGAGGATCTAGGCACGCCTTAGGTTCTGTTTAAGCACTCATAAAGAGATGTCATAGCATTAATTTTTCCAAAGCATGTGGTCCGAGGATTCGTACAACACCCTGGTTCTGTTCAACCCTTAGGTGCTTGCTGAAAGTTTTTAGTTTTCCATAGGTTTGTGGTCTGAGGAGCCATACAAGACCTTGGTTCTGTCCAACACTTAGATAATTGTCAAGAGTTGTTAGTTTCCTCATAAGTTTGAGTCCGAGGACCGTGCAAAACCTTGGTTCTGTCTAACACTTGGATAACTGTCAAAAGTTATTAGTTTCCCCATAGGTTTGTGGTCCGAGGAGCCATACAAGACCTTGGTTCTGTCCAATTCTTAGATAATTGTCAAGAGTTGTTAGTTTCCTCATAAGTTTGAGTTCGAGGACCATGTTTTGTTAGTTTCCTCATAAGTTTGAGTTCGAGGACCATGCAAGATCTTGGTTCTGTCTAACACTTGGATAACTGTCAAAAGTTATTAGTTTCCCCATAGGTTTGTGGTTCGAAGAGACATGCAAGACCTTGATTCTATCCAACACTTAGATAATTGTCAAAAGTTGTTAGTTTCTCCATAAGTTTGAGTCTAAGGACCATGCAAGACCTTGGATCTGTCTAGCACTTGGATAACTGTCAAAAGTTATTAGTTTCCCCATAAGTTTGTGGTTCGAAGAGCCATGCAAGATCTTAGTTCTATCCAACACTTAGATAATTGTCAAAAGTTGTTAGTTTTCCCATAGGTTTGAGTCCGAGGACTATGTAAGATCTTGGTTCTGTCTAACACTTGGATAACTGTCAAAAGTTAGTAGTTTCCTCATAGGTTTGTGGTCCGAGGAGCCATGTAAGACCTTGAATCTGTCCAACACTTAGATAATTGTCAAAAGTTATTAGTTTCCCCATAGGTTTGTGGTCCGAGGAATCATGCAAGACCTTGGTTCTGTCTAGCACTTAGATAATTGTCAAAAGTTATTAGTTTCCCCATAGGTTTGAGTCCGAGAACCATGCAAGATCTTGGTTCTCTCTAACACTTGGATAACTGTCAAAACTTATTAGTTTCCCCATAGGTTTGTGGTTTAAGGAGCCATGCAAAACCTTGGTTCTGTCCAACACTTAGATAATTGTCAAAAGTTGTTAGTTTCCCCATAGGTTTGGATTCAAGGACCGTGTAAGACCTTGGTTCTGTCTAACACTTGAATAACTGTCAAAAGTTATTAGTTTCTCTATAGGTTTGTGGTCCGAGGAGCCATGCAAGACCTTGGTTCTGTCTAACACTTAGATAATTATCAAAAGTTGTTAGTTTCCCATAGGTTTGAGTCCGAAGACCATGCAAGACCTTAGTTCTGTCCAACACTTAGATAATTGCCAGTATGTGTTAATTCCCCTAAAGCAGGAGGTCTGAGGACTCGTCATAGCTAAGGTTCCATTTAACCACTTTAGTAGATTAGAAGATATCAATATATACTTTCCAAAACCAGCCCCGCCGCAGAGCCTCCTTGAATCGCTCTGTGTTGCTGCCACTTCCTCTAATGGAGGTCCAACGAACTCAGCCGCTAGATTCGCGAGGACCGGACCCCAGACAGAGGTACGGGGCATGTACTTGATGTCAGAAGCCCTTAGAACTGTCCCCTATTTAGCAATCCTCCCTGTATAATCCGCTTTTTGAAGTATAGACCTGAGTAGAAGTTGAGCTAGGGCAACAACTGTGTGTGCCTCATGTAGTGTCTTACTCGCATAGTAAATTGGCCATCATAATGGCTTTCCCCAAGGACTTTAGCCGATGAGGGTCTAATCCTATCTTAACTACCCGTTGCACTCATTATCACACAAGTTCTTCCCACAGACGGCGCCAATTGTAGGGTCATGATTTTCGGACTAAGCCCAAAAATTAGTGGGATCTTGGCCCAGTAAACCCAGTATAATAAATTTATAAAGAGTGGGTCAAATAACTAAGTTTTAGTGCATGGATAACAGTAAGAATGAGTTTTTTTTTTTTTTTTTTTTTTAATTATATATATATATATATATATATATATATATATATATATATATTGTTTAAACAGAAATGAACTAAGTTTATCAAAGAAAGTTTGTACTCGGCACAATTCAAGGAGCTCTGATTTTGTATATATTAGATGACAATGGTTACAGGAATTCTTGATATTGCCATAGTGCTTTTTCTCCCTTTTTCCAACCACCTGCCCTCTATGGTGGGTTTCTCCTATTATATAGTCCTCTTTAAACGATCTTGACCTTCCACTTATTGATCATCCAAGCCTATACTTGAGTGTCTATTCCATTAGACGCCCTCTCTGGCGTTCTGTGAGTTGCGGTAACCAAGTTAGCACCGTTCAGGAGTCATTTCCTCATCAATGTGGCCAGAACGTTAGTTGTGAGCATTTAATGAGGAGGTGACAGTTCTCCTTGAATTGGTCCTCCACCATGCTCCCATGGCTGGCCCATTACACTCGTCCTTCTTTTTGGAATACTCTGGGAGGCTGACTTTGATGGCGTACTGCTCTTCCTTTCCATGATCTTAGTTGACCGAGGACAAGATTGTCCTCGGCGATGCTCCTCGGCAATTTGGGTCTTCTTCGTTCATCATCGGACTTTCCTTCTTCCTCGTCGTGGGCCTTAGGCTCAGTATAAAATGAGGCGGGGTTGCCAAATTCTTTGACCCCACCATTTCTATTCCTTCATGCTGCTTTGTTAAAGAATACAAATTATTTGTCCCACTTTATTGGTTTTCTTACTTTATATTCTACCAATAACTTTTTTTTAGAGAGAATTGCAATCTATAGCGTCCACTCATAATGATAGTTTTTTATCATCAGATTAAGATATCAATCAATTTTTGAGATAAACGGGAATCAAACCCAGATCTTTTATTCAAGAATCAGAAACTTTATTACTTAAGCTAACTACTAATCATATGGATAGCTTCTTCTTGATAGAACACCACACAAAATGTAACCTGCCTATGCAATGGGCGATGTATACCCTTTTTTTTATGAAGTGGCATACTTTATAACAGAAGCACGTACAATTACTACTACAGAAGAGCCAAATCCTTGCACTTTGATGGTGGACCCGCAGCAATATGCCCACCCACGAGCCCACTATGCTCTCTCTCGTCCCGATCTCCATTGCGTTATGTCATTTCGTTCACCCCTTTATACTCAAAACAAAGTTAGGAATAGAACATGATAAAAATATTCCACTGACATGTGATGAGAGCAGAGAGCACATTTCTGAAAACTAGAAACCCTATCTGGATCCATTGGTACTTGGCGTCAATTGCCTTGCATTATAACCTACGAAAAATGATGGACATGATCCGTATTGGTGCGCACAATGAGCTTCAAGTCTCTCATAAAAAAGAATCACCTCATTTCACTCTTCCTTCAAAAGCTTAATCATATCCAGATATCCTCCTTTTTTTACTTTTTTTTTTTTTTTTTGCTACCTAAATTTATCTCAGTATAATAAAAAATAAAATAAAATTTGATGCTGTTCGCTTTATTAATGTTACTAATTAATGGGATAATAATATTATTATAACTAGACAATACCAAGGCTTGACAATAATTAACTGATTAAGCTGTGTTTTTTTAACTGGGTCCTTTTAAAAACAATAAACCTACTGATGCAAAGAAATAATTTAATAATTCTACATAAGATTTTCATTTTGATTCTTTAGAGTAAAATCAAGTTGAACACAATGATGCCAAGAGTATTGTTCCTAACTGGCTTTTTTTTTTTTTTTTCTTGTTTTGGGGGGGGGGGGGGGGGGAGGTGTGTTTACTGAAAATATCTAAAGACTAAATCTCTCCTCACTTAAATATTGAATTATAAAAAGAAGAAGAAGAAAAAAAAGGTTAACCACGAATACACGATGAGTGGATGACTTTGAAAATTGAGAACCATGTGATACATATTATTTTTCTTATGCTAATTATTGTACAAATATATAGTTTTATACCTTTAAAATAGTGATACAGTTATACCTTTAGTAGAAAATCAGGTTAAACATAATGATGTCAAGAGTTTTGTACTTAAACTGATATTTTTTTTGTATTTTTATTTAAAATATCTAAAGTTTAAATTTCTCACCACTTAAGTATGGGATTATAAAAGGAAAATTAAAAGAAAAAAGGTTTAACGCGGTGACTTTGAAAATTGAGTACTATGTGATACAGATTATTTTGCTTATGCTAATTAATTATTTTACAAAACTATAGTTATACGTTTAAAATGGATATTTTAACAAATTTATACCTCAAATTTTCATATGAAAAACTAAACTGAGACAAACGGAGTGACTTCGTGAAATATGCAAATGAATATTCAAAGAAAAAAGTTTACTAAAAAAAAGCCTTTGAGAACATGAATTAAGTTATGCATATAAACTAAAAAAATAAATAAAAGGAAAATGAGTAATGAGCGAGCACATAATAACAAGAATATTATAAATTGATTTATTTTTCAACGTTAATAACATAACATGATAAGAGTAGAATACATTACAATTTACAAATAGAAAGGAAGAAAGATTTCTTCAACCACCAAGCCTTATTTGAACTTCTTTTTCTCCAATTGGAAGCGCGGCATGATCTAAAGGAGGAATGCTAAATAGTAAATATATCACCAATTCTTTCTACAGAAAATTTCTCAGCCTCGAAATTTAACTGACAAAGAATTAAGAGAGAGAGAGCCACTAAGACCCACCACTAAAAACCAGTTAATAAAATGCATCTAGAAGAAGCATAATAGAGAAGTAAGTAAAATAACAATGGAGGAAACAAATGGGTTCAATTTCAAATGCAGAGAATTAGATATGGTAGACCCTGGAGGGTAGTAATAGTAATATGGAGGGTAAGGAACCATTGGGTTTGGGGGTGATAGGTACGGTTTTGGTCCATTTGGTGGAAATGGTTTCACTGTAGGCCCTGATGGTGGTGATGGTGTGTAACAATTATCAGGACACGGAAGTTGTGGTGGCGGCGGGCATTCCTGGAGTTCTGGTGGCGGCAGAGCAGGCGGTGGCGGTGGCGGGTACTCAACCACTGGTGGTGGTGGTGATGGCACGGGACATGGGTTTTCAC
This sequence comes from Quercus variabilis, assembly GCA_030445155.1. NCBI lineage: Eukaryota > Viridiplantae > Streptophyta > Magnoliopsida > Fagales > Fagaceae > Quercus > Quercus variabilis. The sequence goes on along the minus strand of CP129456.1, from coordinate 24,899,668 downwards.
ATTCATTGCACACTGTGCATGCTATTTGGTCTTTTTTGGACACTGTTTGGTTTTTATTGGAATCTGTTGTTGTTTTTGTTGGAGTTGATGGTGTGGCTAAAGAGAGATTGCAGTGTAAGATGATGAGAAGGAGAGTGAAAAGTGAAGGCAACATTTTTGTGAGGTTTGCTATTCCTTTGTTTGAATACTGTTTCATCAAATTTCAGACCAAAGTGGTAGAAAGAGTGAGGAGTTGGGTTCAGGGAGAGAAATATAAAGACAATGTGGGTTTGGTTGTGACGGAGAGGGAGAGGGAGATGGAGATAGGAGCGTGCCATGTGTATTGGTGACCGCACCATTTGTCGGTGTTTTATCTTCTATGGTATTGGTACCTCCAGCGTTAGTAACAAACAAAATGAACAAAAATTATTAATCCTAAAAGATAGAAAAAGAAGATTGCCCTAATTTCATCCACATTTTGCATGATTTTTTTTATCACTACGAGAGAACAAACAGAACTGAGGCAGCGTCGACTGCTTGAAGTTCTTGGTCCTACTAGTAATTCTTATGTGAAAAACAATGTTTGTTAAATCCTACAAAACTGCAAGTGAATGCAGTTTACCAATTTCTCGTCACTGCATCTCAAACCCTCTTTTTCTTTAAAAATAGAAATGTCTTAAAAAGATTTATGCTTATAGTAAAACATTAAGGACAAAACTTAAGTTTCTTAGGTATGTATAGATGTAGAATATTGTGGGAGGAGTAAGATCCGAGTATGAAATGAAGCCCGTGGGCCAAGTCCGAGAAAGGGGAAAGGTCCATCCACGCACTAGTCTTTACCTACCATGTCGATGAGAATCTAAGGAGGGACCACAAAGGGTCCATCCACGCATTAGTCATGACTGTTTTTAATATAATTAAAACAAATGTGTGAGTAGATCAGTCATAAGATCCAAAGTATGGAAGAAGGATGAATAAGGGGGTTTTTGGATTTTCAGTTTCCATCACCCATAACTCAAAATATGTGAGTCCCATGGCTGAATGGTTTGTTTGGGGATGTTTTCAGTTTTTGTTTCCATCACTCGATTCTCTGATTTTTGAGTGATGAGTTATGAAAATTGAAAACAGGGTTATGATGGCATTTTGGTAAATATACACACATTGAGGGACCCACAATCAGAGGTCCAGCTGCAACTTTTGACTTTTTTTTTTTCACTGGGTTCGGTGAGTTTGGGTGGTCTTCTTCTTCTTCTTCTTTTCTTTTTCCTTTCACACTGGTCTTCTTCTTCTTCTTCTTCTTCTTTTCTTTTCCTTTTCGCACTGAGTCTGGTCTGGTCTTCTTCATCTTCTTTTCTTTTTCTTTTTTTCTTCTTTTTCTTTCTTTCTTTCTTCATTTCTTATGATCTTTTCTCTAACACACAAACACAAATCCACAAACATGTGCATCCACACAAAAAAAAAACCAGCCGATTTCAAAGACTCCATACTAATCCAAATCTACACAAAAATGACCAAATTATCAATTATTATGCTATAAATACAAGTGGGTTTTTGTTGAAACTTTGATTTGGATACCTAAATTTTGGCTATTGTTGCGATGGAGTAGATGGGTTTGTGGAGGCTTTGATGAAATGGGGTTTTGGAGATGAGGTTTTGGGTTTGATGGAGGAGAAGGAGGAGGTAGATGAAGCAGAAGAACAAGAATAATCACCTCCTCACGCACACAGTCACTAATCGGAGCTCACCCAACTTGCGTTGTCCCGACCTCAGAAAAACCCTTCTTACGCTACTGCATCGATCGTCAAAGGTTTGGTGAGATGGGTCTAGGTTGAAAGGGATGTACTTGGCGGAAAAGAGGTGGGAGTATGTTGGGTTGTTGTAGCAAGCCTCATTGTGGATTTTTTCGTTAAGTGGGCGGCAGGGTTTAGAGACTGAGATGAGTTTTGGCTGTTGTTGCGGTGGAGGAGACTGGTTTGTGGAGGCTTTGATGAAATGGGGTTTGGGGAAATGGGGTTTTAGAGATGGGGTTTTGGGAAATGGGGTTTTGGAGATGGGGTTTTGGGTTTGATGGAGAAGGAGGAGGAGGTAGATGAAGAAAAAGAACAAGAATAAACATGGCTAAAGGGGGAAGGGGAAGTGAGAAGTGAAGAAAATATGTGGGGTTCTGAGGGTTCCGTGGGTAGGCTAACAGAAATCATTAATTGAGGAGTCAAGCGTGGGTCCCACAAAAAGTATAAAAAATTGAGTAATGAGAAGCTGAAAAAATGTGTCAAACAAGTGAGTATAGGAAATTGGAGTATTTTAAGTGATGAGTGATGAGTTTGTGGAGGCTTTGATGAAATGGGATTTTGGGTTTGATGGAGAAGAAAGAGGAGGTAGATGAAGAAAAAGTACAAGAATAAACATGGCTGAAGGGGGAAGGGGAAATGAGAAGTGAAGAAAATATGTGAGGTTCTAAGGGTTCCATGGGCAGGCAAACAGAAATCACTAAGTGAGGAGTCAGGCGTGGGTCCCACAAAAAGTAAAAAAACTAAGTGATGAGATGCTGAAAAAATGTGCCAAACGGGTGGGTATAGGAAATTGGGGTATTTTAAGTGATAAGTGATGAGTGACGAAAATTGAGTGATGAGTGATGAGTAATGAAAAAAAAAAAAACCCCAAACAGGCCCTAAATTTCCCAAACTCATAAAACTCTAACCGAAGCCCATAACGTGTCCTTTTTCTTTTTTGGAGAAAAGTAACGCGTCACTTAAGCCCATAACATGAGCAAGATATCTGGCCTACCAAAGAATAAATAAAAATAAAAGGACCAAGATTCAAACAAATGAGTTGATGTTGTAAATGAGCTTAAGTGAAGGAAAGTGGGCCTCAACAATAGATTTTTGAGTTAATCAGAAATAAAGGGTTCGTTTGGTAATGTTATTGTAACAACGTTGTTTAAGTGTTGTAAAAATATGTATTTTGTTATTTAAACAACGAAAACTATTGTTTAAACCACTCAACTAAATAGCCCCAAAACTTCCACAATGTACCATAACCCCTCATAAATGAATGTAAATTTTCTATCTCACTTTTTGTGTTTCACTTATACTCTACCAAACATAATATGTCACATGTAAGATTTCTTCTGACTCTGCTCCTCTTAACCTTCGGTTCCGTGATGGAGATGTCCACAAGGCATTTACGGAGAACTTTTCTCGACGAGGTGTTCATTCGGAACGCCAAGTCATTCTAGCAGACTTTACCGACACTGACCTTCCCTCTGTCATTCACAGTAGGGGATGGGGGTCACTGTGTGACATCCCGGTCACTTGTCCCTTTGTGCTGATTCAAGAGTTTTACTTCAACATGCACGGAATAGATCTTTCAGTACCTCTCTTTTTCACTCGTATTCAAGGTACGCGCATTCCTGTCAAACCGCAGCTAGTTGCGGATGTGCTTAAGGTTCCTAGGATAGAGTTTCCTGACTATCCTTCTTGTGAGCGTCTAAGGACTGTGTCCAAAGATGAGCCCATCTCTACCTTTTGTCAGCATCCTGCTAATTAGGGTAAGCATCAGTATACATCATGTAGGCCTTTTGCTAAAGATCCTAGATTCCTAAACACGGTGATAACATTTATACTCCATCCTCTCTCTCACTACAACTCTATCACAGAGCCTCGTGCTCGATTTTTGTTATCTCTTCTTGAGCATCTCACTATAGATTTTCCTTCTCACTTTATTTTTTCTATCATAGATGTTCATCTTGATTCGGCATCTCGTGATAAACTCATCTTTCCTTCCGCTATCACGAGGATCTTACGCCCTTTTTTTGTTCCCTTTCCTGTGTCCGACCACTTCACATATATATCTGCCATAGATGCCGCTACCATAAAACGTAGTGAGGCTCAGTTTAGGTCGCGACAGACGGATTCCACTCCTCCCTCCTGTTCGGCTCCGTCCAGATCTACTCCATCTAGATCAGCTCCATCTACATCCGCTCCTCTTTCCTCTTCGGGCGATGTATCTCTAGGAGACATTATGGCGTAGCTGCAGCGCATGGACACTCGCCTTGATACACTCTCTGCTGAGTTGTATCAGGTGAATGTTCGTGTTGGTCGTATTGCACGACGGCAGGCTACTATGGGTGGTTTTGCTCTAGAGGCTACTCCTTCACCATCTACCTCGACAGTTTCAGATTCTAAGGATGATGATGATGATGATGGAGATGCTAGCTTTACTGATGAGATGTTTACATGACACTCTGCCCTTTGTCACTCGTGACAAAAAGGGGGAGTAGTTTTGGGTTATGAGAGTAGTCATCTTAGGGGGAGAGTTAGTATAGGACATTTTGTTAGAGGGAGTGTTGATATTCTTGAGGGATGTAGTGAGGTTTTTATGTATCTTTTCTTTTCTATTCTTTATAGATACATTGATCTTGTATATGAGATCCTTTGACCATTTTTACATACATTGTACTTATACTTCTTTATATATGTGGATGTATGTTTCTTTCACCTCTCTCTTCATGTGTTGTTTCTTCTCTATCTTTATACACATGTTCTTTATATTTGTATGCAATCTATTATTTCTGTTTCACACAAGATGCCTTGATGAGTTTTGTTTAAAGTGTTTAGAAATACAAGTTGTCAAAGTCTACTTGCCATAAACTCTCTTCTTGCAAAGTTTTTCAAGAGTTTGTATTAGGATAGATTTTATTGTATTCAACAAATTAATATAAGTTTAGAGATTTATGACTTCTCTCATATGTTCATTTGCTTGTTATGGTTTTGTCACGGATTGCCAAAGGGGGAGATTATTAGGACATATGTGTTTTCACTTTTTAAAAACATATGTCACTTATTTATGTAAATTGGCTAATCCTTTAACAAAACGCACTCTACTTGTAATTGGGTAGTTCTAGATGTTTTTGATACTTCAAGAAACAAGGTTTCAAGGTCAAGTGTTGAAGTCATCAAGTCTATCCAAGAAAAAGCAAGCTGAAGTGAAATTTTATTAAAGCTCGACACTTGCTCGATAGCTACCTCGACACCTGTTATCTGTCGAGATTTAAAATTTTAGATTTTCTGATCTGATTTTCTTGGGATTCTTGAATATGTTTTTGGGCCTTCTTTTCTCCAAATCCTAAACATATAAAAAGATTGTTTTAAGAGCCATCTAGTATGACATAAGTTGCAAACTCATTGAGCAATTTTTGTTCAAGCAAATTGTGATCAAAAAACGAATTTCTTGACCTAGTTCATATTCTCTAAAGAAGTTGCTGTGTATTTGCAACATAGGATTTTATGACCAAGCATCTTCCTGATTTTCATCGTGTAGGATGAACTGAAGAACTTTGCAGCCAACCTTTCTTCCTTAAGTTGGTGTTCTGAAGTCGCGTACTAAGATCCGCACATTGGTTAGTCACGTACTTGGGAGCTGTGCATCAAAGGTGGAAACTGTCGCTACAGATTAAGTCCAATTGGGTATTGAGGTAAGGGTTCAATTGTAGGTTGGTAAGGTACTTGGAATTTCTTTACTTGTAACCGCTTGATTTGATAATAGTGGAGTTTCGGGAGTGGTGACCTGAAAATCACCCGATGGGGTTTTTGCCGCGAGATTTTTCCCCATTCGTAAACAAATCACCGTGTCATTTATTTTCCGCTGCATATTTAGTTATTTGGTGATTTGTTTGTGCTTCCATGCAATTGCATGATAAATTGATTAATTAATAACTTGGCTAATTAATCAATTGGTTTAATCACAAGGGTTCATTCAGATTGTGACCTATCATTTTCTTAAAAAAAAAAAAACAAAAGAATACATAGTAAATTGTGATAAGTAGAATATAAAGTGGAATACAAAAAGTATGACATATTATTTATATTACCCACCACCTAAAAAAAAAAAAAAATCTCTGATTTTGTTTGGTTTTAGTTACTACTTGCTCACTCCCAAGTGCAAGAGATCGTAGCAATATAATTCTCGGAGTACCGAAGTCGAACCACGAGGAACATGGTAAATTCAAAGACAATATAATTAAACAACAATTTGGGTTATGAAGAAAAGTACTTTTGCTTGGTGATTGTTAACAAGAATAATAATAAAAATTGATTTAAATCAATAATGTAAATACCAGGGCATCAGGGTGTTTCCCTATATCAATATGAGATTCTTTGTGATCTAAGAAAATATATATTTTATAATTGATTGTTCTTATACAATTAAAAACTTATGATTCAGTTGAATTGAGACAATTCAAGAACGCATGATAGCTTCGACTAATAACGCGGTTAGAAAAGTTTTCAAAAAAGCTCATTCACTTTAAAACCTAATTTTTATTATTAGAAATTCATCTAAACAATAAGAAAAACATGATTGAACTTATTGAAAGTATGGAAGAACTAATATATCAAAAGAAATCTAATTGAATAATCAAATATGTCGTTGATAAAATCCTAGAAAGAATTACATTGAATATTCATACCGTATAAAAGAAACATAACCCCTAGTCCTAACAAAGTGTTTAGGCTACCATTAGATAAAGGAAAATACAAGGTTTTCTCTACCCAATCTGTTCTACACAACCTCCCTTCAAAACCCTAACATCTAAGTGTCCAAAGAATATAAAACTTTTACTATTTTAATTTCTGTCTAAGTTTACAGCAGTAACTTGTGAGTTAATTTCGGCCTTCAAAAATTGAGAATTTCAAAAAACTCAAAACTGGAAAGTTGTAGATATTTAAGTCAGGATTTCAACCCATCTGGCCTTTTATCAACTGGATTTTGAGGAGAAAGATATGCTTAAAATACTGATCAGTACTCAAATAAGATTTTTCCTTTTCAGATTCTGCCTTTTTGATTTCTTTCCTTATTTGAAGCTTCCAATCATAGTGAACGATCCAAGCACTCCAACTGCACCTCCTTAGACATTTAAGCATGGTCCTTTAGCTCCACTTTAATTCTAGATTGACATCCATTCTCTCACAAATTCCTGTAAACTCATCTTTCTCACATGATTTCCTGAAGGTAGAAAATTACATACAATGAATAGCATCTTATTCAAGAAATTATGTAAAGATAAATAATATGGACTAATGCAAATCATGGCTTAATTATACAAATTAAGCATAGTAATAAGAAGATAACGTCCACATAAATATATAACAAGTATACATTTTAAAGCATTACCAGTTGCCATCCTCGAGTTATTTCTATTTTCATTGAAATAATAATTCAAGATTCTATTTTTGAGAGTGAGGATATACATCAAGTGACAACATCTTTACAACATTCAAGTTAGATTTGCCTAGTTTTGGTAATGCTGATTATGATCTTAGTGTTGACATATTCAGTGCCAAAATTTCATGTATTTTTTCTTATTTGTATTTTGAATTTTTGATTGTAACTTTATATTTGTAGGTTACTTTGTATTTGGTTGAGAAGTCAAGAGCTGAAGTTAAAGTTGCTGCAAATGAAAATCTCATTTGAGGGAAATTTGCATGTTAAGCAAAGTATAGTTTTTGAAAAATAGTTATCTAGTGATATTGTCCAACACTTGCCCCTCACTTGGTCAAGCAAGATTGCGAACCTAAGAAAAATTTGTTAAGTCGCACTCTCCTTACCCAGCGACTGAGCCCTTTCATATAAGGATCTTAAGCCACTAGATTTTACACCAAATTCTCATATTGAAGAGCTAAAGAGCAACCCTTTAATTCTAGAGCAAAAACGCATTTGTTCTATCTACCTTCACCCTCTCAAATTTACAAATACTTTAAAAGGAGATTAAAACTACACACATACGAAAACCTTGAGTGTTCTTTGTTGTTGTTTAGTGCTGAAAACCATTGGAGCAATCCCAAACCTTCAAAGGTCTTGGAGTGACAAAGGAGACTTAATATATAGAAACCAGTGACGAGTAAGGAAAAAAGATGGGTACAATTAGTTGTGACATGAATAAAAACCTCGAATATGTTGTCATTTATATATCTTGAAGGGTTTGTAAATGAGATGAATTACAACTATCCTTGTTAATAAATTGGCTGTAGACCCCAGAAAATTGTCTGCTCAGTTTTAAGTTTTTATCTTCATAAACACTTCGCCGTGTTTGATTTGAATTTGCTATTATAATCGTGCATCTATGCATATGTTAATTGGCTAATCGTAATAACAATTAAGACTTAATTGTGTAGATAAGTTAATATCGACATAAGCCATTAAACTCAAAAAATGGGGTGATCATGCTAAATCTTTGTTGCATTTCAAGACCCATTGCCGGGGCAGTGTCCAAAGATAATACCTTCACAACATTAATGATATTTTTTCTAAAACCTTTCATTAAAAAGAAGAAAAGAAAAACACCAGTAGATATTGGCTTTCTAAAATTACAAAAGCCATTTTGTTTAGTACAGCACCTCAAAACCATTCACCACGAAGCTCTCTAAGAACCCGTCCGTGTGGAAGATCCGGGTCTCCACGCATAGCATTCTGCCTCCAAATCTGAACGGCTCTCTTAAGCGCCTCCTCCGCCGTGTCAAGCTGCTCCGGCCTCCACCCAATCACAACTCCCCCAACCTCAAATTTCGAAGCATCAGCTGTCCCATCAGTTACCCTTGTAATAGGCTTTCTCGTATCAACCATTTTGATCTCTGACAAAGGCGAGGCCTTGTGATGCTTGTAGTATTCTGTGTCATCTTCAGCTTGTCTCTCTCTGTCACTCTGCTCTTTTTCTATCTCCTCGGGCCATGGTGTGCCGTCAAACCCTGCACAACTCACTTCTTCTAGGCTCGTTGCATGGCTACGCTTTTGCTGAGTGATGGGGTTCGAGGCTTGGCTTAAACCAGTGCTCTCTAGCCTCGGCGGAGAACCATAACTACAAGGCGTTCCAGGAGGCACTAATGGTCCCGTTTCTTTACTGTGTTTGAGTTCTATTTCTTGATTCTCAGTATCAGCATCCACCACGTTTCCTTGGCCCTATGAATTTCATATATGAATTTGTGAATAACAAATTCTCAAACTTAATTTACATATTTCAAGTTTAAGCTCGGAGAGAAAAGAATCCTGAAAAGAAGTGCCTTCATTTGGTTTAACTTAAAAAGGTTATTGAGTTCGTTTTTAAACTTATAAAGTTATGTTAATGGTATAATTGACACTTTTGGAATATTGGAACAAATAAAAGATAAATAGAATGATTAAAATTGACACTCCATAAATTTTCCAAAAACAAGATTACAGTTGTACATTTCAATTAAATTCAAACATATATATGTATTGCATTTTTTGATGAATAAAAAAATGGGTAGAGGCTGATCTGAGTTGGCAATACATATATATATATATATATATATATGTACTGCATTTAATTGATGATGACCCTGTTTGTGTATAGTAGCCCTGTTTATATTTTAATTTTCCCTAAATTTAATTAGAAACTTGATTTACCTAAATTTTAGCCTGGCATATTTAAATAAATTTATTTAGTATATCCATTCACTTTTTCTTTTTTTGGCTCAAGCGTGAATTATTTATATATTTATTTATAATAATTTGATTGTTAGAAATCTTTATTGAAAAGACTATGAAAGTATGAGTTGAGATATAATAAAACTTCGAAGAATTAAGATAATTAAAAGATTAAAAATCAAAATTAGACCCAATTCAAAGAATGAAAATTATTATTTTTTAGCCAAGAAAGAATCTTACTTCGGGTTTTCTATAATGAACAGCAGGGCCGGCTTCAACCTCACCGGAGTGAATGGCAGGGTCAGCAGTGCGACCAGCCGAGGCTGAGGCAAGTCCTCTACGGAGACCTTGTTTTTTGTTGGCTTGAGATAAAACCCAAGACCACCTTGTTGCTGTGCCTGCTAATCTTGATTGCATTTTGGCTTGCCTATTATTACTTTTTTGGGTTTCTTTGGTTTTGGTCTAATTGAGAAGTGGAGACTAAGAAATGGATCACAAGGTTTTGAAATTAAAGAGAGTTATGTGAAGAAGACACGTGTGTTACAGTAATGACGTGGGAGCAGTTAATAGTGCCTTGTTGTACTTTTATCATTATTAGAGGCATCCAGAAGCGTGGAGATCTATTCCAGGCAAAAGCCTAGAACGATGGAGAAATTGGTTGCACAGTATCTAGAAAGTAGAAAGTAGAGTAAGCTTTTGGAATGATATGGCAGGCTCTCGAAGATTTGGTCAGCTCTTAGTTGATGTCATGCTTTGCATCGATTAGTTTACAATGATTGTATCTACTCAAAAATTATAAATAATGTAATCTTATTTTTTAGGATGATTAAATTCAATTAGTACAACAAATAATTGAATACTTTCTTTTTTCTTTTTGAAGAACGAATCACTTTCATTCATAGATGAATAGAATCAAAATTCAACGCCTCCATAGCATGTAAAAATTCACGGATAGTGTGGAAAAATTTTAGATATATTTCTTTAAGTATTGTATAAGTTTTTTAATTAAAATACAATGCCTCCATATTGTAAAAATATTGTATTTGTAGCACTTTTTTGCATGCATTTTGCATTAAATTAAAGATAGTCTAGATCACAATAATCCCTAGTTTTTTGGTTCTAGATACCACCAATACTATACTACAACCTATTCACTAAATGCAGCTTAGTAAAAATATGAAATAATTTTAAGAGAAATACTATGTTCAGAATATTTTTATAATATTTTTATAACATTTTTGCGACAAATCCTATGAGTAACATATTACGAGTTATTATTAATGATTAAAAAAATAATTTCAGTAATAAATTTAAATTAAAACCAATAATAATTTACTACATAATTTGTTGTGAAAATATTATAAATTTATCATTTTCTAATTTCAAAGCCCGAAACTTTGACTTTAAAAAGGTGTGCTCATGGCAGAAAACTGCTGGCTTATACACGATTATGATCTTACATATCATCAATAATCAACTACTCTTAAGCTAAGTCTAGTTAAATTAGTTATGAACAATTAATGAAATGGACTAAATTAGTTGGGCATTGCACCCGGGTTTGCTCCTAATGACTAATGAGTAATGGTGATTTCGTATATCTTCCATAAAAAAAAAAAAAATGATTTCGTATATCAATTTTGTCCGCATGCTTCAGCTTTTGACTCTAGATTCTAGAGCCGAATTTTGATTTTTTTTTTTAATTTTAATTTATGACATTTGTTTTGAACGATAATTTATCAGATTAAAATACTAATTAATTTTTTATGTAAGTAAAAATTGTATTTCAGATTTCTTACACAATTATCAAAAATTTTACTAATTGAACTAATTATAACCCACACTTTCAACACTCAGTTTCAACAGTCTTTTTTAAGTCTTAACACAAATATACAAATCTCTTACTAATATTTTATTCCTCGGTCTCATAAATATTTCAAAATTTCGAATAAATCTGAGCTAAAAAAAAAATCCAACTTGTGAACAAATTTAGGCAGGTCAATTGACCAACAGCTTGTTTATTTACTTATTTGGCAGCACAAACAATGCATTGATTTGTCCCCTCGTGCTAAAAGGCAAAGGTCTACATAGGGAAAAAAAAAAAACTGAAAAAGTAATTCAATCTTTGTGAGTGCCATCTCTTCGTGTCAAATCCCAAATGCTTTTCCTTTACATCCACTTCCAATTCTTCATGAAGACTCAAAAACGGAACCATTTAGCAGTAACAAGATTGGGTCCAAAGGTCAAAGAGAAAGTTAAAAAGTAAAAAAGACCACCGAGACTTTAATTTCCCTCCACCCAAACAAAGAAAGGAAGGGAAAAATAAAATTCTGATTCTCTTTTCTTTTCTTTGGTCTAGTTGTAGACACAGCCACAAGATAGAGCCATCAACAGCATGGCGGCTTGTTCTTCTTCTTTTAGTTTCCTCATAATCTGCTTCTCCTTCCCCAATGATCTATGCAAGCCCATTTCTCTTCCTAAAGCCATCAATCCCAGCTTCAATCTGACTCCCACCTTGCCTTTATTGCTTCTATTAATGCTATTCTTCTTGCACTTCTCTGCTTCTCCTTTGTCCAAACTCAGAAGCGCCCTCCTCTTCTTTCTGTATCTGATCCCACATGCATTGCAAAGTGACTGCAAACATTGTATATTATATGAGAAAAGAATCTAATAGTTTGTTATATTAAAAATGTAGAGAGAGCCGAGTTTTGTAGCTCAACTGGTATTTCCTCTTTTGTTGTAAATTATAAATAAAAAATAAAAAATGTAGATTGAGATTTAACAGAGGGCACAACATGAATAAGACTAATCATTTACCCTTGGCCCAGCTGGACCACCCCTCCATAGAGGTGTTCTTGTTGTATGACAATCTGTACAGCTTTTCTTGAGCTCTTCAACCCCACCTAACAGTGTGCTGTTCATGTCCTCTGACTCTGACCTCTGTTTCAAAGGAATAAGGTTATGTATTCAAGTCAGAACAATAAGATAGAATAGTGTACATTTAAACAAGAAACGAACTCAACGCCTTATAGAGCAAGAGATCCTATACTCACTTTTGTCTTTGATTCCATGATTGATCACTCCCACCTATTCTAATTAAGAAGCTGAACAAAACCCAGTAATAATGGCCAAGTTTGGTTGGTTGTCTAGCTAGCGAGAAAAATGGTTGGTGTAGTAAGTTTAACAAATCCTTTAGGTGATGCTTGTTAAAGACATAGGTAGAGAGTGAGTATCTTAATGAGAAACTGAGACGAATTGGGATCGAGAGTGAGAAAGTCAGAAGAATTTGAGTATTGATGAATGTGGCTTAGGCAAAAAATAGATGAACAGAGCGAAACAGGGGAAGAGAAGCTGCGAGAAATAACATAATGAAAAAGGCCAACACAAAGTTCCAATTATAAACAAAGCAAAGCCGCAAAACAAAGAGCACAAAAACCCTAGCTCTAATATGTTCTAAAATGACGAAAACACCACTTAAACTCCCCAAACATTGGAATCATTTGTCTTTGCACCATACACGGGTACTTTTTGTATGTTTTGTTAAATCTAACCGCATGAGAAATCTCAGCCATTTAAATTATTCAAACATGTCGGAATTTCATATTAATTGAGGATATGAGAGTAAGATTGAGGTTAGTACCGATGCGATTGGTGGCCTAGTGTTTGGGGCCTTGGGCCAACCAGAATTCGTTTTGTGGAGTATCTTAGGGCCACGCCACCATTTCCACTAGTAATGTGTTGATGTTACTTCATCAAAATAAGGCTTTGTCCGAGAGCGGTTAAGGGCTACTAATTGATTTTTAATATAAGCTATATTTTATTTTATTAATTAAGTAAATTGAAGCCAACAACATAAACTACATATTGATCAACTTATCAAAATTAATTGATCTTCTTAGACAGATGCTCTATAATGAAAGACAAGCTATAGTTAGAATTGTAGCTACACTTTCAATTTAACATTAATAAATTGTTTGACATGGTTGGACCACAAGAGTTGATGTTGTAAGTGATAGTTATTATAGGTATAAGTTAAAAGTTTTGTAACTCAACTATACTTGTTGATGTTTTTAACAAAAAGATTTAAGATTTAAATTCTCTCTCAATTATCGAACTATTAAAAAATATATATTGTTTGAAGATTTTACTTTATTAGTATTTATTTTTGGAGAATAAGTTGTGAAGTATTTTATGGAGAGTCTTATAAGTAGGAGGAGGTGTTATTTAAAATAGAATTCAAGAATCTTTTTTTTTTTTTTTTTTTTTTTTTTGAGAATGATAGAATTCAAGAATCAGTTTCAAAGAATTACTTGTTTTAATATTTTTTTTTTTTTTTGTTGGTAATTTGTTCATCTTGGTGATCCATACGGTGCTTTTGTTACTTTCAACGGGAAGTGCATTTTTTTTTTTTTTTTAATCCTCGTATATCTGTTTGCCCCTTAATAGAAATATATATTGCAAAGTACAAAATTAACCCAAATTTCCTTTTCTAGAACAATACAGGGACCAAATGCTGGTTACCAACATCCAACACCTTCGCAGGAAAAGCCTCATTTAACCATATATAGCTTAAATAAAATAGATTTGGTCTCATTAAGAACTTAGCCAACAAATGTCAGATCAACCACAGAAGTACAATATTGTTTCACCCAAAGAAAATCTTAATAACTAACAAAGAGAAGTGTTTTTACACAGTATTACCCACGTCTCAAAAGCAACTGAAATTAATTTTAATTACTTTTAAGAGCGTGTTTAAAACAGTTTGTTTGCAACAAATTTAACCCATAACTAAGAGAGAAACATAAGGTATTAGTAATGCCCTTTAACTAACTGTATTACTTTCCTACCAGCCTTTCTAAAAGGCTAATTAAAGCTAAGCATCACTGATTTTGCATCTTGCATTGGAGACAAAGTATACATTAAGAAAATGCTCAAAAGATGATAATGGAAGAGAGATACCGGAAGGAGCTAGAATAATGAGAATTTGGTACTTTGTAATTAAATGTTTTTAGAATTTGGAATTCAAACAACAAAATTGGGTAAGCAGTTAACATGAAATATAATCATTTGGAAGAAAAAAACAAGTGCAAGGGCATAAAAGATGCAAGAACAGACAAAGTCCGGCCATATAATCTGGTCCATATGCGCATAGAGATAACCACTTCTTTATTTGTGTTTTGTCTTGGAGACCAGACAGAATAAAGAAAAGCCAGAGTGGAACCCATTCAGTCACTTCTTTCCTGTAGTGTGGTCCAAAGACCCCAGACAGAACAAAACTATTAAAAACAACAATGAGGAATAGAGGGAACTCTTGTTGATCTGCCTCCACAAAAAAATTCCCAAGTGATTTATGGGTTGGTTTATGAGCAAGACTTAGATACAGTACTTAGATGCTGTTACTTAGATTTCCCTCTTAAAATTTTGTCATGTAAATTTTTTCTCCTAAAATGAAAGTGTATTTTTTTAGTTAAGTAGCTACATTACAGAATCTTAAAAGGAGAACCTAAGAAACAACACCTAAGGTATTGTACCTAAGTTTTATCCTTGATTTATTTGCTTAAGTTTATAAGCAATTCCACCATTTACCTCCATTCTCCTAAGGGGGAAAAAGAGAGATAGAGTTTTTTCATCATTTGTGGTTGAAACACAACATAAACATTTTTGTTTGCTTTTTCATCATATATTGTTTAGAACTATTTTTTATTCTAATAGAAAAGCTATGAGGTTTACATTACACTAATAATGTAAACTTACATTATAGACACACAAAATGTGTACAATATTTATACACATTTGCAAAATATGTACAATATATGATATTAATGCAAGTTTCAATACAGATAAGCATGCCTTGTAACAAATAGTTTCAGTGCCAATTGATCCAAAAAAAAAAAAAAAAAATAGTTTCAGTGCCAAATGAAACTGAGATCCCGAATGTGATTATAAGAACCACACAAGGTAGGGTATGTTGCCACATACATCCAAATTGTGTAGTTTATAACTAAAAATTTGGATAAGGCAAAAACTAATGCAATGCTTATATAAGTTGTTCCAAGAGCAGTGATGGAGAATCTTAATGCTAAAAGCAATTTACATGATGCATGCAACGGAATAGATGAAAAATAATCCAGACAATGATTATTGAAGTGCTTGAACAAAAAACGCACATCTTGATATCAAGTTTAGAAAGCATGCTTTTCACCTATGGCCTACTTTTATGAAATATTTTGATAGATCAGACTTGCTCAACATGCTAGGCTAAAGAACCTCTCTGTCATGATAGTCTTTTATAAACTCTTTCATCTGGTTAATTAAAGTTATTTGATATTCTTAAAATAACTACTTACCATATGCCAAGAACATTATAACTCAAGTAGTTTGCACCTTCTGGTGTGTTTATGATCGACCGAACAGATCAAAGTAGACCAAATAGAACTGAATTAGATTGAAGTATTTTTCTAAAAAAAAAAAAAAAAAAAGACTAAAGGAGACTAAGATGGACTGAATTAGACTGAAATGGACCAAAGTAGACCTGATTGTTCTGAGATGAACCGAAGAGACAAAATAGACCGAAATGGACCGAAGTAGACCAGATGAATTGACATAGACGAAATGGACCAAAGTAGACCGAAATAAACTAAATTGGCCGAATTAGACCAAAGATAATCAAAATGTTATACTAACGTGGGTCAACTGGAGCTTAACAACAAAAAGTATTATGCCTCAGCTTTTAGATATTAATAGAGAGATAGATATTCATATCATTCAGCCTGTTCAGTAGTTGTTGACAATAGCGACGCCAACTGCCAAGCATACATGCATGGCAAGTGAGTTTTTGAAATAAATGAAATCAAGAGCCGTGTATTTCAAATTTTCAATATAACAAGAGAGGAGCAGCGTGGTGTGGGGGCAACAATGAACGAGCCCATTGTCAAATCAAGCCAGCTGTACTTAATACCGAGAAGCAGTTTAGCCATTCAACGACATATGAGTAAAGAAACGCAAGTTTGGATGATCTTGAAAGAACAACTGAACGATGTAACATACACCGATACAACAGAGTTACAGTGTTACACAATTCAAAGCACTGCCACTTTTCCCATCGTTTCATACATTTACATTTTAGACTATATCACCCATACCCAAAAGAGTAGTGTCATTTACTCAGATTGAAATGTTACGGTTCATATCAAAAGTTAAAAAGATAACTTTTGATATCAATCATAAGATAAGGAGGTTATAAAAAGTTAAAGAGTTAGAAAAAAATTAAAAATTTTTAAAAAGTGAAATGCAGAGGAATTGTATGGTGCAATCTATATATTACTAAAAGCTGAAGCGTAGTATTTAATGTTGCTACGCTCAGATTGAGCCACATCAGCTGCCATGTCATTACAATTCTTTTTCCTGAATTTGTCCTACAATTTAAAATAAGTTTTCTTAAATTTAAAAATATTAATAAAAAGAAAATAATTCACAACCCTTTGTTTTCCACAGTTACAATTCTAGATGACAACCCTTTGTGTTTCACAGTTACAATTTTAGATGACAACCCTTTGTGTTCCACGGTTATAATTTTAAATAGCAACCCTTTGTATTCAATGGTTACAATCTCAAACGGCAACCCTTTAGCTTCCTAACACTAGACTTTAGCTTTCTAACTCCTTTATCTCTTCCTCTCCTCACACTATATTAATACTGAAAAGCTAGATGATTCAGTTTAGGTATCTCTAAATCTCAGTTGCTCTTGACTTCTATTCTTGTAGTTGCCTGCATAATAGTTCAATGTAAGGATTAGATTAATAGTGTTTTTTCTTTTTTATTGATTTTTTTTTCTTTTTTAATTTTGTTACTACCTCTTTTGTGTTGTGGATCATATATGAGTTTATATGTATTTAGGTTGGGTATTTGTATTGATAGATGATTGTTTATTTCTATGTTTAAAATTGATTTGGTTTTTTTTTTTTTTTTTTTTTTTTTTTTAAGTAACATTATTGGTTTATATTGTGTAATCCGTGTGATATAGTTTTAGTAGTAAGAAAATTGAATGATAGAGTTTTAATACTATCGTGCTTGCAGAAATTTAATTAAATGATGTAATCCATGCCTAAAGAAATTCAATTTGCTAACTACTAAAATACCTTAGCAAATTGAATTATAGAGTTTAAAATTCAATACTATACTCAGAACATGATACTTCTCCTTTTTTCTTGGTCTCCTCATTTAAGTGAATCCCTCCTTCATCATTGAAATCAATTTAAATTCCTTCCATTAGTTTTGATTGTATTCTTGGCTATATCATAAAAGACTGTTTTTTTATATAATCTTTTTGTGGTAATTATTGTCATTTTTGTTGTAGTTGAATCAAAATAAGATTAAGCTAGATCTGCATAATTAGTAGTTGTTGCATCTTCATCATTATCATAAGTTTAAGATAGAGATTACCTCATCAGTAGCTGTTGTGTCTTCTTCATTGCCAAACTTGATCATCTTGACAAACCTTTTATTTATCTGATTGTACCACATGTATTTATTTACTTTTGAATTCTATTTGATTGTAAGATTTTTATGCCTTTTGATATAAATTAACTAGCTGGTATGCTAGCCAAACCGCTTGCTTCATCAGTTTTTTTTTTTAATTTTTAATTTTTATTTTAATCTTTTACTTTGCCTCCAACACTATTGTAATTGGTTGTCTCTTTAAAAGCATTTTCTGTCTCCATCACTATATATATATATATATATATATATATATATATTGTTTTGTAGGATCCAAGCAAGAAAGAGTTTAAGATGCTTGCTATGTTATTCTCTCAAATTTTTTACAGCATGAACAACTTGCGGTATTGAAGTAATTACAAAATATTTTATATCAATAGTTGTTTGACAACTTTAGAATACGAAAAGTTTTAGGTTAAGTGGGTCACAACTTTAATTTTGTTAATTTTTGCTTTCTAAATTACTAATAGTAATTTATCATGTTAAATTGGTAGTTTATTTGTATAGTAATTAGTTACAATGTTGTAATGTTTTTTTTTTCCTTCTAATTTATGAGGTTTAATTCAAATAATTTTGAATAAGTCCTCTGAAATCAAATTCAATACAAAAGAAATTTTGTTAGGGACTCTGTAAGGCTAAGGGGAGCTTGAAGATAATATAAGTTTTGGCCTTCTATAATATACTTATGTTGTGAGCTTTAGTGGTTGCAAGTAGTATTGTAGTAACTTAGATATGAAACTCTAGATACAACACAAATAGCTAAGGATAATGACATTTACTAATATCTGTCTTTTAATTTAAATGGTATTTTGCATAACTACTTTGCTTGCATTCATTAGATTTCATTTTTAGTAATTTTCCCATGCATCGCACGGGTTAACGACTAGTAGGTTATAAAAGCCAGATGAATTAGTACGTCTTTGTTTCAGACCCAAGGCATCTCACGCAGCCTCCATAAAGGTTTTACTGATCCAAATGAAATTTGAAAATCGACCAGCCTTAAACTTTGCAAATATATGTGGATAGTTAAATCACACAAACACAGAGAAGCATCAATTATTTGTGTTGCATAGGCCTATGGGTCGGTAATTATATATTGTGGCTCGCCTTCGACTAGCCCTAGAGTACCTTGTCTTGCCACTTCAAACAACGTTTGTGCCTAAGAAAAAGGGTGTTGATAACGCCATCATTATTTAGGAGCTTATTCACTCAATATCCAACAAGAAGGGTAGGGAAGGAATGATGGCTATTAAAATTGATTTGGAAAAAGCTTATGATAGTCTCGAATGAAGTTTCATTAAAGACACTCTTACTTTGTTTAAGTTCCCTAGCCACCTTATCTCCCTTATTATGAGTTGTGTATCACCTTCATCCATCTCCATTCTCTTTAATGGTGGGGCACTGGATTCTTTTCAGCCTTTAAGGGGTATTAGGCAAAGAGACCTCCTCTCGCTTTATCTTTTCATCCTATACATGGAAATTCTTGGGGCACTCATAACGGATAAATGTGAAGATAATTTGTGGGATCCAATTTCGGCCTCTAGGGGTGGTTTGCCTTTTTCTCATTTATTCTTCGCGGATGATCTTGTTCTATTCGCGAAAGCTGATGTTAAAAATTGCCGGGCTACAAGAGAGGTGCTAGACACGTTTTGCGAGATTTCTAGCCAAAAGGTGAATGTTGGGAAATCTTGGGTATTTTTCTCACCTAATTTGGATCATAGTTGTAGAGAGGAGCTTTGCAACATATTGGAGTTCCACTCCACTCCATCATTGGGGAAGTATCTTGGTTTTCTCTCAAAGCACACATCGTCTCTACAAGATTTTAGGGTGGTGATTGAGCGGGTTCAAGGCAAACTTGTGGGTTGGAAAGCTCGTCTTCTATATTTTGCTGGACGGCTTGTTTTGACACAAGCTACTCTTTACACTATCCCAAATTACTCAATGCAATGTGTTGCCCTTCCATCAAAGATTAACTAAGGTATTGATAGATTGTGTCGTAACTTCATTTGGGGTACAACGGATAACAAAGAAGCTCCATCTAGTCAGTTGGTCGAAAATCACCAAACCAAAAAAGGAGGGCGGTCTTCGTCTTCAATTGGCCAAAGAAAAGAATTTGGCTTTACTTGCCAAACTCAACTGGCTTTTTCATCAAGAGAAAGATTCACCATGTGCTAAAGTTCTTGCGCATAAATATACTAGAAGAGGTAGACTTTCTGCATTCAAAAACAGATCTTGTTCAACCACGTGGAAGCCTCTTAGAAAAGACGAGACAATATTCAAGAAGGGCATTAAGTGGATTTTGGGCAAGAATAGTTTATTATCCTTCTGGCATGACAAATGGTTGAGCAATGGACCTATTAGAAGCCTCATTGCAGGCCCTTTTCAGGGGAATGAGGATACTATTTTGCTGAGGGATATTACTCAGAACAATTTCTAGAATTTGGGGTGCTTATCATTTGTTCTTCCTCTCTCTTTAGGCCAAAAAATTAAGCCACTCCTATCTCCATGTCAGCGACTAGGGTAGACAGAATTTCTTGGTCTTCTTCGCCAAATGGGGAGTTCGAGCTTAAGGAAGCTTATAAGCTAGCATGTACGACGCATAACAACCCCCATTGTGATCATTTCATGGGAATTGGATCTGGAAAATTTCTACGCTGCCAATATCAAATGTTTTCTTTGGCAATGCTTTCACCGAAGCATACCAACCAGAGAAGTTTTGAATATGAGAGGGCTGAACATACCTCCCTACTGCTCGTTATGTAATGCTGATGTAGAATCCATTATTCATACATTGAGAGATTGTCGACATGCTCGGGATTTCTGGAATTCTTTTCCCCCTCCAATTCAGTCCAATCTGTTTTATGGTGCAAATTTATTGGTTTGGCTGCGGATTAACTATACTTCTCATCTTCATTCCTCTGTGGGCACCACTTGGAGCACTCTCTTTACTTTTGGTGTGTGGTGTCTGTGGCTTAGACGTAACAATTTTATCTTCAGGAATCAGCACAACAAAAAGACTCTTATGGCTGAAACAATTGCTAAAGCATCTGAGTTCGCCTTTCTCGGTGTGAATGAAAGACACCGTCGCTCACTGACAACTATTCAAGTTCGGTGGCTGCCTCCTTCGGAGCATTGGTTCAAGTTAAATTCAGATGGCTCTTCTCTAGGTAACCCAGGCAAAGCGGGTGGAGATGGTTTAATCTGTAACCATCGTGGGGAATGGGTGTGTGGATATTCTAGAGCCAGTGGGCACACCACCAGTGTGGCAGTGGAACTATGGGCAATGGGGATGGCATTAATTTGTGTGTTGAGTTAAACTTGCCCAATGTATTAATTGAACTTGATGCCAAGCTGGTGGTTGAGTTATTGCAGAAGGATGAGGGTAGTTTTAATAGCAATGATACTTTTATGGCTAACTGCAAGGTTGGTCTGCAGAAGATCCAGAGAACTAGAGTTCTACACTACTATAGAGACTAGAGAGGCCAATAAGTGCGCCAACGCCCTTGCTAGAAGAGGAGCTCTACTTTCCCATGATTTTGTAATTTTCCATTCCCCCCTAGTGATGTTTCCCTTTTGCTCACCCTAGATGCTGATGGAACAGTGTATGAGCATAAATGCTCAGTTGTTGATGTTTTTTAGTTAACGATATTATCTTGATTACCAAAAAAAAAAATCAGTTATTTGTGTAATGCGGCAGGAACAGCCACAAATACTCTTGGTCTTATTTATTAGAAGCAACATGAATACAGTCATTGACTCATGGGGTCAAGGGAACATCCCATAAACAGAAGATAAATTAGAATACATAATGTGTTTCAATATTTTATTTACACAACACTTATTCGAGTTAGCCAATATCAAATCTAACCTAGTCCTCACACAACAAATAGCAAAAGACGCATTAGTGTACTGTTACTCTCAACTAAAGACTAACAAAAGCTTTCTAGCACTATGGAGCAACATCCTTCACCGTTTCAGTCTATCCCTCTGTCCAAGTTTGGAGCAAATATCAGCAAGGAAAGTGAAGAAAACAGCAAAGAAGCACAAAAGCCACGACAATATGAGCGCTGCCCAGTCCCAAAGGTTTTTCTTTGGAAAGTGGCCCCTATCTGATACGAGCAAACCTCTATAAACAGCTTCAGTTAAGGCATAGGCTGTGACGGGGTCTGATTCTTCTGCAAGATATCCATACTCTGTGAGGCACACAATGTCATACACCCCAGTAGTCTCTGATACGCCTAGCCATTCACATATTTTCAGTCGACCTTCAATCCTTTCCTCCGTTGATAACAAGTCACCATGTGTCAAGATCAAGAAAGGGTCCTCATCTGCAGCCACAATTGATCCAACATGAAATATATCAGCGTGTATTCACTACAATAGGAGACATGCCAAACTTACCATGATTTACTGACTAAAGTAATAAGTTATCTCTTATTAGTTACAACGGCTATACCACAAGTCATAAAAATCAAATCAAATGAATGAATAGTATGTGGGAGGTTGGTGGGACCAACTATCACATGAGGTTGTTGGGCTTAAAATTAAATTACATGACAGTCACTCGTTAAATTGTTACACAGATGACTTAGTATACCTATTGCAAGAACAGATCCTAAAACAGAATCAGTATGACCTTTGCAGCGTAGATTTTCTAGGTGGGATTAATTATTTAATGTCACAATCCTCTTCCTGTTGGAGACTAGGATGTATACAATTTAGTCATGATTGAGAAAAGGTTGATTATAACAAACTGTTAAACTTCCAGTCTTTGGTGTGACACGTCTGTCATGCAAGCTAATATATGATAGATTGAAAGCAACCTTCAGAGACAATAATTACGTTTTATAGACAAGAACTCTTGTTGTGCTCATTGAATAAAGCTTTGAATATTGCTTATCATGCAACTTACATCTGCAATTCAACATAATAATTATCATGACCTCTATAGATCATAACAATCACATGTGACCCAAGAAAGTTAACCAACAATCTTGCTTGATTATATATACTTGGACATAAAAAAAAAAGGAAGTACTCAAATAAACAGATCTTAAGTTATGGAGGGCTTACTGGATTTTCGTAAAACAGGACAGCAGAAGAGCTCTCTAATGGCCTCCAGTGGCTTAAAATCACCAGCTTTTGAAGCTTTATAGATCTCTGCTATGTTAGCCACAACCATTGCGCAATTCACTTTCCTCTTCAAAAATTTTGGAGATGATTTCAAGGTAAGAATTTCGGTATCAGCTTTTGTCAATGCATCATCTCCCGGTCTTAAACATGGCTGATTATGATGAACCCCCTCAGTCATCCAATTGGACAATTCTTCAAGATTCTCACCCATTTGAGCATAATCAAAGCCCCTTGAATCATAAACGCAAAACCCACTTTGTGTGGACCTCAACACATTGTGCTCTTCCAAAAACATAGTAGTGAAATCCGAAGAACTACCTACAAATACACAACAAAATATCACTTCAATGCTAGAATTATTTGAAGTTTTTACCACTCTGAATTAACAGTTTAAATAGCTTTACTTTATTGTTGGCACTTGGCACAAAAATGCACATTATAGACCAAAATTAGAGAGCCTACATAACCGTAGCTTACCTAGTGCTGTTTGAGCAAAGGGTATGAGTCCAGAGCGTCCAAGAACACTGTACATAAGATTTACAAGTGAGCTTTTGCCAGAACCAGTGAAACCCACCAAGAGAATTGTAATAGCTGGTGGGATATCCATCTCTTCCTTGCTGATCCCTCCTATAGGAACCCAAAAATCACCCGAGCGATACGAGAGCAGCTTGTGCCGAAGCTCATGAAGCCCATCAGGTGCAACCAAAGCCAACCTTTCCAGCTCCCTTAGCACTTTAAGCCTAGGTGTTAGACTTGAAATGTTGGGAAGGTCAAACTTGAGCTTAGCACATTCATCAAACTTGGCAGCCGAACGCCACCAGCAATGAACCATTCTAGATAACTCATACTCGTCATCATCATCACAGGAAGAAGTTAGTTGGTTTTTCATCTCTTTCTTCCCAAAAGGTCTTTAAATTTTAGAGGTCTTTAAATTTTAGCAAAGATTGTGACTAATTGTGGACTCAACTTTAAGAACCCTGTATGAAGAAGTGTGAACAGTTTGGTTCTTGTTATTGAATACAATGTTGTATGAACAGCAAATACATAAGAGACAGAGACAATGGTCCTACATGCATTTGTCCAAATCGAACAATCTCTGTTTGCCGAATGCCCTAGTCCTTCAATCTTCTTCACGGGTTTGCCAGCCATAGGATTAGAGGTGCTGGTTCCTGGCTCTTTCGTGTACTGTCACATGAATTTCAAATCGTACTAATTTTACAGAAATACCCACGTGGTAACGTATATAAAATATTCTCGCCACATTTACCTCGTAATGGTTTTGATGCGTATTGATACACTTTTTTCATCCAAATCACTAGGACCACAGACGGCACAAACGTCCACAGAGAAACTTAACCCTAATTACTAAACGGCATTTTGTGCTACCACCGTGCATTCGGAAGCTACAGTGCAGTGAATTCTCATACTCTCGAAGTTCATGGCTATTGTTTTTAAATAAGTGTTACATTTACAGCATTTTTGTAATAAATCATAGGTGAAAAGTTATTATTAGTTCTAATTTGAATCATAATCATAAGTGCTACGTTCATAACATTTTTTTACCCATAAATAACAACCTATCATTTAAGATATATTGTCGTAAAAATATTGTAAACGCATTTGTCTTTGTTTTTTACTTCCCCCCCCTCTCTAATTCTTCTTCTCTTTGGAACACTATACTCAGCCCAAAAAAAAAAAATCTAATAGCAAAATGGTATGTCTTGGACAGAGATGGCTCAAACGCATAGTAATGAAAAATGAGGAAGAATGGTAATGGTGCAAACCCTGTAGCATAAGCTAAAAGAAAAGTACATTACTGTAAAAATTTCATAGGTTTTGTGTACAGGGCCTCATCTTCAGTTTTGTTCTAACACGCAGATATTATTCCCCCCCGCCCCACCCCCTTTCTAATCAATGGAGGAGATGGAGGAAAGTGCACAAGTTATACCAAATGCTGTTCAATTTGGCCATTATAGAATTACCGAGCAGGGCATTGGCTGCTTCATTTATCTTAGAAGTATTCATGCATTGTCAAGTACGGCCATAACCAAGAAAACAGAAAAAGGACAAAAGGAGGGGGGGGGGGGGGGGGAGGTGTGGGATGGGGGGGAATTTTTTTTCCCTACCGACTGCTACGTAAAATTAAACCAAACCAGTATATTCTATTATGTAAACAAAATACAGTGCTTTTTAGGGGGGAATTTTTTTTCCCTGTTGACTGCTAGTGTAAAATTAAACCAAACCAGTATATTCCGTTATGTAAACCAAATAAAATGCTTTTTACCCACCCTGCAAAACAAAAAGCCGCGGTGAAAACTTTTTCTTTGTTAATATGTTTGTGGCCTCCAATCGTTTTCATTGTAGTATGTCAAAACAAAACATCCCTTTAAATTTTGATTAAGGTTCAAAGCATATGTACACAAGATAGTAATTGGCACAAACTAATAAGTACAAGTACAGACCCCACAACCATCCCTCCCTTCATGACCCTAGCAGGCAATTCACTAGAGTATGCATGTCACACTAACACTTGGGAGTGTTAGGTGTACAAAACACAAGATTCCTGCCGGGACGGGAGGGCGGGCCGGGGGGGGGGGGGGGGGGGTGGGGGGAAGAAATAGGCGAAACTACACTGAAGGTCCTTGAAGTTTACTTGACTTGCGCAATTGGTCCCTTAAGTTTCAATTGAGGGCTATTAGTCCCTCAAGTTTTAAAACTAAACACTGTTAATTCTTTGTTAACTTCTATTACTATTATTGCTTATATGACTAACGGAATAGTGATGTGGCATTATTTTAATTGATGTGGTATTTACTATTTATTTTTATTTAAAAACTATACATATCATAAACTCATAAAAGCAAATAATTGACCCAGTTCAAGTTGGTTAATACTCGAATCAAACAAAAATTATCAATCTAAAACTAACATAAGAGAGTAATAGCCCAAGACCATCGTCCTTCTCCACGTGATAGCAACGCCGTCATCCTTGACAACCACTTGGATTCATGGTCATGCTCGCAACTTCACACAGCCATTGCTTTGCACCTCCCCTCTCATCTTTGGCCAACACATCTAGTTTGTGTTGTCACTAGGCAGTTGGGACATGATGAGAAGCACTCTTTTGGTGATATGAGTGTTGATGAGAAAATTTCTAGAGCACCATGATTTTAATATTGGTTGTGCAACATATGATTTTTTTTGTGCACCAACTCAATCTGTTGTTGCATTTTTCAATTGATGATTAAGATTCTGGACATGGGTTTTGTAGATTATTCAGTTGGGTTTGTTCCGTTTTGATTGTACTTGCTATGTACATATGTGCTTTTGATTTCTTGTGGTACCAACTATAATTGGAGGTGAATTTTGTAAAGAAGACCTTCATTGTATTGGATAAGGCAGTAGTAGAACGACGGTGTTAGGATCTCATTAATTTTATTGGGACCAAACCTTTTGGTCTGATTTGGCCCACTTGAATTGGGTTAGATATTTTTTTTTTATGGGTTTGTGATATGTCTAATTTTTTTTAAATAAAAATAAATACCACATCAATTTAAAAAATGCCACATCACTATTACATTAGCCACATAGACAATAATATTAACGACAGTTAACAAATTATTAATAGCACTCAATTTTAAAACTTGAGAGACTAACAATACTAAATTGAAACTTAAAAAACCAATTGTACATATCAAGTAAACTTCAAAGACCAATAGTGTAATTTCGCCAAAGAAATAACCAAACATAAACTTCATTAATCCTTGATTTTTTTGACATTAATACAACCAACAAAAAATCTTCATCACCAAACACATGGTATCCAGAACAGAAACCTTTCTTACTAAAACGACAAAATCTTGAGATCCCCTATTACCGTCAAAACGGGACCTTCACTTTCTTTTTTCTTTTTGATAGATAAAAACAGGACCTTCACTTGAAAATAAAAATAAAAAAATAAAAAACATAAAGTATCTTCTTCTTATATCGCTCTGAGCTATAAAGCAGGAAAAACCAAACAGGCCTTGCCCTTTCATTTTAGTAACCAGCAAAGGAAAAGAAATAAAATGGAAGAGTATCCAGCAAAGGAAAAGAAATAAAATGGAGGCAGGGGTTGCTACATTGTTCGGGTGGTTTTCTCTGGCGATTGCTATTACTTCCACAATTTTCACAATCTAACCTAATTCATGGTATCACACACACCCCCTTTTATTGGACCACTGTAAGAGAGCAAACATACTTCTGCGATCTCTTCAACTACACCAGACTCGTGAACATAACAGGACCAAAGGGTAAGCAGACATCCTAGCCACCAGAGGTTGAAAAATATTCAATGTCACAAACCTAGACTCCGAACTTCATTCCACTGCCAACCGGAAGTCCTGCAGATTCAATTAGTAACAAAGGTCATGACATATGGTACTAACAAACTTCCAACAAATAACAAATCTCACTCAAAACGTAAATTCAATATTAAAACCCATTTGGTAGAACCAGCCCAAACAAACAAGTCCCAGCATGTAACTCACTCTAAATGGCCAGCTGCAATAAGCAAAAGCTGCAAAACTATCCCTAAACCATCCCACAAGATGTATCTAGTTGTTATGTTTTACTGGGCAGTCCTAATTACACCTAACATTCTTTTTTCATTTTTAATTTATTTATAATTCGCTAGTTACTACGGGAGAGGGGGAATTTGAACCCTAGATGTCTTGAAATAATTACACCTAATTCTTATAGTATCTAACCAATGAACTTTAGTTCAAACGGCACTTCCTATCCCCATAAGAATGGGTGGAGGGAAAGGGCATGAGTGTAACACCTACAAGGTGCATTTGTAACTTACCAATTTTTTTTTTTTTTTTGAAGGTGCATATACTATGTTTAAAATAAAATTATAAAAATAAAAAAGCATCCTTTATTCTAAGTTAAATAATAGGTTAGAATATATGTACAAACTAGAACCAAAACTACAGGTAAAGAGCTCACAGTGACCCTCAGATGAGGACCTATGCACAGTAATTACCTCAAGTCATTTTCACTGAATATGCATCTCAAAATAATAGTTGAAGTAGTAAGAGTGCATACCTTCAACTGAAGTTAAATCCACCAGAAGGAACAGGAACTTCATTTCCTCCAAAATTGAAGCTAGATTGAGGAGCATCACCTGGGGGCAATGGCTCATCTTCATCCTCAACCCAATATGTCTCTAAAATCTTCACTGCCTTTTCATATATCTCATTGTTGTCATGACTCTGAAGATTTTCAATCTTATCTATCCCCTCAGCATCATCAATCAATTGGGCATTCAAGTTTACATCTGTCTTGCCCATATTTTTCTCAGCTTCCCCAACCTTTAGAATGTTCTCAAGCCCTTCCAAGCAAACTGTGACAATTCTTGGGTCAGGACAAATTAGGAGATCACACAATGGCTTAATACACCCCTGGCTTACCAAGTACCTACCAGACATTAATCAAATCAAACATTTACATGTAAGACAACGATTAGGCAGAACTATTTAAGAAAAACCAAAATCATTGCTGGGGAAAAAAAAAAATACTTGATTTGATCATGGGTGCCACCAGATGTAGCATTTGAAATTGCCCAAGCAGCTTCTTTCTTGATCTCAAACTCTGCAGTTTGAAGTAGTTGGACAAGGGGTGGAATGATACCAGCCTCAATTACAGCCTGCAAGTTTCAAAATACAGGCCTTAAATATCATCCTCTCAGCATATTAACAAGAATAATATCACCACTTTAACAGGCAATTGACAGATTTCTTCCATAGCCATATTCAGTATGCATCATATTATCTAATCGATGGATGAAAATGTTTATTGAGCCAAAAAGGATATCAAAGATAATCATGACAACACACTGATTAGTGTGCATTTTCAAAGATGAATTTACTTGCCCACCTGTATCTGATTTACATTTCCAGCTGTGATGTTTGAAATGGTCCAGCAAGCTTCCTTCTTGATGCTCTTCTTATGATTATGTGTCAACAGGTTCAGGAGGCAAGGAAGAGCTTGATGATTTATCATACACTGAAAGAGGGAAAAAAAGAGAAGCATTAAATACCTCCTCAAGGCAAAGTACAGCATTTCAAACCTAACAAACATGCCATATTCATCAAGTGAACAGCATCCCACAGGGATTTCACGCAAATATGCCATTTGAAATTTTATCTTCTCACCGGTTTTGATATAGTATTCTATTAACTAATTTATTAATTTACAGGTAGTTTCTGATCAGCTGGTTAGGATCGATCTGAACCAGCTCATTATGTATACAAGTCAATATGACAACTATTAAACAACTTAATAGAAAGGCAAGACAGCCAATCAGAAGTGTTTTGAAATCCCGATATAATTCTAAACACGCAAACAGGGATGAATGAACACAAACAAGTGCCTTCAAAAGTAATAAACACAAAAAGTGAGCAAAATTAAATTAAATTCATAAAAATATTTAAAATTTTGAAAAAACCTAGAACATTGGATTTACATGTATAATTTGAAAGTTATTAAAGAATACTGAAAACTCTAAACTAAAATTCTGTGCTAAAAATTCTTATTTTTGTTTCAGCCTTTGTTGTAGTTGGAATATGGTTTTGCTGAATTTATTTGGGATGTTAATAATTCTGATTAGAACATCTCATCTGCAAATGATGGGATTATAATAGTCCTTTCATTAGTTAACATCCTTAAGATCTCGGTAATAATTGGGCAACTGAAAGAGCTCTTTCCCAGTAGTAAGCCATGGCATTTAGAGTCCATTGCAGAGTATATTTGGGGGGGGGGGGGGGGGGGGGGGGTGGGCGGCGCATACATAAGTACATTTCTCCCTAGAAAGAAACACAGAAAGCTCTGAATAAACTTTACACTTCAATCAAACACATCAAGACTCACAGCCAAAAGGAAAAAAAAAAAATTGATGAACACTGAAAAACAACAACATTCAATTTTTTTTCATTCACAAAACCATTTCAAACTTTGTTGATGTCTAGCATTTGTATGCAAAAGGTGCTAAGATCAATCTAATTCCAAAAATGACCCTCATATTTGTACTCTTAGCTTAAAAATGCCAGTCACAAGCCAAGAGAGAGGATGAACGTTGTATGCTAAACCAGCATAAAACCATTGGGTAAGCCTTCATCAATAGGACATGATCCAAACTCCAAATACTTATGCATCCTTTCAATATAAATACAAAATGGCATGTGCCAATGTAGCACATCCTGAAAATATCTGACACCCCCTATTGATGTAATGTCATTTAAGTTAATACGGAAAAGTAAGATATTTTAATTTTTCTTCATAATAATCAATAGAATAGGGAAGCATTGCTACAAGAGCATGATATGGTATATTAGCCCATAAGTGTGGATATATAGTTTAATTTAGTTACTAACTAATCACATCATGAACTAATATTCAAAATCAACTTTCTAGAACGAAGATTAATGAAAAATTATATTTTTCATATTGAATACCTGAGTTTGCATATCATCCCCTGTGACAATATTTCCAACCGTGCGAAGGGCAGGAATGAGGACCGTTGGAGATGGATGCCTAATCAAAGAAAAGTTTGAGAGCATTAAGATATCATACGAAAAAAACAGGATTGTAACTCCAAAAAAACCAAAAACTAATTCAAAAGTCTAATGAAATCCTTTACTCACAGTAGAAGTTCAACAAGTCTGGGACAAACACCCGCATCAATGACAGCTTGGATTTTATCATTGGTACCATCTGAAAGATATGATAGTGCCCAGCATGCATCAGTGAGGACTTCCTCATCATTTGACTGTATAAGACGCTCAAGAGCTGGGATAGCAGGCTTTGTCTGTGCATTGAGATTTAAAAAATTTAAAAGCATGTCAAGAACAAAATATGAAAAATGAGAAAAAGATGCATTAGACACCAATGGCTCAGCTTATGTGCACCACCTGCTCAAATGGAGGAGGTGGCTTGCCCCTACAGAAGTTTGATAATGTCCATGTCGCATTTCTCAACATAGAAAGTTTTGCATGTTCATTAAACTGTGCCAGCAACGGCAATAAGGCCCCATGACTAAGGACAAGATCACGGCATTTAGGTGAGTCACCAGCAACATTTCCTAATGCCCAAACAGCCTACAACTCAAAAGGGGTTTGTTAGCAACCAATTGACAAATAATTTAGCTGTAAGGAATCAACAATAGAAAATCCCCAAAAAAATAAAGCTTATACAAAATAGCAATTAGAAATATACACCTGCTCGCGAACATCATCAGCTGGAGAGCCTAAAAGTTTGACAAATATCGGGATGGCTCCATGATCAATTACAACCCTGGTGTTTTCCGATGTCCCAGAAGCAATATTTGTTAGGGCCCAAGCTGCCTCAAACTGAACAATACACCCAAGACCATATAAGAACAAAATCAACAAACATGAAAACGACACAAATAACATACATGTATTCAGTACCAAAACGAAAACCATAAGTTAAAAAATCGAACCTGAAGTTGCGGGAACTCATCCCTGGCAAGGAACTCAACAAAGCGAGGAACAACACCGGATTGTACAACTTCGTTAATCGGAGGACTGCGCTCTGGTAAAACATTCATAGCAAAACAAGTCATCCTACTAATCACCGCCAGTACAAAACGAACAAAATTTCAACATGTCATTGAAAATTTACCAATCGAAAGCAGCTTTCGGAACTGAGTGGTTGCCTCAAGCTGCAAGTTCATGTCATCGGAACAAACGCCAGCAACCATGGCAGGTAGACTTTCTAACTGCATTTTACATCAACAAAGGCATCATTCATTTACATCAAACCACACCTTTCATCTCTATAATTTGTTCCGAGTTCGATTTTTCTCGTTTCTCGAATCTAAAACGTTACAATTTAGTCCCTGAACAATTACAAAAAAAGCTAGAAGGACTAAATTGATAACTTTTACCTATTGTTGATTAGGTCACAGTGAGTATTGAATTAAAACCTAAAGCACTGAGAAGCTTTTAATTTTGGGGATTGAATCATAGTTCAAAGCAATAAAACATTGAAACGCAGCGTATGATTGATCAGAGGGAGAGAATCTCAGTTACCTTCTTTTCAGAAGTTGGAGTTGAAGGCATTTGAGGAGCAACAAGGCCTTCACGACGCTTCTTCTGCAAGCTCTCTTCACGACGGTTCTTACGGATCTCGACCATGTTGTCCTCCCTACGACGGCGGCCTTCCTCGGCGTCCACCGCCACCTTGTAGCGGTTCCGCCGCACCTCGGTCCTGGCGTTCGGTCTCAGAGACATGGTTTTTGGTCGGCGTGGGAATCGAAGATCGAAGAGTCGGTGAGAGAGAGTGAGATTGAGATTGAGATTTGAGGGTAGAGTGTGTGTGTGTGACTGTGAGTGAGACTGTGAGATAGTGATTTTTGTTTGTTTGTTTGTTCTGTTCTGTTTAGACTAATTCGAAATGAGATGGAGAGGAGGGCTCCGTGATTGACATGACATGATTTTATAGATAGAAGGGAAGGGGAAGGGTTTCAAAAGTTTCTTTCTTTTAGCTAATCTAACAACCGGTGGATCTGAAACTGGGACTGGATTTCCCCTTTAATAACGGAAACGCCATTCATTTTGAATTTGAATGATTGCGGTTCTACTCACCACTCATCACTCGCCTCGCCGCTCTAACGTCACTGGGCTGTGACTATTAGTTAATGAACCCCCCCCCCCCCCCCAACAATGTTTTTCTAAGGCCGCGTTTGGTAAGTCTACAATGATAATGCATTAATAGAACACATTAAAAAAAAAAAATTCATTAGGGCAGAATTTTTTTTTTAATTAAATTTTGGTATTGTAAACAAACTTTTACTGAAAATTAATTATACTAAATGAAATTATGGTTGGTTCGAAATCCTTGCATAATGGTTTTTTTTTTTTTTTTTTTTTTTTGAGTTTTGACAATTTTTATTCTAAGTTTCATGGAGAAATGAAATTTATTTGGCTTATTGTTAATTTTTGGTAG
The DNA here is from genome assembly GCA_030445155.1 of Quercus variabilis. Classification (NCBI taxonomy): domain Eukaryota; kingdom Viridiplantae; phylum Streptophyta; class Magnoliopsida; order Fagales; family Fagaceae; genus Quercus; species Quercus variabilis. The sequence continues at coordinate 24,866,611 of CP129456.1, read as the reverse complement.
CCTAACTTGGCTAACTTTGAATATTTTTTGCACAATGATGCTACGAAATTTGGGAGATTATGCCAATGAGCATTTAATGATAGTGAATCTAATATTAGATGTAGATCGGGTGAAACAAGTGTGTAGTGTGGAGTGAAATAAGGGATGTGTCGCAACATAGCCTTTCTTGGCTTTTTGACTCACACGTGCGACACTTATGGACTCATGGAAGTGCATATGCTCCAAGTCCACATGCTCCTTCTGCCTTCGGGCTCAATCATGTATACAAATCCTCTCTTGGGCCTTACAAACCACACTTCTAAAAATTCCCTCCAAATAGATCTCTTTGAGTGGGCTTATGCCACATGGGATGAGATAAAGTAAAAAAAACAATAGCCAAATCTTGCATGTTGGGTTGTCTTGTTAGTTGGGTTTCTAAGTAGACTTTTGCACCTATTTGGTACATAACATGACCTATTTTGAATGATCGTCATGTCAAAAGCCCAAGTTTACCAAGTTGGAATTATAAATGGATGATTTTTACAAAATTTTTTACTTCATCAATTGAGAGTGAGAGAGGGGGACAACCCTACTCACCTTTGAATAAGTAGGATTGTGTTTGAATACCGATTTGGTTTACTTGCATTTTATTGAAAATTAGGAGTAAATGGTTCAAAGATGTTCTACATAAATTACATTATGTATCAATTTTCCAGTCTAGTAACACAACTTTGTTAAAAATTGTTGAAGCGACATATTGTATATGTTTGGGTTCAGCGTCTGCGTGTTTCACGTTTTGCGTTTCCTTTTTTTTTTTTTTTTGATCCAATCGTTTCAGCTTTTAGGAGGCAAAGTGCACTGTTCATGGGACCCACAACCACTTCATTAAAAAAAATATTAAAAATGGGTCCTACAACACTATTCATATATTTAAAAATTATTTTACTATAGTATTTTCAGTTTTCAGCAAAATAAACTATATCCAAACGAACCCATTATGATGGATGTATAACAAAAATAGAATTAAGATTCATGTTAAAATTATGTTGTTCTAATCACAATTTGTTATTTTAGCCAACAAGCTTGTAAAAAAGAAGGAAAAAAAAAAAAAAAAAGTTAAGTCCCTAACATTGTTCAAGAATTTATATTTGCCCTTTTTTGGGTCTGGTCATACAAATTTTTTATTTTTTATTTTTTATTTTTTTGAATAAGTTAACAAATTCATTGGCACGAGACATTTTGGACACTTCACCTCAAACTCTCCACCGGTATAGTTTAGATAAGGAACGCATCAAAGAAGTAAAAAACAGGCCTCACAGTAAATGGAAGAGAAACTATCCTCTGTGGCAAAGACCTTTACTCCATCACCCATTCAAGAACTTTCACATCTTGCTCAACGATGCAAAGCTATCAACCTTGCTGAAGGCTTCCCAGACTTCCCTGCACCTTCTCATATAAAAAAGGCAGCTGTTTCTGCCATTAATTCAGACTTCAACCAGTACAGGTTGGTGTTCAACACTGCAACTTCTTCAATGAATTTGAGCTATTTCTATCGATTCCTGATATGGGTTTGATTCCTTATTTATAAACTTTGTTTGATTTTGTGCTTCCCGATTCCCAAGTTTGAATCTTTAGGCACATTTTCTATTTTTCATTTACTAGAATTGTACTAGACCATGAGAAAGAAAACAGAGTAGAACTATACCCACAAAACTAAATTGCATTGCTGCAAAGCTGACATGATATTGAGCTGAAAAGAACTAATGAGGTCTATTATGTTGTGGCATGCCTAGTCCCAGGGACTGTGTTAGCTTTGCTTATGTTGTTCATTAATTGTTATGCAAAATTCTACTTTTCCAAATAATAGATGAATTGGGCTCTATTTATAGACACCCTCTTACCCTTTTATGAAGAGCTATACCCTCTTGAAGGGTTGCTATTTTAGGAACAAACATAACCCTTTGTAAAGTCATATCCATTTACGTACTAAAGAAACTTACTATGATACCAATGCAAAAACTACACTTTCTCCTTTTAAAAAAAATTGTTTGAAATTAATGGAGAGCAACTGTTGCAATGTAAGGCATGTGCAAGAAATATGTGACCACTTGGCAAAGATAGTGAAGAACATGCATGGTTTGGATGTCAACCCACTTACTGATATAGCTATTTGCTGCGGCCAAACTGAGGCATTTGCAGCAGCAGTGTTTGCAAGTAAGCTCTTTGCTATTCTTGTTAGTTGATGTTATTATTTGAGTCAGCTTTTTCAGTTTTCGAATACATATGTGATTCTCTTTACTGCTATGCTATGTAAGGACAGTCATAGACCGAGGTGATGAAGTTGTACTTTTTGACCCTTCATATGAAACATACGAAGGATGTATTGCCATGGCAGGGGGAGTCCCAGTAAGCTTCTTATTATTACTTAGGGTTTAAAGTCTTTATCATAGATTATAAGTTAGTCCTGCTGCATGTTAATACCAAGGGTACTTGATACTTTTAAATTCATAATTACTTACTACCATTAAAAAAAAGGAAATGACAGGTATTTGTGGCACTTGATCCTCCTCATTGGACCTTGGATCCTAACAAACTCATGAAGTCTATTACTGGGAGAACAAAAGCTATTGTACTGAACAGGTGAGTAAACTCTATGAAGGGGACACAAAAAAGTAGTTTTTCAGAAATTGTACTCACTCAAAAAGCATTCTTCCAAAACTCACAGTACATTTATAATCAATGGAATAGAGATTCTGGTAGAAATCTAGAATGCATCCTCTTTTTTTTTTTCCATAATCTGAGTGAAAAAAGCTATGACAATTGATGAAGTTTGATTAGAATCTTGACCATAATATTTTCATAAGTGATTTGCTGGACATGCAGAATATCATTCCTATAAGGATTGCTGTAGGACTACTTTCATGTTGTTCTACTTGTCTATCTCCAAAGTTTGTTCTTACCTTCACCTTGTCACAAACATCAAATAAACATAATTCACAAGAAAGTTTCTATATTCTCTCTGTTGATGAGGCAATAGGCACCATAGAATTGGGGCATGACTTGCATGTTTTTCTAAAGGACAATGATTATGAAATATTGATGATTACAACCATTAGTCTCAAGCTATAGGGAAATTTAAAAGAGAGAGAGAGAGAGAGAGAGAGAGAGAGGAACATGGCAAGTTTTACCCAAATTAATTGATTTCTTGGGATCCATCTGTCATATATAATAATAATAAGTGGAATTACATGACAAATTATTTGCAAAGAAATGCTATATTTGCATAATGACTTAGATATGTGCTGATGTAAAGTTGTGCAGTCCTCAGAATCCTACCGGCAAAGTTTTCACTAAAGATGAACTAGAGATTATTGCTGGAATATGCCGCGCAAGGGATTGCCTAGCTATAACAGATGAAGTATGATGATATACTTTGGCTTATCAAACTTGATCTTGCATGAATGGATTAGATGATCATCCCATGGCATCACATGTATCCTCATGGTCTTTTGATTTATAGTAAACATTTCAAAAATTTGTAAGCTGTTTGTCCCATCTTATAGTTCATAACCTGACTTTTTTTGGGGGGTGGGGAGGATGTATGTATTTTACACCCAGGGTATTGTTTAAATTAGTGCCTTTGCAAAACATGGCAAAAAGATGGAATGTACACATGCTAAGAGCACGTATTCTTTGTTGTTAGACTGGATGCCACCATAAATTTTGATTTTGAGCCAACCATCACAATTGGATTGGTGTGATATGATTGTGGCTGAAACAATATGAGAACTTCTTCTGCATATGGTTTGGCTTATGGTTAATAACTGGATGTTAGGGTATGTGATTGTTTTAACCTTTTTTAGTTAAAAAGTGAGATGGTATTGATATCCTAAAAAGGAGGTAGAAGAGGAAGCAGAAAGTAACTTGCTAATAAATGAAAATGTAAAAAGGATTAAGAATATCACTTGCATTTATAGAAAGTTTTGAAAAATGGGAGTTCCTCTCTCATATTCTCATTTCTCATGATGGCTTGTTGCTGTTGTGGCTATGCCATGTCCAAAGTTACAGTATTACTTACTTTATAAATCTGATATATGTACTCTGGTTATATCAAATAATATTTTTTAACAAATTGCAATCCCCATTCTTTCTTAGCTTTCAATAAGCAATTGTATGCTTTTTGGCTGACAGTGCTGACAAACAAGAAAGATTGAATTAACTATTTCTATAATATCTAAAGATTTTGTCTTCTACTTTGTTGATGTTTCCGCAGGTATATGAACATATAACATTTGACAACGAGAAACACATATCCCTTGCCTCATTTCCAGGAATGCAAGAGCGAACTATAATCACATCTTCCTTGTCTAAAACTTTTAGTGTTACAGGTTAAGCTGACATCCTACGCAGAAGACTTCTAATTTATGTTTGTTCATGCTGGGAAAATGTTATTCTTTATTCATATTTCTTGGAATTTTTTTATCTTAACTTTTAGCTATTGTCCTTTACATCCTTTGTAGTACCCGATTTTCAATTTTAGTTTTAGTAACTGGTGCAGGTTGGAGGGTTGGATGGGCAATTGCTCCAGCTTTCATCGCCTCTGCAATCAGAAACATTCATGTTAAAGTCACAGATTCTGCTCCAGCGCCTTTCCAGGAAGCTGCCTTGACTGCTTTGAGAAGCCCCCCAGAATACTTTGAATCATTGAGAAGAGTAGGGTCCAAAGAGCAACTTTTTAATTCTTATCTAGTTCTGTGAGGTTGATAGTCCAACTTCACTCATTTATATGATGTAACTGAAATGTAACATCACAGCTATGCCATTAATTATTATTCATGATTGACTACATTTCTGCTTTGCTCAGGATTATGAAGCAAAAAGAGATTACATTGTCAAGTTGCTTGCTGGGGTTGGTTTTAAGATTCAGTTTAAGCCTCAGGGTTCATTTTTTTTATTTGCAGAGATTCCTGAAAATTGCCCCCTTTCTGATGTAAGTGCTTTTCTACTTTGTTGGTGTAATCATTTTAAAAAATTACAAGAATGGGTTACCATTGTTTCTGTTCATTTCAAATTCCATTAGGTCTGTCATAAGCAGTTATAATTTATAGCAATCCTGAGTGAGACTTATTTTGCTAATGCATATATTTATTCTTTCAGTTAGAATATGTTAAAGAATTGATACAGCAGGCGGGAGTAGTGGCTGTTCCAGGTCGTGGATTTTTTCATACAAATTTATCCTTGAAGAAATCTTCTGAGGTAGATCATAGCTATCAGAAAAGATACATCAGGTTTGCTTTCTGTAAGAGTAATGCTACTTTGGCTGCAGCCGCACAAAAGCTTTTGCATTCCAAAGGTCTCAAGCTTGACTCTATTCATAAAAGGGATGCTTGATATTTAGTTTGTTTTAATTGAGGAAATATAAGTGTGACAGGGATTAAATGAAGAGTGCTTCAGCCAAGAAAAGAGATTTAAATTCAGAGTACTCTCTCTTGTATTAGTCATTAATATTCAACGCAAATATTACATTTTTTTTATTAATCTTCCAAAAGGTGAGAACCAGTAATCTTTGCCCAACTTCATATAGTGAGTTGCAAAGATGAATATTTATGCCTAAGGAGAGGGCAAAAAATATATAATGAAGTCAAAAATTTCTAATAACAAGTCAGATGATCTACCTAAAAACCTAGTATCCAAGGTGATGAGGTGGTGGTGGAAGAGAAGTGACAAGTGAGTGGAGGAATTGCATAGAATATGGTGTTCTTGTCAATGCCAGCTTGCCTTTCACCGGACAAAGCCACAAGTGCTACAACAAGACCTGAATTTCATGCAAGGTTCTCAGCTCTGTGTAACAATAGTTGGAACTTATCTCGTGGAAACCATCACTGTTGAATGTCCCTCCCATCTCAATCCTTGTCAACTATCATACTTGCTTTGGTTGCTAGCAATTGATGCCGCTCTATGTTGCACATCTTGTGGGAAACGATCACCAAAGCCAACAACATAACATATATTTCAAGGGTTCTTGCCGAGGATGTAACCAACCTGGGTCCTGGCAACTTCAACTAGTACTTCTTCGGGATAAAAGTCAGGTCCGCAATACCATTTACGCTGAGATAGAATGTAAGATAATGACCGTATAGAGTATAGTGTAGTTAAGAAAGCAGCATTCGCTACAAATTGAAGAGGCCGAGGCCTTTTATGATTTAACTGTATTAAACCACCTTTTGTTCTGTTGAAGCTTTAGAAAAACTGGTAGCTATGAGCACTAAGTTTTGTCTATCCCGTCGTGAAATCTTAATAATTAATAAAGGATAACCGAAACCTAGGAACACTCTTAGGCAGCTTATTGTCCCAGTTAACTACAAGGCGATCTTGACCTTGCAAATAAGCATCAATCTGATTGGCTAGAAGAGGATTTGTAACAAGTTTACGATAGGAAGAATTCCCAGTTGCATGGTACAACCAAGGTCCACTCCACCAAAACTCATCCAGTAACAAGTGGAACTATAGGAAGGTGGAGATGGGCGATGGGTCTACACCTCCAGTGTAGTTTTCATCTTGTCCTTTTGTAGCAAACTCAAAGACTGTCAGCACCATGGAAGAATTTCTCTTGAGTACTCCATGCTGTCTTTGAAAACAATGAATGCAGCAGCGGTCTCTGTAGCGAGAGCTGGGCACGTAGCACATATTAATGCAGGCCGGTTGTAGTCAATAGCTCAGGAACATGTTTCAATTTTCCCACCTGGGGAACCACCATCTGCTCCATCAACAAGTGGAGCAATCTTGTCTGTGGAATTTGCTGAGGAACCAAAGGCCTTGAGAAGGTATTCTCTGCCCAACTTGATGATGAACCATGGCCAAAGATGCTGAGAATCATATAGTAGCCACCCGGCAGCTCATCTTTTAAGCAGGAGTTACCTCTCCATGAAACATTATTGTTCTTTGGGAGTCTTCCAGCTATAATCAAAACGTATGAGAAAAAATATCCTACCAGAATCATTGATTCCATTCAACGCCTTTCTCAATATAGATTTCATCATGAACATGATATAATGTTTTCTATTTTTATGAGATATGGGTCTGTAGGTCTGTGTTTGTGTCATTATGTGCAGTTGTTATTTGTATTTCTTTCTCAGCATAATAGCATGTTATTTGTAGTTCTTTCTATCATGAAAAAATTGGAACAACATAATAGCATGTTTTATGAGGTATGGGTCTGTACATATATATGTAAGAAAAAATAAAAGTTCCAGATTAACTTTACAAATAAAAGTACAGGTCTGTAGATATAGATATGAGTCACAAATAAAAGTTCTTTCATAAAAATTATATATATATATATATATATATTAGAAAAAATAAAGAAAAAAAGATGCTAAAAGTTAGTTTGATTAAATTTATTTGTAATTTCAAGTATATTTTTATTAATGAAACAAGTAATTTTATTTTTAAAAAATTGTAATAGTTATTGGGTAAATTAACAAGAAGTAGAATTTTACGGGGTAGAGCGAGGCCCTAAGGGGCAGGGATGGGAAAATAAAATTTTCTCCGACATGTGGGGCAAGACAAGACCATGCGGGGCGGGGGCGAAAATCTCATCATTTGGCCCTGCCCCGCCTCATTGCCATTCCTAACCTAGGTACTGTACATGCAAGTTAGATTATCAAAACTATGTAAAAGAATGGGTGATGCATCTAACAGTACATTTAAATGAAAAAGCTTGAGAATAATAAAAATGAAAACTTTAACACTTTGATGTCGAGATAAATAAAACTATTAAAAAGCATAAGATGGAAAGTAAAGAAAGTATGAGAAGATAGGTGGAAAACCCTTTGGAAGGGATGAAAACCATGAGTGAGCAAGGGAAGAATGTCCCTTACTTTGCAAAGCTCTCTATTATGTTAAAGTCAAGGTTTTTATACAATGGTGATGTTCTTTCCAAAGAAAGCCTTTTTCTTTACCTTAGTTTCCTACCCAAACTTTCTGCCTCTTTCTTTGTCTTTTTTGGTTCTTACCCTTATTGTTTAGCAACATGACCCTCTTATAGTACGAGGAATGTTGTGAGGTACATCAAAACAGGTGTCAACCCTTATTTGTTCATTTCAAACCCTAATACAAGGAGGAGATAGAAAACATGCCAATATTAGGGTAGTGAAACAGAGGGTGTCTTTGCTACTGCATGGGGAGCAAGCCTTGGACAAGAAAAATGACATCAGGGAAGCTAGGAGTGATACATGTGTCCTCAACAGTTATCCAGTACAAAATCAGCCAATAAGGGGTGTTCTATAGCATTTGATCATAGGAGGTTGCTATCTCCCTTCTACGTTGGTGCTGGGTATCCATATTAGGGTCCGTTTGGTTTCCGTAAAATATTTTCCGGAAAATATCTATTTTCCGGAAAAGGAAAATATTTTCAAGTGTTTGGTTATATTATGAAAATTATTGTGGAAAATATTTTCATGCATTTGGTTCTATTAGGAAAATGCTATTTTCCTACAATTTTTTCCGGCAGCAAATTCCGGCAACACAACAACAACAACAACAACAACCGGCGGCAACAACAACAACAACAACGCAAATTCCGGTAACAACAACACAAATTCCGGCAACAATAACACAAATTTCGGCAACAATAACAACAACAACAATTTTCATTCCTAACAATTTTCATTCCTCAGCTCCCAAACAAACATTAACATCATTCCTCAGTCCACAGCCACAAAAATACAAAACCCAAAGACAAAAAATCATCAAATCCGATCAAAAGGCGAAGGTGTGTGGGTTGGGTGTGGGTTCGAAGGCGAGTGGGTTCGAAGCGACGGCGAAGGCGTGTGGGTCGGGTGTGGGTTCGAAGGCAAAGGCGATGGCGAAGGCGCTTGAGGCAACCGTTGGAGTCGATCTGGAGCTCGGAGCGATCTGGAGCTTGAGGCGACCGTTGGTGTTTGGAGTCGATCGTTGCTTGATCGGCGCAGTGCTGCGATCTGGAGCTCAGAGTTCGCCGGCAAGCTGGAGCTCTCGTTCTCTGTTCTTTCTCTCGTTCTCTCCCTCTCTTGCATTTTCCGGAAATCGTTTGAAGGTAAAATAAAAACGTAAAACGATCATATTTTACACGGTCAAAGGAAATTGATTTCCGGAAAATAGTAACCAAACGGCCTATTTTACGGAAAATGATTTCCTGAAATCATTTTCACCCAAAACAAACGCAGCCTTAGATGCAAATCTCACTCTTCCCAAAGTGGTCACGCCGTTGGCATGAGACACATATTCTCTACTTTAGCCAACGCCTCTCTTCCTTTCCTCATAGCTAGCCCACATTTAGGGCCTGGATCCAGACACATCAACACTCTCACATGTAGGATGGTTTACTAATATAACTTATTATTACTCGAATTCACAACTTTTTATCAATAACTTATTCAAGGTGGTTTTTGAAATGACTATATCAAAAAAAAAAAAAAAAGGTCGAACAAACAAAACCAAAACATGTACTAATGAAACTTATCACCGCTCGAATTCACTTGAGCTTTTACTGGCAACTTAATTGGGGTGTTTTTTTTTTTTTTTAAAAATTTTTTTTTAAAGAACAATTGGGATGGCTTTTGAATTGGCCATGTCAAAAAAAAAAAAAAAGAAAAAAAAAAAGGAGGGACGTGTTGGACCTGTTGGTTAAGCCATAGACTTTCCATAACAACTTAAATTAACACAGCAATATTGTCTTATGCCGGCATCCACCCGGCATCCACTCCAGCCGCAGCCTGAGACAAAAAAGGGAAAAAGAAAATGTCATCGCTGATCGATGTGGCGGAAGAAGAAGAGCAACGCACACCTCTTCTCCACAACCACAACGCAGCAGCATCCACTGATGACATCGTCCCCTCCTCCTCCTCCCCATCCAACGGTCCAGATTCATCCCCTCCCGCCGCCAATCAACGGCTCCACTCTCTCGATGTCTTCCGCGGCCTCACCGTCGCTGTATGCACCCCGCCTCAACCTAAGTATTTCTAACTTTTAACCTTTAAGTAATTACTACTCTACTACCCCTTTGGCTTTGACCCTGAAAGTTGAAACCGAAACTGAAACCCACTCACTCAAAATTAGTCTGAAAATTTAGCTGCTTTGTTTAACATTGACAGTTGATGATTTTAGTAGACGATGCTGGAGGGGCATTTCCGTCCATTAATCACTCTCCCTGGTTCGGCGTCACCCTCGCAGATTTTGTGATGCCATTTTTTCTCTTTGGTGTTGGTGTCTCTATTGCTCTAGTATTCAAGGTTAGTATGTTTAATATTAACATGTTATCAATGTAGCTCAAAACACAAGATTTTTTTGCTCTTTAAATTATGCATTTCTTCTATACTCTATGAATTAAGGACTTAAGTAATGTTTTGAAATTGAAATAGACTTGTAATGGTATTACGTTCATTGTGCAGAGAATTTCTAACAAATCAATTGCTACAAAGAAAGTCGTGCTAAGGACAATCAAGCTGTTTATCTTGGGGTTGGTTTTGCAAGGTATGTTGTTTTTCCTACCCTTTGGCTTGTTCATGACAATGAGCTATGTAGCTCGCTCAATTGGCACTTCCGTCTTCTATTATAATTGGATGGAGAGTAGTGAGATCGATCGTGTGTGTAAATTACCGAAAGGCAAAAATATTGTTTTCGTCCCCAAAGTCCGCATGAAATGAAGTTCGTTTTTCATCGCTAAACTTTAAAAAGTTCTTTTTCTGTTGCTAATCCATTGAAAAATGTAACATTTTCTGTCCTTGAAACTTTAGAAAGATATTTTTTGTCCCTAAATTATTCAAAAAAGTTAATTTTTCATCCCTAAACTTTAAAATGATCTTTCATACCATGCATGTGACCAATAGTTTTGTGCCACTCGGTCACCTCAAGTGTACCTTTTTTTTTTTTGTTATTTTTTTTTTTTTAAAAATGTAATGGTCCTGATTGCATATCAAATTCCCTAATGCTATAAATAGTAACACCTACAAGTAGGATAAAAGTTAATGAGACCGGATGGAAAGACAGAAAGTATAATGTTTTCAATAGTTTAGGGACGAAAACGAACTTTAAGTAAACTTTAGGGGCATGAGCAATATTTTTTTCAAAAAATAAATCTGTTTTTTGATGAGATTACTGTCAGAATACAACAATTTCGAAGTAGTTTGAATTGAGTCCTAGCTCTCAACTACCTAATGAAATAAGTATTTATTTACAAATTATAACTCAGTAATTACAAGGAGCTGTTTATGTACTTTTGTTTATCGATGCTTTGATAAAAAGAAAGATTTGGTTTTGTTTGGAATGTATTCTAGGTGGGTATTTTCATGGGCGTAACGATTTAACATATGGAGTTGATGTGGACAAGATACGTTGGCTAGGTGTATTACAGGTAAGCATTATTCAGTTCAACACACTACAAATATTAACACTGTTAGACTTGAACAACAAAATATGACAAAGGCCTTGCATACAGCCTAACAACAATAGAGTAACAAAGCCTAGCATGCTCCCTTTACGGAGCAATCAACCACAATGGTAATAACAACTGAGGTTCTGCACTATCTATCAGTGCATCAAACTAGTTTACCAAATGATTTGGCACTGTATTGAACAGGCAAAGCTTAGCGTTTTGTTGCATAGAACAGACAGAGGAATCCCCCAATATCAGCATATGGCTCTGTTACCGATAAAAAATTAAAATTCCCTTTAGCTGCCACTGGAGCCTTAACCTACCAACTAATAGCTTTTACAATATTCTTCTCATTCTTCACCTACTGTCCATGTATACTGGCATTTATTTTTTGTTGGCACGAGATATGATTTACGACAGCTCCCAATACCAGCTTGCAAATATTGCAATTAGCCTTTGCCTTGAAGTTCCTCAAGTCACAGTCAACAGATTTGCTCAATAGAACCCCAACAGTCAACCTCAGGCTTCTTAATCAAGCACTTCTCATAATTTCCTTCTAAATGCTCTTGGAAAAATAAAATCACACTCAAAATCGAGGTGATCCTTGCTCTCCATACAATCCCTACAGTAAACACAAAGCGAATCCCTTTTATAACCCCACTGGAGCAATCTAGCATGAGTAGACACTCTATTCCTGAATGCCAACCAGGAGATAAACACATGATTTGGTATTGCAGCAGAGTACCATACTCATTTCCACCAGGTTTCAGCACTTATAAAAAAAAAAAAAAAAAAAAAAAAAAAAAAATCCTGATTTAGAAGGAATCCAGATTGGATTATTTTTCTCTCTCTTATCTAAACTTGAGGTTGATTACTTTGAATTCCACTCAAATCATCAGACGTTGCAACTCCTCTTGATGCATGCTGGACACTTAAGCGTCCATGCAATGGGCTGCATCATACACTACCATATGGCCAAATCTGGTATAGAGAACTCCAAGTGGTGCCTATTTTCATGCAATAGGGATATGTTGCTGTCATCCCCCACTTCAAACCTTAGAAAGGGCCTCGCTAAGCATTCAAATGTCTTTTTTTCTTACTCTTGAAACTGAAAATTCATGTTCTTGTGTATTACCTCATGTGCACTGCATCAAATATATGCCATATATGGATGATTAAACTGAAAGGGCATACTTAACCTCAATAGATGAATTGTTCTTTTAGGATTGTTTATTTCAGAACAGATAAAAGTACTATTATTGCTGGTCTAGTTCTATAAATAGATATTAAGATTCAAAAAATTTTTAAAGCTAACATGCATATTGCAAATATGTTTACATAATTTACAGAGGATATCAATTGGATATCTGCTGGCTTCAATGGCGGAGATCTGGCTTGTTAACAATGATATTGTTGATTCAGCAACAGCTTTTGTGAAGAAATACTACATTCAGTGGTTAGTTTGGTTAGAATACATAATTCCACTGGTACTCATGTTTTTCACATGCAATTGCACTTCTTAGATATATTTGGAATGCACACTTGTTTTGGTTTTATGAACTGATTCTACAAAAGCTTCAAGAGTGTGCTTCTTGACTGACTTCATGTAGAGATAAAACCATATTTTTTGGGTTTTAACTAAAGAATGGAAGATGGAAGCAGGATGGTTGATCTCAAAATAATTATGGAAATTTTAATAAGAAAAGTGCAATCAAGATGCCAAGTTTTGGTCCTTTTATATTTCTGTTCTTTCTTCGGATATTTTTGCACCTACTTGGCAGTCTTGGGGATGTCAAACTTTAAACCGCACTCTTTTTTTTTTGGAAGTTTGTGTTATGCGTAGCTATGATTTTGAAATGAAGAGGCTGAGTTGAAAACATTTTGTATATACTTCATGAATAGGTGGTAATTATTAAAATTTATGATGATCAGGCTATAAATTTTAGGAACATTAACCTCAAATGTTACTTTAAAAAAAAAAAAAAAATTATTAAGGCCTTTGAGTTATGAGTCAGATTATTGGCAAACTTATTAACAAGAATCCAATGATATCACATGACAAAAAAATCTAGGGTGAGATGACCTGCATACTTTTTTCTTCTCCTTGTTTATTTATTTATTTATTTTTGGTTGTGATAACATAGAGAACCTTTCTAAAGAAGAGCCCTTTGGGCTCGCCTCTAGTCAGTAAAACCTACAGGCAATGACCTCACCTGCTAGAATGAGTTGGGTAATCAAGGGGCAATGACCTGCATACTTTTGTAATTCTAATTTTGTTTAGAGTTTCTAGGTCTCTTAGATGGTAGACTTTTTCACGGATGATATGTTTCTCCTCTTGCATTTGAGGTTTTCTAAGTGCTAACTTTTGCGTAATTGTGCAGGATGTTCGCTATCTTACTGTGCTCAGTATACATGTGCTTACTATATGGCCTTTACGTTCCGAACTGGGAATATGAAGATTTAAGCATGAATTTGACTGGTTATGCATTTGGTACTCAAATTGTGAGTTGAATCATATAATTTCTTGAAAGTTTTTCATTGGCAAGATTCTGTCAATATGTCAATCTGTTGATGAAGATAGCCTGAGACTTCCAAATTTGTTACTTTATAACTGAAGATGTTCTCTTTACTTTTCATATCTTTTCATGTCTGATTTTTATTTTTGAGCAATATGCCATAAAATGATTAGTTGTCAGTATTAATCACTGGATGCCTATGTTGGGCCTATTTTCCACAACTGAGACTTATATTTGATGCACATGCTTCACTTGTTTTGTTGGGTAGGGTGTGAATTGAAGCTGTTCTTATGACCCAATTTCTTTTGGTATGTGTATTGGACGTTGATAAATTACCACTTGTCTCAAAAGATTAATTGTTGGGCAATGATGAATTTAATCATCTAACCATTATTCTAACACTTTCTCTCATGTGTGGGCCCAAGCTCCTCCTTAACAAGCTAGACCAAACATGTTGGATTTTTAATTTTTTAAATGGAAGGTAGAGTGGAGACAGAGTTTGAACTTCAAATCACTTGCTCTGATAAATTATTACTTGTCCCAATAGTTTAAGTTGTTAAGAAATGGTGAAATCAATCATTTAGCTGTAAACCATTATTCTAATATAAATAATATTTGGTTTCTTATTTTTCTTTTTGTTGGATAGTTTGTCATTCAAATTCTAGTAACTAAGTGTGCTTGCAACTAGAATTGTCTAAGTAGTCAGCAGCTTTGACTGCTTGTCCTGGAATCTGAAGGTGGCCCTAAAGCACTTCTGTAGGCCTAATTTTTGTCAAATAATCGATTAGAAATGATTTTATTTCATAAGAGTGAGATCTACACTGTGAGAACATGTAATTGCTGTATACATTGAACCACAGTTTTAACTAAATTATGTAAGGAAAGAAGATATGAATCGAGAGATCTATGTTATGGGTGCTTCCCCACATGTTTGCCAACAAGCTAATAGTTGGTCGAAGGTTTGTAGGCCAGTGAAGAATGGAGGGTTAGGCATTCGGTGCTTGAGAAGGTTTAACTCTGCCTTATTAGCCAAATGGTTGTGGCGTTATGGTGCGGAGAATGATGCACTTTGGAGAAGGGTCATTGGGGCGAAGTATGGGAATGAGTGGGGTGGTTGGTGTACAAAATCCGTGTCTGGAGCATATGGTGTTAGTTTGTGTAAGTTCATGAGAAGAGGCTGGCTGTATTTTTCTAAGTTCCTTCGGTATGATGTGGGTGATGGTTCTCGTGTGAAGTTTTGGGATGATGTATGGTGTAGGGATCGTCCTCTTAAGAAGGTGTTTCCAGATTTATATAATATTAGTAGGACAAGGGATGCTTCAGTCTCTGAGGTTATGTGCTTTGCTAATGGGAGAATTTTTTGGGACCTATAGTTTCGTCGCCTAGTGAATGATCAAGAGTCACAATCTTTGGATTCGTGTATGGTCTTGATCTACTCCACTAAGGTGCGAGGTGTTGGTTACGACAAACTTTGTTGGAAGCCGGCCAACAGTAGGGGTTTCGCGGTGAGCAGGTATTATCACTCCCTATCCCCCTCTACCGCTAGTTCCTTCCCGTGGAAAATGGTGTGGCAATTGAAGGTCCCCCCTCGGGTAGCTTTTTCTCTTGGACAGCGGCTTTAGGCAAGATTCTAACTATTGATAACCTTCGGAAGAGGCATTTTATTGTCCTTGAGTGATGCTTTATGTGCAAAAGGTGTGGGGAATCTGTTGATCATCTCTTTCTTCATTGTCCTTTGGCTTTTGAGATGTGGAGTATGGTCTTTTGCTTGTTTGGTATTTGTTGGGTGATGCCGCAAAGGGTAGTGGACTTGTTGGATTGTTGGTCTTGTAACTTCAGGCGTCATCGTAATATAGGTATATGGAGGATGGTGCCGCACTGTTTGATGTGGTGTATCTGGCGGGAACGGAATGTCAGAAGCTTTGAGGGTCACGAACGGTCCATTCTTGAGTTCAAGTCTTTTTTCTTTTTCTCTCTTCTCCAATGGTGTTTAGCTATACCATCTTTTTCTTGCTTCTCTCTTCCTATTTTGTTTGATCATTGTAATTTGGTTTCTTGATGTTTTTGCTTGTCTAGTACATTTCCTATGTACGGGGCTGTGTTTTTCTTTATTATATATACAAGCTAGTAGTTGCTGACTGCTTAAAGTCTTGTACATGTTTTTTGTATCCCATTTTGTTTGTGGAACTTATTCATTTCATTTACCCGCAAGTGGAACTATTTTAAACAAGAAATTGTTCAATAGGTTCATTGTGAAGTGAGGGGCAGTCTTGAGCCTCCTTGTAATGTGGTTGGCTTGATTGATCGAGTTATTCTTGGTGAACATCATCTTTATCAACATCCTGTGTACAGAAGAACAAAGGTTATTTTTCTTGACCTTTGTAACTGCTATCTTGAACTCCCTATCTATAGGTTCCATTGTTTGATCATCAGCGGGATCTTATCTTAATCTTTGTTTTGCTCAGGAATGCAGTATTAATTCTCCTGACTATGGACCTCTGCCACAAAATGCACCTGGGTGGTGCCTTGCACCATTTGATCCAGAGGGCATCTTAAGGTTTGATAATGGCATTCCTTTTTTCTGTTTCCTTGTATATTATTAACTTATGAACTGTGACAGTTTATAATGTATTAGAGAGAGGGCACTCAAAGCACAGTTAATTTCTAAATACACTGAACAACTTTCTTTATTGCAATTCCACACCCACCCCCCCACCCCCCCCCAAAAAAAAAAAAAAAAAAAAAAGGCAATGTAAATGTTAAAGCGTTATTCATTACCATCCTCATTGATAGGTGCTGGTTGTTGGTACTTGGTTGCTAATTTCTTTTGCTTACAAATTTTTCCAGTTCATTGATGGCTGCTATCACATGTTTTGTGGGATTGCAATTTGGGCACATACTTGTGCATTTTAAGGTACAATGTTTGTTCCTGTTGCTTCATAACATGTAGGCATAGTTTTAGCTATGTCTTATTGATTTACAGTTTGTCTTGATGCGACTCTTTGATAGCTTTATTTGATCATATAAACTTTTATCTTTTTTTTTTTCAGGACCAAATGCAGAGGGTCCTTTTATGGTCCATGTTATCATTCCCTCTATTAATTGCAGGATATGTTTTGGAGTTGCTAGGTATTTTGTCTTGTATCTGGTTTATATCTTTTAGCTCTTTGTGAATTTCACTTTGTTTCTTGCAAGTAATTTCTGTAAGGTATATCAGGTGTTCCTTTCTGCAAGCCACTGTATACATTGAGCTATATGTGCATCACGGCAGGAGCATCAGGCTTGTTCCTAACCATCATCTTTTACATAGTAAGTTCATCATTCTAGCTAGTGCTCTGATTAATTGACCAATATCCCCATGATTTAAAAGTGACCCAAGTTTAGCTTGCTATGACTCGTACCATCAGGTGAGATCAAACCCAATGACCCATATCAATAATTGATTTGTTAAATTGGGAAAATCATGGAGAAAATAGAAGAGTTTACAATCTCTTGATATGGCAACACTGTGACTCAAGCTTGAGTTTATCTCGACCTATTTTTCAAAAAGTTTTATTTATTTATATATGGGGGGTGGGGGTTCCAATAAAGGGGTATCTCAATTTTTTTCAATTATAATTAGGTCAAAGGAAAACGTCACTTGTAAGTTCTTTTTTTTTTTTTTGATACGACACTTGTAAGTTCTAGTCATTAGCAATTTCTCTACCATAAAATTATACAACTTGATTTCAGCATAAAGCCATGGAATTATCATGGCATACTGAAATAAGTGTGACTTTAGATTCTTTATATTGATTGCAGAATTCTTGACATGTCCAGGAGAAGTGAAAATGTGACCTTAAATTAAGTTTTGCCTGTAGTATGTAGAGATTTTTGTCCTATAAAAGTTTCAAATTCTGAAGGTCATCTCCCTCTGTTGAGAAATCAAAGAAGCTATAGGGTTAGAGAAGTTAGTCTTGAAATGCACCTAAATTTTGTCTGGCTTTTAGTGTTTTGAGATTAGAATGTAATTTTTAGAATCTTTATATCACAGATGTATGTATTGACTCCAAACTTAGATGGAAAGTGTTGTGAAATGATTTTAGAGTTGGCATCATTTTCTACCTTTGAGTGACAGTGCCTGATTCTTAAAGGATGGAATACCCAATGATCCATATATTTCCAATCCTTTAAAATATTAAGGTCTTCCATACTCTGGTTTTCGAGGTTGCTTTCAACCTTTTCCCCAAAATCCACAAACACAGATGGTGACTACGATATATAACACCAGTAAATCTACTCTTTGGTTTGATGACAAGGACCTATATGATGCGTAACATTAGCTTGTCTTAACATCTCTGCAATGTGATACATAATGTTCAATTGGAATAATGAGACTGAAATTACAAAAACATTGCCTGTTTAGTTAAACCATCTTTTAAAAACAAAAAATTAAACCCTCTGTAAATGCAGGTTGATATTAAACATTTCAGAAAGCCCACAATGTTACTAGAATGGATGGGGATGAACGCTCTCATTGTATATGCTTTGGCTGCTTGTGATCTCTTCCCAGCAGCTGTGCAGGGTTTCTATTGGCATTCACCTGAAAATAACTTGGTAATTCTCTTTCTTTGTACTGGGGTATTACTTGTGAGTCACTATGCTTCTCTTTTACAATAAGCATATGTCTATACAAGAAAAATTGTGGAATTTCATCTTTTTAGTGCACCCTCCAATTGTTGTGTGGAGATTGGAGAAGTTGCTAGTTAATATTAGTTATATGTAAATATTTTGTTCACTGCCTCACTTGTGAAAGTGGATTGACTGACATGCAAGATGGGTACTTCTTGACTACAATATTACTAAAGTATGTATCATCAGGAGTGTGATGTTATTTTGTACTATATTGCAATAGATTTATGCGATTGTTGAACACAATTGATGTATTGGTTGACTTGGCACATTATCTGATAGTCAATTTTGGGCCAAATCTGTTGTGCAGGTTGATGGCACGGAATCGTTATTGCAGGCCATGATTCATTCAGAAAAGTGGGGTACCCTGGTGTTTGTAATGCTTGAAATTTTGTTTTGGAGTATTGTTGCTGGTTTCCTCCACATGAAAGGCATATATTTAAAACTGTAAAATATAAAGACATGTACATGTTCTATGTTGTATGTCCCCTGTAAATAACAAAATTTTTGCGTGTTTATATGATTAGCCATCGCTGTGTGTGCACAAATTGCTAGCCTAATTGAACCAGATGACTTCTACTTTTAGCTGGTTAAATGACTTGTAGCATACTTTTTAATTAACTGTAGCATTAAAAGAATTATTTGAAGCACAGCTGTACAAAGATAAAGTGAACAAATTGAGTCTGTTCTTGGAGCTAGATGATGATTTTGCGGTTGAGAAATGAGGCTTTGCCCTTGTTAAAGCATAAAGTGGGAAATGAGCAAACATTTCTTTTTGCGGCATGATGATTGGCATCCAGATGGTCCCCTATTTTAGAAATATGGGGCTTTAGAGTAGCACATGATACTGCAACTGTTACTTCAGCAAAGTTGTCGAGTGCAATTTTAAATGGCCAATAAAATTGGCATCCTTCTAGGTTAGATGACCTCTAGTTATGATTTAAGGAAAGCTGACTGATGTTCTCATTGTCATTGGTGGTGAAGATCATGTGGAATGGAGGGCTGCTGCCTGTTGTTAGTAATGCAGTTTAATTGTGAGGACTTGGACGATGATAACTTGATAAGGGATATCGGGATTTAATTGGTGTGTAAGCTTGTTTGGTTTCCTAAAGTAGTGCCTAAAAATGCTTTTGCAAGCTGGTTGGTAGTGAAGAAAAACAAGCTTATTACCAAAGATTGGCAAATTCAGGGTATGCAGGGACGTCTTATGTACCTTCTGTGGGAATAGAACTAAGACTTGGGATCAATTTGTATTTTGAGTGTTCATTCTCTAACAGGATCTACAATCGACATGGTGATCCTCAGGAATGTTTGATCAATGGTAAGTAGGAGATTGACATGAAAAGTTTGAATGGCGAGTCAAAAAGGTAAAGGGGAAAGTATTTCAGCATGTCATGACTCATGACTCGAGTGAGGTAGCATTGCAAGAGTAACTTATCGCATTTGGATTGATTCAAATGCTAGAATTTATGATGGAAAGATTTGAACTGAAGTTGAAGCTAAAATTTTTCAAGTTATCCTGCAGATATAGACTGTGTAAAAACATAAGAAATTTTATTCAAAATAGCAATTTTTGTAGTTTTTGGAACACTTTTACTTGTTTTTATTGTTGATAAAGTGAGCTATTTTTTTTTTTTGATAATGATAAAGTGAGCTATTGTTTGCTGTTAGTTGCATTTTTGCTGCTTGTTTTTGTGTTGAAACTTTAGTTATTTTGTCGTATACGGTTTTACTTGTGGTTTGGTGAATAAAGTTGCTCATTCCTAAGACAGGGAGGAAAAATAAAAGAAAAAAAGAGTGAAGGCACTGTAACATTGATACTGATATAAAAAAGACAAAGGCTAATGACTTAAAGCAACTCGTACAAAATATAGAAATTATCTTTTATGACAATTGTACTCGATATATCTCCCTCTCTCTCTCCCTTTTTTGAATTATCTTTTATAGACATATATACAACTCGTACAAAATATAGAAATTATCTTTTATGACAGTTGTACTCGATATATCTCCCTCTCTCTCTCCCTTTTTTGAATTATCTTTTATAGACATATATACAACTCGTACAAAATATAGAAATTATCTTTTATGACAAATGTACTTGATATATCTCCCTCTCTCTCTCTCTCTCTCTCTCTCTCTCTCTCTCCATTTTTTGAATTATCTTTTATAGACATATTGTATATATGTCTATTGTTTTTCTCCAATGAGAGTGATCATTGCTGTTTGGTATTGGCTATTTTTTCTCGGTATATATAGTTCTTCTGTTTCTCACACACCAAGTAATTAAATAAAGGAATTCTTGGGAGATAATTCTAAGATGCCTATCTAGAGGTTTCAAATTTAAAATTTTATGGATCTCATGAAGCTTTGGAAATTATTAGGCTAATCTGTCTCACACACGCCAAGTAATTAGATAGAGGAATATCTTGGAGGTGACTTTAAAATATTGACTAGAGGGTTTCAAGTCCAAGATCTTATAAATTTCATGAGGCTTTAGAAATTATTAGGCCAACCTTTTGGGATTATTATAACATCTCTCTTGCATACGTGTGGACGTTACATCTCGTGTATGTGGGAAAGACGTGCTAATATATAACTTTTATATGAAAATATTACATTGGCTTGGAGCACATTATTGAAGGCAGATCCCAAAAAGGTTAGCCTATGACATGAACTTTGGTGTACACAGCAAATTGCTCTATGAGAGAAACAATGGCCAAAGCCCCAATTTCTTGTGACTGAGTCTAAGATTATTCAAGACTTCCACAGCCTTAGTGTGTCTGAAGGAATATCAGATGTAGACATGACAAAAAATTGTTGTAAGATTAAAACATGCAATCATTAACTTTGTGTCTAAAAGGTTTGTTTGACATAGACAAGACTCAAAGATTATACCAAGATTATGTCACTCTTACTCCCTTTAACAGGAAAATAAAGAAAAATAGCAAGGTAAAGTTTAATTCAGCAGCTTTCCGTATTCATTGTGGCCAACAAAAAATTACTTGTGTAATCCAAAAGCTAGTCCGCTCACATGGCCTTGTTATAAGTATCATATCCTAATTTCCAGCATTTTTACTGAAATAACCTTTGTCAAGAATATGAAAATTTTGGTTTATGTGTTTGATGGAGAAGGTTGAATTCTTGAGTGAGGTTGGATTGAAAACTAGGACTTAGATTAATTTGGATGTAAATTTAACAAACAAAATATTAAATAAAAATGAATTCTCCATTTAGAAGCATTGGACTTGGGAAATGTTATATTTCTAGCTCAATATAAAATCGTATCCTTTCGTAAGCTGTAAACTGCAAAAATCAAGATCGAAGTCCTGAAAGGGCTACTTTAAAGATTTTAGTCAATAATTAGTAACTATATTATGATAATGAATAATCGTCCTTCTATTCATTAGCTAAAAGCTACGATTTTCATGCATAAAACGAGTAGTTATATATTATTGAAGTAACTACATAGTAAGTGATTAGTTAGGAAGCATAGATATTTTATTTGGATCATACACATGTCGTACTAGTGTCATACTAATACTGTATTGGTCGTGTCATATTATAATTTTTCAAAATTTACTTATATCACCGTATTATATTTATATTTTATACCTTTATTCGTGTTCCTGTCCTTGCTTCCTATATGATTAGAGATGCCCCACAGCCCCCACTGTTTTTGATAAAGATGGGAAATCCCTTTTGATAAAGGAATCGAATCCTCAAGATTGACGTCTTGTTGGATAAGAAAATACACCATAAAAGGTTAATAATTTATTCCTGTCTTTTCAAAAAGAATTAGTGGCAAATATAGACTAGAATAAAAGATCTCTAGCTCAAAAGAATTTGCTGCTTTGGTATATTTAGTTTCTTCCTACCAAAGACAGAACTACTTTGTTGGTGAAAGAGGGTTTTGAGCAGGGGCGGCTCTACATAGAGCTGTGACCACCCTACTTGGAAAAAAAAAAAACAATTATTATTTATAAATTTTATATTTTTTTAATTAAAAAAAAAAAAAAAAAAACATTGTGACCACCTTAAATTTTTTTTAGGCTCAATATAATTAAATTTTAGACAAAATTTGACAACAAGCATGGTTGTAGATTAAGGTTACAACTCTATTCATTTTTTTTTATTGAACGTGAATTTTAACAAATCCATCATATAATTAAATTTTCTTCTTAAATCCTTTATACTTGCAACATTTCAAGAAGATAAAATATGAATAACTATGTCGTCAATCAAATATTTAAATTTCAAGTTTTTGTAATCTAAAATTATACATAAAAAATAATTTTATGGATCGAATGACAAATAACATCCAATTAGCATGAAATTTTAACGTGTTTTAAGAATATAGAGAACATGAAATTCATCGATTATATTTTCAAAATATATTATAATGTTAATTCATTTAGTGAGAGTGACTACAACAAAGTTTGTAGCCAAATTTTGTTCTTAAATTTTGGTCCTCTTAACAATATATTAGGTCTTTACAAATAAAAATAAAAGTCCAAGAAAAATTTTATTTAACTAAACTTTTGAAGAGATGTAACTTGCAACATTGATAATGAGATTATCATGTAACAATTTCAAAATAAAAATATTTGTAGAAAAAAATTGTAAGATTTTATGTATTTGCGTGTGTGTGTGTTTTTTTTGGGTCAATGTATGAAATTCTCTTTTTATTAGATTTTGTATAATTTAAGTTTTTTAAGGACCACTCTATACAAAATTCCTAGAGCCGTTGCTAGTTTTGAGCAATTTCTTTCAGCCATAAACAACTTTAACTGAAGCTCTCCTTCTTTTGATTCCACCACCATTTCCTGGGGTAAACTCACTAAAGAACTATTCCAACTAGTTTTTCTTTTCACATCAACATAAAGCCAGCCACCAGCCATGCCTGCCATGCATTTTCTTGCATTGCCTTCTCCCTTTTTCCTAAACACTCCCTCCAATCATTAGGAAGAAATAAAGAGAAAAAAAAAATGGCTACTGAGAAGGCCAATGCTGAAGTTTCACAAACCCCAAGTAGCAGCACCCAAGACAATTCAACTGATCAATCAGAAAACAGCAAACAATCAGCAACACCTTACTTTGGAAAAGCACTTGCACATAGGGCACTTTATGGTTCAGGCAGCAGAAGCAGTGGAAGCAGAAAGGTTAGAACCAATGACGTTAAGTCATTACCAAGTAGGCTAAGCAAGGTCTCATTGGCCGAAGGCGGTACAAAAAACTAGAAATGTGCTCTTTTGAGCTTTTCTATTTTTATGTACTTGAATGAATGTTCTCCTAGTTCAGAATTAGATGTAACATAAACATTCCCATTATGTCTAATGCAATATTATGAAATAGTATTATTTTTCTATATAGCACATTATCCTCAATTCTTACGATCATCTTTACTACACAAATGCTTGTATTTAAGTCACAACATGGAAACTTGTTTGCATACGCTTCTATAGGTTGTAACATCATTCATCATTTGTCACTGTCATAAATTAACTTCAGTCTCTCCCTTTTACATAATTTTGCATCGATCACCAATAATGAAACTCATCAAGAAGACTAGTAACAGGCTTTCAACTATGGCAAAGCTGAGTTTTTAACATTTGGCATAGGCACACAAAATGACATTCCCTTTCTGCTACCATAAAGATATCCATAATGCATTACAACTAAAATGCAATTGCTGTGGTCATATTATTACCATATCTAATTGGAGATAGCAAACAACATTATACTTGCATGCACACATATGTGGACATTTTCTTGGAAACCATAGCAATTTAAAATCCAAAAAGCATGAGAAAGAGAATAATTATATTTTAATCTTGCATCTAATTCATGACTTGGGCATACATTAAAGAATCTAAGAGATTTTGTCAGTCCTGAACAGATCCATACTAGAAAAGTATGAACCCAGTATTTGTGTGCAATAATTGCATCAGTATTAGGCTCAGGTTTAATCCAACACAGTAACAAAAAACATATAAACTGTGACCATTTTTTTCCAGATGCTCAAACAGTCAAACAACTGAAGAATAATTGAATGAAATCAAATACCAAACTGAATTTGATCAATTCATCTAAGAAATACTAGTGTGGATTATGTCAACTCAATCTCTTTGTTTGTAACAATGCCCAAGTTGAATGTTTTCTTCTTGAAAAAGGAAACAAAATCTCCAATCTGTTTACTGTGCTTCATAGTTAAGACTCATTAAATTGATCTTTGGAAACATAAGCCCAGCTCAGTTTACATAAACAAGATTTGTTTATGATAAGCCTCAAAAAGAGGGGGTGGGGGGGAATCAAATTGAAAAGAACTCAAGTATACACAAAAATAAAAATAATAAAAAAAGGAACTAGCTTTGCTAATTATGGTTGAATACTTTTACAAAGAAATTCAATCCTACAAATGTGTGCGAAGGGGTTAATCTGCAAAGATGGGCTTCGATCGGGATTGTTGAGTTTATGCTTGTAGAGAAAAGCTTGGAATCTAGGCCCAGTGATATTTTATTGGACCAGAAAGCTAGGAGTGTTAAAAAAGGGCCCACTATCATAAGGCCTTCTTATTATGACGTGGACAACATTGAGAGAATCAACTGTGGGCTAAGGGCTGGAATATGTGTAGAAATTGATGGGCTGAAATGCTAGTGGGACTAGAATAATGGTGAGTTCAACACCCAATCTCTTTACAAAATATTCAAATTTTTTAGATAGGTAAATAATTGGAGAGAGGAAGATGGGTTTTGAATCATCAACATGGGGCACCACAAAATTGCTTTCATCATTTGGCTATCACTTTAAAGGTACTTTAAGTGATATTTAAATAGCATATACAAAAGTATACAGAGTGTCTTTGTTGGATACGACTTGTGTTCAGTGCATTTATGTACTGGACACGATACAATTTTGGACACGTGTCCAATGCACAGATGCATTGAACACAAGCTTCACTTGTCTTTGTTGCTTAGTAAATTCGAATATGTTCAATTGCTGGGCAACTGAGTTTTGAAGAGGGTAAAAGCAACATTTTCTGTTTGTGCTGCACTGTTAGCCGTGCACTCTATCATGAACATGCTTTTGGTACAAGTACTAAAATTATTGTTTAAAAGCAAAGGAACAAGGGCCCAAAATTAAGCGATATCAATGTACTAATGAACACAAGTCACATGAAATGTGGGGGGATTGGACCTCCAATCTATGTCAAAAATTGTTCCCACTTAAAATTTACAAGTGGAAAATGGCAAATGCCAACGAAATGTGAGCCCGCAATGGTACGTAAAATGTACAAATAATTCTAGTGCTTGATATATTTTTGTTTTTGCAATTTTTAGCTATGGAAGTTCGATTTCTATGTTCCTTAATAACAAAGTTGACATTCATAGCGTCATGTGATGTACCCACTTGGAATAAAAATCCCTAAGTTTCTATTATTTCATCTCAAAAAAAGTGTTTACCAAAGTGATGAGAATTGCACCAATTTTGAAACAAAGCCAATGGTGGGAATGGTTGACCTTACCCTAATAGAAATGCTTAGCCATTTATTATAAATAGAAGGTGTTTGATGCTGCATCATTTAAGTGTTTAGCATAGGCATAAGTCGCTTCTGATAAGGAAAAGTTGGGCCAGGTGGGTCATCTTCAAGGATTCGGCAATCTTAAGATGTCCACCATTGCCGTTGGTAATTTCAATATTTTAACTTTTAATGTCTACCAACAATCTTAGTGTCTAATCCAAATTCCAAAGGGGTAAGGGAAACTATTATCTTTTCGTACTAACGTTTCAAAAACTAATTAAGTATCATTTGGCTGGATTGTGATTTAAGTTCTTGTCAATCTTATCGCAATCCGTGATTTATCCAATATTAAATAAAGATAGTTGGATGAGGAGTTTTCTGTTATCAGCATCAGCTTCTCAATTGATTTAATAAGATTGAAATTCATGAAAATTCTATGAGACAAATTTTAGACTATATGTCTTATTCAATAGCAAACTTAACGACCATTGGATGAATAAGATTAATGAATGATCAAACAGGTATGGTCATGACATAATATATATATATATTTTTTAATTTAATAACCCATAACATAAGATAATTGATAAGGCTTGTTATCAACTTCTTCCTTAATTGATGCCTAATTTTATCACTAATGTTATATACGATAGAATTTTAACTTATGACATCATCTGATTGTTTTTTGTCATCAAATTAAAACACTAATTGGTTTTTGATATAGTCGAAGTTCAAACCCCAAATCTCTAATGCTAATGCTATATAGAATGTTTCATTCAAATTCATGTTTTAGTGAGAAAGAATTTCTTCCTGAATGACAGTATTCAGTAGAAACGATCCTAATACAGATAGACAAGGAGGTCATGGTTAACTCCAAAGCTACAATATTTTATTATGGTGCAGATCCTTAGCATGTCTTTCCTTCGTAAAATAAGTTGTATTGTGGGAATAGGGAAAACAAATTTCGAAACCTCAAAATTGTACATCCTTAGAACTGATCACAGTATTGGTGATTGCTCGATTAGAGCTCTGCGCGAAGGGTTGTCTGTAGTGTAACTTCTACATAAGGACAATTTAAAACGCTTCTCAAAATGAGGGGAAATAACAAATTGGAGAGACTAATAAAAACTTTAATGTAACAAATAGAAACATTATTTAACCCAAAAATTTTAAGACTATAAATTTGGATTCAATTAAGTTATATCAGATCATCAACTTGTTTGTGAGTTTTAGTTAACTCAACTAGTAAAGTCTCTGATAGTTGAATAACACACTTGAGGTTTAATTCCCGCTTACACCAAAAATCGATTAATGTTTTGATCTGATAATAAAGAGTACAATCTAATACTGGAGCAGACGCTATAAATTAAAACTTTATAAATAAATAGATTAATAAATAAAAAGGTTCTTCAACTTGTTTGCCTTTTTCCATGTAGGACCGCAAAAGGAACAGTAGTTACACGCTCAAGCTCCAATTGAGAAGGCAAAAGTCACTGCATAAAGTTCCCCACAAAGGGTTTCCTTCAAAGAAAGGGAGTTTTTTGTGAAAGTTATGCAAAAGTGAAAGGAATGGATACTCATGAATCATAATAAGAAGAGACTACACCGAAAAAATAACTCGTGCTGGGAGCAATTTGTGTACTTCTATTGTTCCCATATCCTAGAGAATAGTCACAAAAATGACACATAAGTCTAGCTATTCGACCATCATCATAGAAATAGCTTTAGTAGGGCCAAATAGCCACTCAATGATTTTCGTCCGACTGCCAGAATCCAAACAATGGAGAGGAGCGACGATTTGACACCATTACATTAGAGAGTGGTGGGGATTGAGTTTGCCTCTGGGTGTCTCAAAATTTTCCCAAAGATATGAACACATTATTTTACAGAAGGCATTGTTGAAGATTGAAGAAGTAAAGATAGCACATGGGGGCACAGCCATAATGTCCCATCGAGCACCAATATCCAATTTGGATAGCTTTATTCATTTGAGTATTCACATGTATTTTATGCTACCATTTCTATGTTGCTCGTCACTTTCATATTTATGTATAGTTATTAGAGTATTTGCATGTATATTTTTTTTTTTTTGTTTCTCAAAAAAAAAAAAAAAAAAACATGTATTTTTTTCTATCATTCTGATGTGAAATTGTTGCTCATCACTTTTGTATGTATTTATTATTTTTGTGAGTAGTTCTAGTATCACAACTTTTTTTTGCTATAATTCTAATGTAGAATAGTTGCTCACCATTTTTATATAGATTTGTTATATATATATATATATATTTCCAAATACTCAACAAAGATTTATCTGAATCTTTTAAGCTAAATATGTTTTAAAATGGCTAAATTATAAATTGCATATTCACTTTGATCTATTTTCAATTTAGTTCTTCAACTTTATCTTTTTTTTAATTATCATTTCTTATCAATTTAGTAATTTCTTATCAACTAAATATGCAAAACAACTTAGTTTTGGTATTTTATAATTTTTTCTTAAATTAAAAGGAAATCTAGAAAAGTCATAAAAAAATTAGAAAAGATATATAAAATCAATTTTTTTTTTAATCAAGGAATAACAATAGAAAAAAGAAAAAAAGAAGAAGAGAGAGAGAGAGAGAGAGAATAAGACTCTTAATTAAATAGAATAATATGACAGGAAATTAAAATTGGAATGAAAAATAAAATTAAAATTAGATGACTGAATTGAAAATATGTAAAAAATTAGAGAGCACGGTTTATAATTTTTTTAAAGAAAAATCTTCCACAAATTAAGCTCGTATGCTCCGCAGTTCACCGAATGTTAGAAGCCTTGAACTTCCTTCTTGATTTGTTCCCACAATGTTAGATGGAAGATTCAGTATTAATTCTCAGTGGCCAGTGCTGCCATGTAGAAAGGTGGAGCAACTATCCATAATCCAATATTGCACACCGTATAGGACATGGCGGTGATACAAAAAACACAGGTTATATCAGCGTTTTTTTCCGGGGGGTTTTAAAATTGCCACTAGAGGTCAATATTTTTGTAGTGACAGTGTCAATAAAAGTTTGTACCGGTTAAACCACATTTGCTGTTGCTCCATTTGAAGAACATGATGAAATAGTTTTATTTTTGTCCTTTAATCAGCGTGATGAACATTTTGCCTAGTTGAACAAGACTGACTTAGTTTGTATTCGTGTTGCCAAGAAAAAAAAATAGAAAGTAAAACACAGCCAAACACATTAGTCCTTGTTGTTTTAAAAAGGAAAACACAGTAGTCCTTGCATTAGTTACTCTCTCCTCCGTAGAACACCACAACTTGAAGAAGACCCCTCAAAATAATTAAGTTCAATGATCGGTGGTCCACTTAACGAGCTAGTGAGTAGAAGAAATAAGTGGATATTGCAGTACTCTTGGATTAGTGATGGGTGTTCTGGTCGACATTAAGCTTTTAGAATTTGTTAAAGGTAAAAGTATTTCTTTTTGGAGAGGGCCACAAGTATGGAATAACTGGCTCTTTTTTTTTATTTTTTTATTTTTTTTTATGGGTTCCTTTTGTGTCAAATTTCAGCCAATTATATATTTGAAGCAGAAACTTTGAAAATATTTAGTTTGATTTTTAAAATTTTAAATCAAAGCTATATATATATATATATATAATTATATATAGTTGCACTAAGATAATACTATTATCATCTAGATTTTTCCGTTCTTGTTAATGTGTGTCATTAAGGTAATTGTGTTAATAAACTATTTTAAGAAAGATTTAATACCACTTTAATATGAAATATAAAAAGCTCTAAAAAAAAGTAATGGTTTGACTTACATCTAGTACTTTTTTAACTAGAATCTCATTTTATTTTAATGAAAAATTGTTACATCACTTACTAATTAAATAGAAGGTGGAGATTAACCCACTACCACTTATCATTATTATTTGAAACAAAAATAAGTGTCCAGTTAAAAAAAGTACTAAAAATAAGTCAAACCCAAAAAATAATTGTTTTTCCCCCTATAAATAGCTTCTAAAAATAATTTCTAAACCAATTCTTTTAGGGTATTTATTAATATTTCTCATTTTTTTTCAACCTTTCTCCTTTATTGAACACTTGATTAATCTTGATGATCTATCAATATTCCCTTTCACACACAAGCTTTTGTAAAAAAAACTTAGAGCATGTTTAGTATACAGAGTGAAGATTACGATATAGATAATAATATTTATTACTAAGAACAAATGATATTATAATGCAATAATTTTATATTCTTACATATATATTTTTTTTTTTGAGAAATATATTCTTACATATTTAAACTTTGTAAAGATGATGTATCTGAAATGTTCGTGCTTTTGTAAATATAATAATTTGACAATTTGTTACACAAATTAAGTAATAATTATTACAACTTTCAAAGATGAATGGTTAGTTTTCAATTTAATGAATAAGTATACGTATAAGTAACAAATCCCTTTAATAAAGATACCTTTTTTGATGAACCCCTTTAATAAAGATACAATCAAATAACCTAATAGCTATTTCATAAATAATCATTCTATTACAGGATGTATATTATGGCATACCAAACATGTACTAATTAAAGTTAGCCACTTTAAGGAGCCAATCATTAATAACCACATCATCCTTATTGCTTGCTTGTACATATTGGCTTATCAAAAGCGTTACTTCCACAACATTTTTATAATACTTTTTACATTCGTTTATTAAAAGTGTTATGTCTATAATATTTTTACAATATTTTCTTCACAAATTATAGGTAGCAAGTTATTAATTCTAATTTAAACTTACTATTAAAATTATTTATTTGCCTCCTGTAAAAACCAATAACAACTTGTCACTAATTAAAATTTGTTGTAAAAATACTGTAGACATCTTTTTTTTTTTTTTTTTTTTTCGATCTGGAATAAGGAATGTTTATTGGTGACTCTTGCTTTGTTTCCTTGGTAGGTATGGATTAAGGAACGTTTAATGGTGACTCTTGCTTTGTTTCCTTGGTTGGTATCAAATTAAAGCTAAATTCACTTTTCTGCTCACATCAGATAGCTAGTAATCATCAATTGCCTATATTCTTACAGCTAAATTCTCAGTAGTAATGAGTAACGACAATAATGATCAATAGCAAATTAGCTTATCCATAATGATTAAGTTAATGACTTTCTACTGATTTAAAAATGTGCAGCTATCCTTATACATATAATAATTAATTACCTCAATGTCAAGTCCATGGGGTCAGAAAAAACTCAGCAAAATAGATTCACCAAGATCACTTAAGATATATCCCATGATGCACTTTCAATGGTTTCTTATGAACTTGCAAGATTTTTGAGAAAAGTAACGTCAATCAAGCTAGGTTATGGGAGACAATGTGATCATCGAAACCCTGAACCAGAGCCAGAGGACGTGAATACATGTCCATGCGCATATCGGTGGCCGACAGCCTATCCCTTCAATAAGCTAAACAGGAATCGACACGTAGTGTTTCTGTGCAATGACAAACATAGTATGCAAAGTACAAGAAATTATTCATTTCCTCGAGGGAGGATGGGAACACAATGACTCATTTCTAGTCATTTCTGCTCTGTTAGGTTCCCTTTCATTATTTTCCTCTCAGGCTTCAATCCGATACGCTTTGCAAAAACAATGGTACGATGGATTTCATCTCAAACATGGAAATATTTTCAAAGTACACACACAAAGAAAATATTTTCAAACAAAAAGTCATTAACCTAAGGAAGACAGGAAGTGAAATTACATGTCACTCTGTTTAATCATATCAAAGTACTCTATCTCTATCTGAATTCAGATTCTTGTCAACTCTCTCTTTAAATTAAATGTGCTACTTGTTGGTGTAATCAATCAATTGACACGCTACCACCAGGCTTTTCTAAGTCCTTTATAATAAATTTTTTTCATAAAATTTCATATAATAAGGATGTTGTTACAACTTACAAGAATATTGATTTATAAATAAAGCAATATCTCTCGGTGTTTTTACTTTTAAACGAAAATTTTTAAGATTTAAATCTTCCAACTTTTCAATATCAAATTGTTAAAATAAATAACAAAAATTAATAGCATATGTGATAATTTTTTTTTTCTCTGTTGGCTTGAGCATCAGATAATATTAGGATTTGTTAAATCCTAGCTGTCTAGAGGAAGATTAATTTCACCAGGGGTGTTTTGTAGTGATATTCAAAAAAAATTTATCTAAAAAATAGAAAAAATATATATTTTAATAGAAAATTTGCTAACATATATAAATTAGAATTCAATAAGAGAGATAAACCAAACATATTTTAATCATTTTATTTATTTATTTTAGTTTTAGGTGGTTTAGAATTCTAGTTAGTGTTAATTTACATTTAATAAAAATTAAATAATGGTCCGGTTAATATATATTCTTAGGGCATACATTAATCATTCATTTTAAGAAAGTTTTTATGAATAATTGAAAAAACTGTCAAAATAGTAAGTCCTTTTTTTATTTTTCCATAAAAAGTTTCATAAAATGGTTTATTAATGTATGCCATAAATGCCACATTATTAAAATCCTTTAAATAAAGATAACAAAAAATTATCTTTCATTTTATATTACATATATATTTGGAGTCGGATTTCCATGAAAAAAGTAAATTGTGGGTATAGACAATAATACAGATCACTTTCACCAGTATTGTCATCATATGAATCATATGATAGTGTATGTGTCTTTCATGCAAGTCTACAAGAGCAGTGTTTGGCATGCTAAAGTGGGAAAACAAAACATGTACAGGTTCTGGCATTTAAACTGCTTCAAGTCTCAACAAGACATTATGAAAATGACTCCTAAGCTGCGAATATGATGCCTACCTAATGAGGTTGATAGGAATATGATACATACCTAATGTGATATATAGATTATAAGAGTATTTTTTTTTTCTTTTTCTTTTGAGAAAAAAATATATATACAGAGAGAGAGAGAGAGAGAGAGAGAGAGAGAGAGAGAGAGAGAGAGAGAGAGGTGTTTTGATATAGATTACTTCATGGGCAAAAAATGGTGTTTTTGTGGTGGAGCTTTTACTTTATGGTGTAGTGCAAACTCATGGAGCTTACAACATATGTGATTGGGTTGTCGTATCTTGAGGGTGACACCAGTGAACCGAACTATACTCAATAAGCAAGGTTAGAAAGTTAACTCAAGTAGATGGTTCAGTGAAGTCAATTGAAAAAAAAAATCGAGTTTTTGCGAAATTGATTAAAATGATAGCTTCATAAAATGATTCTTTATTCGTGGATATTACTTTATTATTTGCAGGTTAAATAATTGTTATATATGCTAGGCATCTAGTGTAGTGTTTCACAAATTTACTAGTATTGTGAGTGATAAATGAAATTTTAGTGTGTGATTGTAAAAAAAAAATCTATGTTAAACCAAAGATGTACCTTATAGTAGACCGAACAGTATCCAAAGTAGACCTTTGCTGATCAATTATTTACCTAATATTAGTGACTCTTAGTGTACCATATACATGTCTCTCTATACTATATATAGGTAAATAATTGATCAGTAAAGGTCTACTTCCCATCCCAGCAATAATGAGTGGGTGAAATCCTACCTATAGAGCGACTGAGCATAGAGTTAGGTAATATTACCAAAAAAGAAAAAAAAATTGGAAACTCAAACCAATTTTATGTAATTGGAACTATTTAAAGGAAAATGTTCTCTTCAAATACCTCCTATATCTTCTTATTGAATATGAATTTTGAAAATATAACAATTGGATTACATGATCTTATATATTCTATGCTTGCAAAATTTCAAGAAAACCAAAGATTAATAAAATCGAATAATAAATAAAATCCAATTTGAACGAAATTTAACATGCGTGTTAAGAATATAAAGAAAATACAATCCAGATATTAGATTTTCAAAATTTAAATTTAATAAAAAGATATAGGAAGTGTTTAAAAAATAATTCTTCAAACAAATTAAAAAGTAAAAGAAGAAAAAAAATGGTAACAAGAGTGAGTGGTGAAGGATTTGGAATTGATTTTGTCGTCATTGTTAGCCAATTAAGCTATTGTTTCGGAAATGATATTTTGAGCACCTATAGCTATTAGCTATAAGTTATCATACTGAGAATGGGTATATATATAGGACAATGCACAAAGGCAGTGTCAAAACTCAAAAGAGACGGGACAAACACGTATGTTAGAAGTGGTGACAACCTATATATAGATATATATATAGCTACAATAAGCAATCTTTTAAGATTACCACATCGTGCTATGGGCTATGGACAAAGACTAAAATTCCCCCCGGTTTTCTCGGGCACTTTTTTAGTAAAAATTCACCACCATCCCCTGCCTCCATTGAACCTTCAAAAAAGCACACCAATAGACCAATAGCCATTAGTCAGTGTAGTAGTAGAATGAGAATCTCACAGATCGTACCAAGAAAAAAAAAAAAAAGAAAGGCTACAATGGCAAATTTTCATGACATAAACATTTGGAGAAACAATGTTTAGAGTCAAAGAACATGTTTTACTATTACCTTTCACTGTTCATTACTAATGAAAAGGCCAAAAAAAGTTTTTTTTTTTTTTTTTCCTTACTAAATAAAAAAAAATAAATAGATGAAACATTTAAAAAAAAAAAAAAACCATTTCTCTATATATATGGGGTATTTACTTTAACATGCATGTCACATAAACTTTGCTGTATATCATTTGGCAGCTGAAAGCTTGACTCCAAGTCCAACCAAATTGTCATCCACCATTATGTCTGATAACGATAAGAACCCAACTTCGAGACTGAAACTATTCGGTTTTCCATTAACAGATCACCACCAAGAACTTCCAGACAAGACAGAAAACTTTGAAGATCACAGAAAATTCACTTGTCAATTTTGTGAGAGAGCTTTTGCCAACTCCCAAGCACTAGGGGGCCACCAAAATGCACACAAGCGAGAGCGTCAAAGAGCTAGGCGTGCTCAGTTTCAGAGTGGTAGACGGTGCTCAATTCTCAGCTCTCAATCTGTGAGATCAGCACCCTCCATTTATCCAAGAGGGTACATCGCCAATGGTACTAATGCTGTACCTATCTTCGACTTACAAGGACATCCCAATTGTAATGGATCGCGGCCGCTTTTAATTTCATCATCATGTGCTCGATTTCCTTCTCGATTTTTCGTGACGAATCCCTTGCAACTTGCTGATAATGCTCGGTCTTTTGCTGAATTCTCAGGTAAGTTGCCTGCAGAGGAGGAGGAAGGTGTTGATCTCCATCTAAAATTGTCTCCTTCTGGTTGAGGATATAGTTAGATTAGATGGAATGTATTATGTATTGCTTGGAATCTTATACCTTTTGGGAACATTTTATTTTAGCATATTTGAAGTTTGATTTTGAAGGTGTAAGATTGACAAACAATCAGTTATAAACTGCAATAATAATAATCATAATAATAAAAAAGACATTCGAATTGCAAATCATCATGTTGTTTTTTTTTTTTTTTTTTTTTTTTCCTTTCATTATGTTCATCTATATGCCTAGAATCTTAAAATGGAGGCTGTTAACCAATATGATATAGCTCCATAAATGAGCAGAAGCAGAATTAATTTGTTGTTCAACGGAATCATCAACAAAACAATGGGAATAGTATGTGGGATATGTGTAGAAACAATATCATGGAAAATGTTATGTATAGTCCTAGGTAGGTAGACAAGACACTTTTTGAAAACACGATTTTCTAAAATTTACATGGTATGCTAGTTTGTGCAGCATTGTTGGAGAACCAAGATTCTGGGAAACCTAATATTAGAGCATCCACTTAGTCTTGTAAAATACAAAAAACACTTCATTTTACACATTTTGATAAAAAAAAAAAAAAAAAACCTATATCAGTAGATGTAAAATTGTACATAAATGCACAAGTACTACAGTAACCATGCATATATGCATGGTTATTGTAGTACTTGCATTTAATATTTTAGTGCTATTTTTTCTCTCTCTCCTTGTCTTTGGTTGCTCTCACTCTCATCTCACTCTTCCTTTTTCTCATATGATCAAACATCATAATGACAAAACTATTAAGGGGCTGTTTGGATTTTCAGTTTCCATCACCTATAACTCTGTTTCTATCACCCATAACTCAAAATTGATGGATCCCACGGCTGAGTAGTTTTTTTGGATGTGTTTTCAGTTTTTGCTTCCATCACTCAATTCTCTGATTTTTGAGTGATGAGTTATGGAAACTGAAAATACATTTTAGGTATTTTCAAGTTATGGGTTATGATGATATTTTGGTAAATACACACATATTTGAGGGACCCATAACATGTAAGTAGTCAAATCTGGTTTTTTTTTTTTTTTTTTCCCTTTCACATTGGGTGGTCTTCACTTTTTCTTTTTCTTTTTTATTTATTTATTTATTTATTATTATTTTTTTTTCCTTTCATGCTAGGTTTGGTCAGGTCTTCTACATCTTT
Source organism: Quercus variabilis (assembly GCA_030445155.1). NCBI lineage: Eukaryota > Viridiplantae > Streptophyta > Magnoliopsida > Fagales > Fagaceae > Quercus > Quercus variabilis. The sequence goes on along the minus strand of CP129456.1, from coordinate 24,830,044 downwards.
TTTTTTTCCTTCTTTTGGTTCCTTTTCACATTGGTTTTTTTTTTTTTTTTTTTTAATTTTATTTTTACGCTAGGTCTGGGCTTGGTTTCTCTATTCTTCTCTCTTTTTTTTTTTCTTTTTTTTTTCTTCTTTTCTTTCCTTTTCAAATTGGGTTTCTGGGTTTGGTTTTTTCCTTTTTTTTTTTCTTTTTTTTTTTTTTTCATTAGGTTCGGTGAGTTTGGGTATTGGGGGTTGAAGGAAAAAAAGAAAAAGAAAAAAAAAGAGTAAAAGCTGCACCAAGTCAATCCGTGGGTCCCACAAAAAGTAAAATTTTTTGAGTTATCAAAATTGGAAATAAGTGCCAAACATGCCACATTAGGAAGTTGTGGTTTTTTTAGTGATAAATGATAAGGTATAGAGTGATGAGTGATGAATGATGAAAATTGAGTAAGGAGAGATGAGTGATGAGTGATAGTTTTTTAAAAACCAAACAGCCCCTAAACCTCTCACTTCCCCTAATCTCTTGCCATTGCCGCCGATCGCCACCGCCCTTGATCTCTCGTCGATAGCCACAAAGCCTCTCCGATTGCTAATCACTTTCCTTTGTTTCTTGTTGTTTGATCAGTGGGTTTTGGGTTAAATGGGGTTGATTTGGCTTTCCTTTGTTTCTCGTTGTTTGATCAATGGGTTTTGGGTTGGGTGGGTGATGATTTGGCTTTCCTTTGTTTCTCGTTGTTTGATTAGTGGGTTTTCTAGTAAAGGGGTTGATCTGGCCAGATTGAATGGGTTGGCTTTCCTTGATGATGGTGGTTAGGTGGGTGATGATGGTGGCTGGGTGTGGAGTGATCATTGGTAGTGTTGGATCTGTGAGAGAGAGGGGTAGTGAGTGAGGAAATAATAAAAAATTGTAAAAGAATGAATATTTTATTGAATAAATGTGTAGAATAAATAGACTGATATGGATGTTTTGTAAAAATGGGTGTCTGAAATAGAAAAAGTAGTTTTTTTTTTTTTTTTTTTTTTTTTTTTTTGCAAAATAGATGGAAAGTTTGCATCCACTGATATGGTTGCTCTTACTAGTGATAAGATAGGAAGTGATCATATAATTTCAAATCGGTTGAATCAATGGTTATAGAGCATCCACATTGGTGGAGCCATAAATTTAACAATATGACTCCACAACCAAAAGAGATTCTTTATTAAAAAGCAATGTGAACACAACAATTTAATAATTTCTTTTTTTTACATATGAGCTACCGTGCACAGCTCCAACAATGTAGCCATATTTTGGTATTTAATAGTGCTAAAAATAGAATTATAGTTTTTTAGCACCATCAATACTAGTGTTCTAAACCACGAAAAGGGAGATTGTACACAGGTATATATATGGAATTTGACCAAACGAAGTGTAGTGCAATTTTACTTTTACCATTTTTATTGAGTAATGCCATTTAAAAATTGGGCAAATGACATTTTGGGACTCAACAAATGAGATTTTTGTCCACTCTAAATCACTAAAATTTTATTTCTTGAATTTAATAGGTTATTGAGATTTGTTCAAGTTGCAATTTGCAAGTTGTGCCAAGACAAATTTCGTTCAGTTTCAAATTTGATTGTAGCCAATGATTCTAACTCTATTTAATATCTTTTTATTAGATGTGAATTTTGACAAATCTATCATTGAATTATATTTTTTTTCTTATATTTTCATGCTTGCAAAATTTCTAAAGATTAAAGATCAATAATTGAGTCTCTAAAAAAAGAAAAAAGATTAATAACTGTATTATCAATCAAATGTTTAAATTTTAAATTTTTGTAATTTAAAATTATGTATAAAAAATAAGTTTATAGATCGAATAGTAAATAACATCCAATTAGCATGAAATTTGACACGCATATTAAAAACATAAAATATATGCAATCCAACGGCTAGATTTTGAAAATTTGTATCTATGTTAATTTTTTTAGAGATAAAGTTTGGCTAAAAACTTGGTTATAGCCAACGACTACAACTCTACTCTATTTATTTTTATTGGATGTTAATTTTTCCAAATTCACTATTAGATTACATGTTTTTCTTATATTCTTCATTCTTGCAAAATTTCTTGTAGATCAAAGCTCAATAACTATGTCATCAATTAAATATTTAAATTTCAAATTTTTGTAGTCTAAAGTTATGTGTAAAGAATAAGTATATGAATTGAATAATAAATAACATCTAATTGACATGAAATTTAACATGCATATTAAGAACATAAAAAACATACAATCAAACGGTTGAATTTTCAAAGTATGTATCCATGTTAATTTTTTTAGTGGGAGTTATAGCTATTGGCTACAATCAAATTTATAATCAAACTTTGTCCTTATTTAAGTGGGAGTTGTAGCTATTGGTTACAACTAAGTTTGTTACCAAAATTTGTCTAAAAGTTAATTATTAACTTAGATAAATCAACCATCAAAGGATTGAGAATGCAAAATGTATATATAGAAATTATGTGGACTCAACTTTTGTGCGAAGAATAACTCTTAAGAGTGGCCCTTAGAGTCCATGACCACAGTTCTTGGAAAGATTTTAGAATAGAAGAGTCCAAGCGGTTTGAGGCCACGTCTATAAGTATCTATAGGATCCTAGGATAATGGGTATGATTCATTTGTAAATTTCAATTCTAATAATGAAATTCCTTCTTCGGGTTAGGATTAATCCCCATAGTAATTTTTCCTATCAATGCATTCATAGGTTTTCCACTTTGTCACTGTTAGAAATATATTAGCCTATTAGCATAGGTCCAAGCCTAATTCTATTTTATGTGCAAGTCAAGTCTTTTACTTGTACTAGAAGTCTATTAGTCTAGAGTTTATTCTACTATATATACAAATGTTATAGTTAATTGTTATACAGGATTTATACTACGCTATAATATATCATTGATGTAGCCCTTTAGGGTTTCTTCCATGAATATAGGCCGTTAGGCTGAACCATATAACTCTCGTGTGTTATTGTGTTCTATACTTTATGTTTTTACTTTCGCATCCATACTAACATATTCAACATGGTGTATCAATGCTAATATTTAACATGGTATTAGAGCCACATTCTTGTGGCCATGGTTTTCTGTCCTTACGATAAATTTAAGAGCAATCTTTATCTTCCTCAGTGTTTTTTCACTACATTCATCTTCTTTGGCTTCCTATTGATGTCGTCAAAACTCTCCGGTATAGTCAAGCCACCGTTAGAAGTCTTATCAACACTGCAAGATCATTACCTTCCTCAAACTACCGCCACAGAGCCAAATTTCATTCAATGGATCTTCTCAACCTTATCAAATCTCAAGACTTCATCAAACTTTCGTCAAGCTTCCATATTGAGTTTGAGAGGGGGTTTTAGAGATATATTAGTCTATTAGCATTGGCCCAAGCCTAATTCTACTTTGTGTGCAAGTCAAGTCTCTTACTTGTACTAGAAGTCTATTAGTCTAGGGTTTAGTCTACTATATATACACATGTTATGATTTATTGTAATACAAGATTTATACTACATTATAATATATTATTAATGTAGCCCTTTAGGGTTTCCTCCGTGGATGTAAGCCGTTAGGCTGAATCACATAACCCTCGTGTGTTATTATATTCTATACTTTATGCTTTCACTTCCACATTCATATTAGTATATTCAACATGATGTATCAATGCTAATATTTAACAATCACTATGTGCTTGTGTCATTTGTATGATTGTTTTATTTGGTGATGTGTTTAAATTGTGGTAATTAACTAGAATTGAAATGAATACATAATTAGTTCATTTAACAAGTTGATTAACCACCGAGCACCTTTGGCATTATAGTCACTTCACAAGTATAAACTATAAAGTTCTTGTAGGGTGGAGGAAACAAGAGCCAAAGTTCAAGTTTCTTAGAAGAAACTTTACATACATATACACTTAAATTAAGTTAGAGTAAAGTTTCTATCCAGTAAAAAAAGAAAAGGTTGATAATTACATTGTAAAACGATCAACTAAGGAGTCTAAATTTCTTTGTAGCATGTCGCATATGTCGTCTAATGTGATAAAGTCACGTTTATGACTTGTGTTTTCTTTTCTCCATCATAACTTTTCTAACTCTCAAAGTTTTTTTTTTTTTTTTTTTTTTGAGCAATGAAGAAGGCATGTGAGGAAAATAATATAGAGTAATAAACAAAGGCAGACAGAAAGTTTTGTTTAAAAAGTAGTTAAGGCTCCGCCAAACGAAGGCTGAAGGCATCCGCAACACAAAACATTATGCATTGACAGCTAGTTTACTATATAAATCTCCTTCTTTAATCAAAGAAAGTACCATCGAGCTCAGAAACCATGAGAATCCAGGCATAATTTTTTTTTTTTTAAATAATAAATAAAAAAAGAAGAAGAAAAACCCATATTGGAGAGGTCTAAAAATGGGATTTTAGATAAAAGAGAACTTTCATCCAGCAGTTTCATGAATTGTTCAAATGACTCTCTTTTGAATGGAGCAATACTTAAGTATAATTCCCTTAGATACTCTAGGCTTTTAGTTGAGATTAATGACATTGTTCTTTTAGCTTAGATATGGTAAAATTGGACCCAAATGAAAAATAATCCAACACAAATCTGAAGTTTTTGATCTGGAAAAAAAAAAAAAAGGTTTACCCTTGATCCGACTTTTTTTTAATAGAGATTGATGCCTGCTCGGTGAAGAAATTGCTTCAAGTTAATCTTTTCAAATCTAGTTGTTTGAACTTAGGCAAGACATTCTCACCGGTCATCACCTAACATTATAACTATTGTTTTAAAAATATTAAGGGTCCGTTTGGTACATATGTTTAAAAACTGAAAATTGTTGTTTAAAAACATTTGTAGAAATACTTGTAGGTGAAAAAGTGTGTGGAAGTGCGTGAAATATTGTTTAAAAACTGAAAATGGTTGTTTGAAAACATAAATCAAACACCCCCTAAGTATTTTTAACACAAACATAAAAAGAGGAGGAGAAGGTCTTTTATAGAAAGTTACAGTGATGTATAACTAAAGATTACATGCTTGGCTTATCTCTAGAATGATATTGCACACATAAACAACAAACGTGGATGCAACGTTGTTAAGGTTTGTCTTATTTCTCTTGTATCCATGCTTAAAAATATGAAACCTCATTTGTTCATCACTAGTCTACCCTATCGAAATAATCAAATTTTAATTTAACAAAATATCTTCTTCTCTTCTTCTTTCTTTCTTTCCTTTTTAAATTTTTTTTTTTTTCAATTTGAGTGTAGAACTCTCAATTAACTTAAAAAATTAGAGTTTCTAAACAAAAAATAAAAGATAAAACTAAAAATATAGGAAAATATTTTCAGCAAATCCAAGAACCTTATAGAATCTAGGTAAGACATACCAAGTGTGTATATGACTAAGGGTCCGTTTGGTTTGCATAAAATAATTTCCTGAAAATAGCCTATTTTCCGGAAATGCTATTTTCGGGAAAGGAAAATATTTTTAGGTGTTTGGTTGTATTATAAAAATTGTTGTAGAAAATATTTTCATTTGTTTGGTTCTATTCTGAAAATGTTATTTTCCTACAATTTTTTCACATTTTCTCTACTATTTTCTCAACATCCAAACAAATTTTATTATAAAAAATTTCAACATCACATCCAATTCAACAACAAACTCCGGCAGTAAATTTTGGCAATCAAAATCCACAACCACCAAAACATCACCACCACACCACCACAACAATGACAACAATCAAATTTTAAAAAAACAAAACTGAAAGGTCGAGGAAGAGAGAGCGATGGGTCTAGGTCTGGGTTTGGGTCGACGACGAGATTTGGGTCGAAGGTCTGGGTCGAAGGCGATGGGTCGAAGGTCGAAGGTCGAAGGCGATGGGTCGAAGGTCTGGGTCGAAAGTCTAGGTTTGGGTTAAAGGCTCTGGGCTCTGGGTTTGTGGGTCGCCAACTCTGGTTTAAATATCGGAGGGTCGTGGGTCGACGGCTCTGGGCTCTGGGTTCATGGGTCGACGACTCTCTTCTCTCTCTCTCTCTCTCTCTCTCTCTCTCTCTCTCTCTCTCTCTCTCTCTCTCTCTTTGTTTTCCGAAAAATGGGATTTGAAGGTAAAATAAAAAGGGAAATCAATTTACACCCGGTCACACGGTCAACGGAAATGCATTTCTAGAAAATTTATTTTCCATGCGCAACCAAACACCCAAAAATGCGGAAAACCATTTTCTAAAACTATTTTCACCCAAAACAAATGGACCCTAAATAAAAAATCATACCTTGATTAAAAAAAAAATCAAATCCTAAATGCTATATCTTGGGCATAGTCCATTGCCAATTGGGATGGCAATTCCAATAGAGAGTAAGAGAATGAATTGTCACCGATGGCTACTACTAGAAACATGAAAAATGTGATACCATGAATATTTTTTTTTTTTTTTGTAATGGCCACTCATGATCATTTGAGTACAAATGTGAAGAGGAGTCGTGGGGTCAAAGAATTTGGCAACCTCGGCCCGTTTTATATCAAGGCCAAGGCCCATGCTGAGGAGAAAGAAATGTCCGAGGACGAACAAAGAAGGTCTAAATTGCCAGGAAACATTGTCGATGACAATCCTGTTCTCGACAAACCGAGATCACAGAAGGAAAAAGCAACACGCCATCAAAGGCAGCCTCCTAGAGTATCCCAAGAAAAAGGACGGTGCAATGAGTCAGCTATAGGGGTATGGTGAAGGGGCAATTTAAGGAGAAGCTGTCACCTCCGCATTAAATGCCCATAACTAACGTTCTGGCCGCATTAATGAAGAAATAACCCCTGAACAGTGTTGTTTTTGTCGCTGCAACTCACAGAAGGTTTGGTAAGGCAGCTGATGGGACAAGCACTCAAGTAGTGACCTGTATGATCAACAAATGTAGGGCCAAGATCAATTGAAAGATGATATATAATGTAAGAAATCCTCCAGGAAAGGGGGGATCGAGAGTTTAGAAACAGAAAAACACAGTAGTCATTTATATCATCTTCGAAACTTTTGTAACGTAGCACTGAAGAAATAATAAGAATAACAAGCTCCTCAGATAAGGGCCGAGGACAAAATTTGACACTTGAGTCCACATCCTTTTTATTCAATCCATTCATAACCACGTCTAGTCGTTGTATCCCTTACTAAGGCCTAATTCTTAAATCCATTCTCTATCAATTTATTGTATTCGGCTAGTTGGGCCTGAGTTCACTCATCTAACAATAGAAGTGCTCAAACCTAATCGCTACAGGATTAATAGAATTATGCAGTTAAATAATTAAATTTACTGTATCTCAATAACTTAAGTTTTTAGTATAATTATTAATTTAACATAGTATTAGAATATGAGGTATTGAGTTTAATTCATGTCTTTCTCCTCCACTCTATTTCTAATGTATTAGGCCTCACCTATTAAACATGTGAAAAAAATATTAAAAGTATATTATTAAAGGAAAATGTTAACGAGTGCCCTTAGGGTACTGGTTAATAATCCATTTAAAAAAAGTTTTTATGGAAAATGAAAAAAAGTAATTAACATTTTAATAGCTTTTTTCATTTCTCATAAAAGTGGTATCAAAATTTTTCTAAAATTGATTATTAACCAATACTCTAAGGCTCCGCTTGGGAGTTCATAAGGGTATGGAATGGAATGGAATGAGATGATCATAAGGGAATGGAAAGGAATGGAATGTGTTTAAATAAGGGAAAGGAATGGAATGAAATGGAATTAAGTAACCTTGTTTGGATGTTTTAAAATAAAGGAATGGAAAGGAATGAAAATGAATGGAATGTAAGTAATCCTGTTTGGGAGCAACATGGAGGGAATGGAATGGAATCATTTTATGACAGTATTACTATTAAACCCCTGTTTTAAAATAAAGGGTTGAATATATAGGGGAATTTTGGGAGTTTTAGTAAAAAAATCATTAAATTTAATTACATTCCCTCCCATTCCTCCCAATTTCAAGGGGAATGAAAATTTGAGATTTTAAAGGAATAGAAAGGAATGAGTGTTCCCTCCTTCCCATTCCATTCCCTCCCACTTAAACTCCCAAACAAAGAATGGACTTTCCATTCCCTCCATTAAAACTCCCAAACAAGAGAAGGGAAGAATATTCTAAAATTATTCTTTTTATTCCTTTTCATTTCATTCCATTCCCTCCTCCCAAGCGGAGCCTAAGGACACTCATTAGCATTTTCTATGATTAAATTTTACCATCGCTTCCTAAGAACCATTTGTAATGTCTATTTTGGCCATAAAGTGACGAAGTTATCTTTTTAATGTTGACACGTCAAAATTTAATTGAAGGATTTAAGTTACAGTTGGAAATGGTACAGCTTTACTGTTGTGGATAGAATTATACAACTTTTTTTAGATATAAATTTAAATATAGCCATTAAAACTTTAATGATGTATGTGAGGTGTGAGAGAAGAAGAGAAGGCTACAAAAGCTTACAGCTTTCCGAGGAGTAATTTGATACTCGAAGGGTTTAAAATAAATAATTTAAGAAAAAAAAAATTTGTGAAGAGCTGACGAACCATTACAGGATTACCCTACATTTATTTTCCAAATATACCCTCCTCGAAACCGTAACCTCACCTGAGACCACATTAAAAAACCGCAGTGCATTGTCCAAATCGATTTCTCTCTCTTCTAGTTCTAGCCTCTTAAGCGTGTCCGCTAAGCTCGACCCATATCCGAAAAGGGCTCCGGATATCCTAAATGGATGGGTTCGGGTCGAGCAATCGGTACGGCTGCGGTGGCGGAGGCGGAGACCGGAGGTTAGAGATTGTGAGTGGCAAGGGCTTTAACTCGAGCCACGTGTACGCCACTCGGATTGACTCGCCGGATCTCCCACCGGCTCCGTACGTGATGTCAGGGGAGAGTCAGGACGGGTCGTCGAAACCGTGGGGCTTCAATGACCCGGAGGTGAAGAGGAAGAAGAGGATCGCTCAGTATAAGGTTTACACGGTCGAAGGTAAGGTCAAAGCTTCGTTCAGAAATGGGTTCCGTTGGATCAAGGCTAAGTGCTCTCAGATCGTCCGAGGTTACTAGGTTCTTTTTACAAATCGGGGAATCAACGGTTCAGATCACGCCACGTCACGTCTTGTAGGACCCATTTGATGGTGTGGGGTCGGTGGGTCCTGCTGCACCATTTTTTGTCGGAAAGCTGTGTGGGGAGAGATTTTGGGGTCCAAAAAATTGGAGAAGAGAATGCGTTTTTGTCTCTTTCTTTGCTCTTCTTTCTTTCTTTCTGGGACATCTTCATGTTATTGTTTTTAATCTCTCTGTTCTAATGTTCAAATTATATGGTACAGTCTTTTTTTATCAATCAAATGATTTTACATTCAGAAAAGAATAGTATTTGGCATATTCTATCATTCTATGTGTGTCAATGAAGGAGTATCTATTTTCAGATTGGAAATTTGAATATAGATTGATTTCTATGCTTAAGTTGTAATATTCTTTCTTGTGATCTTATCAAAAGTTTTATTATGTGACATCTTTTCATTTTGATGTTATGTTATCAAACTTTTAGGGACATTTCATCATGACCTTTAAAACCAGAATAACAATCCTCATGATTCATGATCATGAACATCTTACAAATGTCAATTCTCACATTGCATTAGAGTTAAAATGTCAATCTTCACAAATCCTGTACTTGCCACTTGCCAAATTTACTAATTCCTACATTTTCCATATTTATTTTTTCCCTTTAATGGATATTTCTTTTAATGTTAATGAAAAAAACCAAAAATGCTGAAAGTTTCATAACTTAGATAACATCATATGGTATTTTCAACAAATATGTTCATCGGTTCATGGTTCAAATTTTCCTTCTAAACTATTAAATTCTCTAAAAAAGAGGGGGGGGGGGGGGGGGGGGTGTTGGAAGATGAATATAGAAATAAAATGCAAAGGCTACACATAACCAGCCAACAACCTTTGTACTAGGCTAGTAATTCATTTTTCTTTGTAAGGTCTGAATATGAACAGGCACCACAAATGGTATAGTAAGTAGTAACCCATTTCTCTATTTTCTTTTAGTAACTAGTAACTTATTTCTGAACCCTTCAAAATTAAGGGAACAATCATTATCTATTCCACGACCACGACTATCGAGTATATATGTTTAATCTCCTAACAACCAACCAAAAAAAGAGATTGTTTTAAGTCTTTTATTGCTTTTGTTTTGGGCTAATCATGGAATGTAGCTGTAGTCCAAGTATAGGGGGACACTATAACATATTTATTTTGGGGATTGGCTTAGGAGTGCACTAAACTAAATTGTTGGTGTGTCAAACGCTCTTTCATTCTTTTATTGCACCCCAATCACCTAAAAGCACCTCCATCTCATGCATTGGCAACTGCCAACTGGAGAAGTGTAGCATATGGCCTCTAATTGTAAGCCATCACCTTATTGAATTACACAACTACAGGGAATGGAAAATTGCCAACCTATCACAAACTATCACATTATAGTATTGTACTACTAAGTCCACAAAGGGCAACCAATTGTAATTCGTCACGTATTATTAGTGGGTTTCATTGTCACTATTCAGGAATCAACAAAAATTTGTCAAGTGTCACCGAAATAAAAGTATAAAAAGCATATAAGAACCCATCACATGTCAACATGTGTTAGCAATGACACAAGCAATTCAATTAAGTGCTAACATGTGTCATCTTGAAAATTAAGACACTTCGACCAATTAAATGATGTCATGTGTCTTGGATAAAAAGTCTTTAAGTTCCTCTATTCAGATTATGACATGTCACTTAACTACCCACAAACTCCTATAAATAGAAGCCTTCATACTAAGGAATTTCTCACATTCAAAAATACCAAGAACCACCAAGAGGCTTCAAAAGATTCAGAAGCGTTCAAAAGTACATACAGAAGCTCTACTGGAGTCAGGCCCTAAAACCCTAAGAACTTCAACCTTAGGATACAAAGAATATTTGAAGAGAAATAGTCCAAATAATCTTCCTAGATCTCAAAGTTTACCGGGATCAAGCTTAAAAGCCTCCAAAAACTTCAAGAGACCATAAATCAAAGAAGCTCTATAGATTTAAGCCTAACTTTCACAACAAAAACCTTCAAAGACGATGAATACATGAAGAACGCACAAAAAACATGAACAACAAAGAATTTTTAACAAGCTCATAGCTAGAATTTCATTGTAATTTTGTTTTAAAGACCTTTGATCCATTCCTCAATCCAATTGAAGGATATTGGGTGTTATTCGAATCAAGATTACTTTCCTACAATTCCAATTAACAAATCTTTCAAGGATATTGAATCAATGATCACTCTTTTGTAAATACAAATAATTGTACCACTATTTCATTAATACAAATTTATATTTATGAAACTTTTTTACTTGTTCGATATTTATCAAACTCGAAATTTAGTAGTTTACAACAACTCATGCAATTTTTTTTTTTTTTTATTCTCTTTGATTGTTTGTATAAAGGACTTTTGTTCTTCCAACCTTCAATGCAATAACTTTGTAACTGTGCCATTTTCTGACTTGCCCAATATCAGACTACACCTACATTGATAACTGTTTTTTAAAATGAAAGTTTTTTTTTTTTTCCTTTTAAGTTTCATTTTATTTATACTTAAAATCTGTGTATATATATATATATAAGGGGGAAAGGCGGGAATGGGGAAGGCGATGGGGAAAATTATCAGGTGTAGTAAAGAATCGCTCATCTTCTTAGAAAAATAGCCTAGAAATCAGAGGAAAGAAACTGGTTAAAAAGGGAAAAAATAAATAGAAAAATCATCAAAAAGACTCATGTAAGTTCTTTTAGTATGCTTTAGCAAGAAAGGGATATGGTAATTCATCACAAAAAAAGAGGCAGCGTGAAAGAAATTTTTTGTGCTCATCTTTTGGCAAAGACAAGAAATGATTCTTAGGAGTCTTTTATACATGTTGTATTTTGTTCTGCATGCCTTCTTTTCTTGTAAGCCAACTATTGGGACATTTGGGGGTTGCCGACCCAAGGCCATGTGCTACTTAATCTCAAGCTTTTAACGATATTTCCATTTGCACTCAAAAAACAAAACAAAACCTTTGTATATATTCTGTAATGTCTTGCTTCAGGAAGTAGGCCTGGCCGGCCCATTGCAATAACCTTGGAGGTTTGTCCCAAGCCTGCAGATACGTACGCCTAGCTATTCAATATAATAGGTTCAGCTAACTTTGATTCTCACTAATTCTATGCTTTCCAAATAATTGACTCTGAATCATTGTAACTGTCTTGACCTAGTGATTAGACAAATCACAACGAAATGAAGTAATGAATGTAAATCTTCTCTTACCTGAATTTTGTTCTAATTAATATTGTTTTGCATTTTATTCCAGATGCTGTAAATCTTCTTCTAGTGTCGACCCCTTTATGTTTATCATTATAAATTTATTGCAGCACTCACTCCTGCTGAGTCCTGATACTCAAGGCAACATTTCATTATGCTGCCAAATCATTTGTAATAGGTTTCAGATAGTGGCTGAATAAATTGAGATCAGGAGCAATTAACTCCATTCCTTCACAAAATTTTTTACATTTTTAATTTTTTAACTTTATCTTTTTACTTCCTTTTAATATTTTTTAATCTAACTGTTGAGATTGAAAGTTGTTTTTTCCAATCTCAATCTCAACCTTTCATTGCAATTGCATATTGCACTCAATCCGTGGCTGAACAACATCAATTCTAAAAGCTTACACCAATTAATGGCCCTCTTCAGATTTTTTGGCAATTCACTTGATATGTGAATGTATGAATTATGTCAAAAAAAGATGGGGTATTTTCTTTTCTTTTCTTTCTAGCCAGTAGATGTACAAAAATTGAATCATAGTGATTTCAGCATGATTATAACCAACCCTGCTACCCAGAAAGCTTAGCTTCCACCATTTACATGTACTGTACAACATAAATTTATGGCAATATATTTCTTTCTTAAGCTATATGCAACAAAAAATTAAGGCAAATCAAGCCAAAAATTAAATATGATTTCAGACGATAAAGTATACGAGAAAAATTAGAAGCATCATCCCCCTATTTTTCTGATACATTTACAATTGAAAAACATACTAGAGAATGAACACAAAAACAGATGATACCTTAGCTCTCTTCGACGAAATTAACACCTAAAAAGTACAGAAAGACATTTCTAAGAATTGACTCAATAATCATTAACACATGTATTTTCTCTATTTCCCAAATAACACCAACCCTTCTTTAAATCATAGTCCTTGTAAATCTCTGTATCTTCTTCTATACTATTCACCCATTGATTCCAACAATCTTAATCCCTTGGCCCATAACCTTTTACCATGACCAAAACAAACAAAAAAACAAAAACTAGGGGAAAAAAAATGATGCATGCATGAAAAGTAGTAAAATACTAAAACATTCAAACCCCAAACCAAACGTTCCCTTTCTGTCCACCCTTCAATCCATTGACCTCTGAATCCTCTCTTGTTAATGACCATCATCAACCAAGTCCATTTGTTGCAGCTTCATTTGTTGATAGAACTGAGCAATGAACTCCTCAGCCTTTGCATCAATCATCTTGTCCCCACCATCTTCATCCTCATCATTATCCTCATTTAGCTCCTGGAGGTTAACCGCGGAGGCATAGCGGCTCATACTATCTTCAGAACTCGAAGAAGAGCTTGCCCCAGATTGATACGTGGGTGAATGTAAATCCTCAAAGTATTCGACCATTGGCGACGTGACAATAGGTTTAGGGGCTTCAACAATGGAGGGTGGTGGAGATGATCGATCGCTTTGAAGGTGCAAGGGACGCATAGACGCCACGAGACCCTTCCACGAGTCCTTAGACACAGGAAGGGGTTTCGGTTTATTGGACTTGCGGTTTCGGATCATAAACAATGCTACTTTAACAAGGTGCATTGGACCACGCTTCTTTTTCTCATAGTCAGAAACCTGCTTGCTCTTGACGTTGTTTTCAGGGTTAGGGTCTATGTTGAAGATGAAGTTTGATGCTTTTTGTTCCATTAGGAAAAGGGTGGAGAGAAAAGGGATTCTGTTTGTTGTGAAGGAATTGTTAGTTGCCCTAACCCTGCGCAGTGCAGGGGTAGATGGAAGAGAGTCTAGCTTGGTAGGAAATTCAGGAGCAAGCGGCTATATATACCAAGACAATAGGGTGCTAGGTATATACCCTAATATAAATTTAATAGGAGTTGTTATATATAGAAATGGTTTATATGAGGTTTGCTTCTTCAGAGGGTTCACAACAACGTGTAAGAGTTTGTATAACTTTATTTTTAGGTATTGCGTTTAAAAATAAGTCAGTGTATCCCTCAAAAGAAAAAGAGGTAAGTGTAGAAGTATGAGCAGTAAAAGTGAAGTTTTGAAAAACTAGAATAAATAAAACCTCAAAAAAGAATACTTAACATTACAGATCGACAGTGTGACAAATTTATGTAGATGCAGTGGTTGTAAAAACTAACAAATTATGTGGTGAGTTTGTAGGTATTCATTCTAGTTGAAGTGACTCAGTCAATTGGCATATATATATATATATATATATTGGTGCATCATTAGGATAATTCTGTTTTTTATTTATTTATAAGAGATAGAATCATGTTTTGTATTTTCAGTAGAATTATAAAGGGTATAACATGTGCCCACAATCTTCTGCAAAGTCGATCCACAAATATATCATATATGTCTATAGAAGGTCAAATGGGCAATGATGTAATCGTGAAATGAATTTGAAGAAACCAGGCTAAAACATAATTTGCTAATATCTTTAAGATTCATTAATGTAGAAGGCATATGGTAAATCATGAATATTAATGATCATCAAGCTAACTCACAAGCAATGCATTCTAACTAGGAGAACTCAAACTTTGTTTCTTTTTTTTCTTTTTTTGAAACTAGGCCTCAACCTAATTAATCAATGTGCATTAGGAAGTATATAAAGTGTTAATTAGAATTTAGAAGAAAATGGGCAACGCAGCATAGACATGGTAGTAAAATTAATTAATTAATTAATTAAAAAAAAATGGTGGTGGCTTGGTTTGGCAACGCAAAAATTGGCGTGAGGGCGGTGTTTCAGGCTAAGAAATCGGTTGTAGAAAAAGGACAAAGCTCTTGCTTTACTCATTCCTACGCCGCAGGTTTCTGATTTATTTTGAACTGGTCCTCTCTGTCTCTCTCTCTCACTACCTAATATTTTTGCCAAACAGTTTTCCATTTTGATTTTTAGAATACAAAAAAAAAATTGCATATGATATGAGACTCAATGTAATGACCCTAAAACATGCGTCCATGCAATCTGCGTGACCATGTTAGTACAGTACATCTTCATCACATTTGATTTGTTACAGTGGGGTCCGCCACCAATTGACATCTACTTCATTTGGACATATAATTGGTGATGGGCCCCATATCTTCGTTTAATCATTGATTATGATCGGTACGTACTCGCGTGCACGCATAATCTTCGAGCTGCTTCTTTGGTTTCTATAAGGAATTCGTCTAAGAATATGAATTCCTACTTAAAGCATTAGTATTGGAGAATGCTACTGTCAAATCTAAGAGAAATTTAGAATTTTAAATTTCAAAATTATCTGCATTGAGGAATGCTAAACAGCAGTATTGTAAATTTTTTTGCAATACTGCTACAGTGCAATTCTAAACATAGAATTGCACTGTAGCAAGAATTGTAAAATATATATATATATTATTATGTAGAGAGAGGAGAGAGATGGAAGAAAAAAGATATAATTTTGATATATATTATTTTATTACATAGATATATTATTTTAATGAATAAAAGAGGGAAGTAGAAGTTTGGAATGTAGAGATATTGTAAAATGGTATGGTATAATGATAAATTGGCTTTTTAGAATTGTAAAATAGAGTAGCATTCGAATTTTCCAATGCTAATGCTCTTATAATTTAAAAAGATATTGTAGTGTATTTTGGGTTAATTAAGTAAAAGAGTTTTGTGGCTTAGTATCATTACTTGTGTTGTTCAATGTTCATTTGAAAGAGCTTGTTTTTTTAACTTAATAAAAAGCTATTCCTAGAAATTAATAAAATGGGGTTTAAAAAATTCATGCTTTAGAAAAAATATGATTTTACTAAGAGTCTTATAATTCAATTGGTTGGTGTTTTATGGTGTTTTTAATGGAGATATTTAGAATTCAAATCCTCACATCCTAAACTATCAAGTTATAATAAAAAATAAAAAATAAAAAAGTTTCAAAACATGATCTTCAATTATGATAACATAATAAATAATCAATTATTTCAAAAACTTAAGTTATTAAGAAATTATGAATTTATTCATTTAACTTAATTCTAACATCTCTATATGATTATTCTTTACTATCTACAATTTTTTTAAAAAAAAAAATTGGTCTGGACAAGATTTGATGTAGGTTCATAATTCTTTTACAAGAAACCTTACTAATTGGACATATTTGAAGAAACACAAAGCACAGATATTGTTGTCACTAATAACTAGTATGAAATACCAAATAATTCTTTAAAAAGAAACTTGCGTGAAAAAAGTTGGAAATTGTTAATTGGAAGGTTTTAATTACAAGTGTGCATCATTGATTTTCCAGCATTGGAGAATTCTCCGTCTTACATATGCATGAAATTGATTGAGTATACAGGTGGAAATTTATGGAAATTAAGAAATTCTTAACATGTCTTTTAGCAATGTAGTTCCATTAAATCCATTTATCTGACCAGAAATTAAAGAAAAACAAAAAGGAATAAAAATTTCAACGTACATAAAAGGGTTTTTTTTTTTTTTCAACAAAAAATTGATAATTACAATAGGGAATGGAGAATTTGACCTCCAATGTCTCTATGTTTCTGTTGAAAACATTAGAGGTTAAGACATTTGAACTTAAGAGTGCCTTAGTTATAAAACTGTATGGTAGAATATTTGAACGGGCTGAAACACAAAGCAAACGAGGGAGCTAGGGTTGCATTCAGGGGAGGAAAAAATAAAAAGAAGCAATGTAATCGTAGCCGATACTTTTAATTTTTGGGAAACAATGTAGCTGATACTTAAAACTACATATATAAATACGACCATGCACATACTTATAAGGACAAAATTTCACTACAAAATTGACTATAGCCTTAGATTACAAACTTACTTAATATTTTTTTATTGGAGGTGAATTCTGACAAATTTACTATTAGATTACATCTTTTTCTTATATTCTCAATGTTTGCAAAATTTTTAGAAATTAAAGCTAAACTTTTTCAAAATATGTAATAATGTTTATTTTATTAAGTAAGGTTATAGCCTAAGTCAACAACCAATTTTGTAACTAAATTTTTTTCTAATTATAATCGAAAAGTGGCCCTAAACCCACAAGCGCCATAACTCACAAGGACAATAAAGGGGCTGGAAAATCCTTCATAATCATAATTTTTTTTTTTTTTTGATAATCATAATCATAATTTAATTAAAAGAACGATTCAATGATACCGTATGAAAAATTTAAATCTCTAAAGATTAACCAAATCTCTCCAATATTATTGTCAACTAACCTTAAGCAATACCAAATCAATTTTTAATTTTTTTTAGAAGAACCGGCCGGCACCAAATCCTAAAAATTAAAAGATTATAAAGTTACGAACTAAGTTAGTACTTCCATAACAAAATTCTACAAAATTACATTGTGCTCTTTATAACAACAAGGTTAATTACGGATGTACTAACTTGATTATTATTATTATTTTTGAGAAGATGCTAACTTGATATGTTTACAATTTTTATAGCATTATTTTTTTCCCCAAATTTCAGAGATTAAAATAAAATGTGATCCAAATTCAGTGATTAATTATATATTTTCACCTTAATTAAGTTTTTTTTTAGAAAATTAATTAAGTTAATTATAAGAAGGTTAAACGGTCTACATTCTCAATGATCCTATTGGGCAAGTCCTATAGGGGGCCTGACTTAAATGTACTCTTTGGTTTGTTAATAGAGTTATTAATGTGCTTTTCCCTAACAACAAATAAAATTACAACATAAAAAACAACAAGAATTAGTCCAAAATACTGTTGGGCAAGTTTATAAATCCTTAATAGACTGGTTATGGCATGCATTCATTTGCGTCATTGTTATTCTATTCAAAATCATACTTTTGGTAAACTTTTTAATTAATACATTTTTTTTTCTACTTTTACTAGTGCTATTTTAGGGACTTTTTTTTTTTTTTTTTTCATTCCTTTGACTTGACTGAACTCACTCTTTTCTAATAGTCACGCATTAATCGTTCTCCTTTACACATGACCAAACCATCTCAAATAACTCTTTATTATCTTTTTATCAATAAAGGGCCCTTATCTTCAAACAAATTTTCTCGTTGTGAATCATATTTTTTTCTTAATGCATTTTTATTTCAGTCACACTTATTTTATGAACATATTACTTCTTAACAGTCAAATATTCAAAACTATAAAGCATAGCTTGTCAAATAAAATATGGCCAAAAAAGATAAATATGAGGGTGCTTAAATTTTAAATGACGTGGGAGACTTAGAAATCAATCATTGTAACACATTACAGCTGTAGAAATACAAGTTAGTTCCACTTCCACAAATCTCTGACTAACAATGAGTCAATGACATGCATGTGGGATTGCTTAACGGAACATAAGAAGAACCATAAAGTCATAAACTTTAAATCAATAAAGTCATAAACCTTAAATCAAGTGTCGTATTGAAGATGTGCATTGGTGACCAAAATAATGTATTGGTTTAAATCAGAGTAATATATAGAACAAAAATATAATTTCTATAGCTATTTTCAAGGGATTTATTTTTATCACACATGATAAACCATTAGATAATTTTTGGTTCAGTACATTCGTCCCAATAAATACCTATGGAGTAGCTTGATCATGACAACGAAATTTGCATTATTCTAATATTATATATATATATATATATATATATATATATTCTAATAAGTAATAGATTTTATGAATTAAGAGTATTACATAAAAGTATAATAAATTCATATTGAATCTTTTTATATCTTTTAAGTTTTTTTTTTTTTTTTTAAGATATATTTTTTAAGTTTATATGTATGAATTTGAATGTAAATATAATTGAAACAAAATTAGAGTAAAATTGCAATGACACTTCACATGAAAAATTTGAGTGCAATATTGAAATTCTAAAGATATTGGTATATCAAATCATAGTTCAATTAGCCGAACATTTGTTATAATGTCTCTATTAGAAATACTAAAATATGTCAACCAATTGAGCTATACGATAGATTATAAGTTATTAGTATATATGTACGGTACAATTAAAAATAATCACAATTATATATACACATAAAGTATACCTAGTGTAAGAGTTACATTTTTTTAAACCATATATATACACATAAATTTTACTCTTTTTTGAATTTTTATTTTTGGATATATACACGATTTTATTTTTTTTGTTGAGTTTTTGATAATTTATTTATATTATACTTTTTGTCTTTTGCACAACATTATATCACTTAATAAAAAAAAACAAAAACTTAAATATGACCCATTACGTAAAATTAGACAATAATTGAAATCAAATTTAGAATCTAATTGAATTTTCTTTTAACTTTGACTTTAATTACATAAATAGACATAGATTTTGGATCCTTTACGCAAACTGCGTTGGCTACTATAAGTGTTTTTGTGTTACTTCACAAGACAACAAGAGTGTCACCATAACCATAAGTATACATATGTTTGACGAGGATTCTAAGCTAATGTTAAATGGATGTACGCATCACCATTAAGTCTTTCTAAAAGATGACAATGTTGCCAAAACAACACAAATTAATGCTTGTCCCAAGTCCCAACAACAAACTTTATATATATATTTTAAGGGTTATGTTATAAGATGTATTTAGAGCCATTATTAATAAACCATAATAAGAAGATTTTGACACCACTTTAATGAGAAATATAAAAAACAGTCAACAATATTTAGTATTGTTTTATGATTCTTTTAATAAAATGTTTTTAAAAATAACTCATAAACTAATACTCTAAGGACATTGGTTAATATTTTCCTATTTTTAAAACTAGCTGATAGTGGATACAATTTCCATGCACCAATACCTTCTTTATTATTTTTCAAGTGGATATATTAATTGCAATTTTCCATCAAATTAGTATACAAGGAGATTAATGATGAAATTTCTTAAACAATTTTTTCTTAGAAGTTTCCGACCTTAGTCCAATTAAACTTCAATTTATCACATCTCATAATCAATTGTCTATACGTAACCTTTGTTGAAAAACTACGCTCTCTCTAGTATTTATACATATAAAATCCAGTACTTTACGTGGTAATCGCAAGGTATATATGTCTTGATATTTGGTAAGTAATTTTCGTAGCTTTCAGAGGAACATGAGGTGCCAGCTAGGTAGTTGCTTCACTTATAATGCGTTTACTTGGTCATGATTCGTGCTTGTATTGTGTTGCTTCATTTGCACTATAGGAACAATTAATAGCTGGAGGTTTGAACTTTTACACTTCTCTTTCTTCAAATTCAGACTGTTCTTCTGGAATGAATTGAAGAGCAACAAGTAGTAATGGGGACCACGAAAAATGAAACTGGTGGCACCCAACTATACAAGCTTTACCCTTTGTTTATTTTTTATTTTCCTGTGAGTGCTTTTTGTTTTATTAGGCCCATGAAAAAATGGTCCATACTCCATATACAGCATGGTCCAGCTAGTTAGTTCACTTTAAATTGGTGATCTGATATAGTCACTTCTTTCAGGGTTCCCTTAAGTTGTTTTCTTTCTTACAAATTAGAATGGAAACTTTAACTTCTAGGAAAACACCAAAAATTTGAATCAACCCCCCTGACTTCTATCAATATAATATAGACAATAGGCAAACATGTACTACTGACAACCATAAATCAAGCCAAAACAATTCAAATATCATTTCAATTATCATTTTTTTTTAATATAAGGAATAGTTCGTTAAGATAAAGAAACAAATACAGAAGAAACACACAGATTGCATTTCAAAGGGAGGAATGAGAAAAGAACAAAATCTTCAATCTAGCTCTACCCCCATATAAGCCAAGAAATTTGTACAAATATTCACTTCTCTAAACACATAGTTAATCCAATTATCATTCAATTTTAGCTAATAGGTCCTCTTTTTTATAATTCGATAGTTGAAAGATGTGAGTTTTCTTTTTTTTTTTTGATGAAATTGAAAGATGTGAGATTTAACCTTAAAACGCTTTTTGAAAATATTAAATAGTAAGAATTGAATTATAAAACTTTTAACAGTTAATAAGTCATTTAAATAATGAAGGTACAACACATTTTGATATAGAACAAACCGTTATGGTTTTCTTGGACTCTGACGCGCACCTAAAATCAACGCGCAAGGCAAAAAGGCACAAGTAAAAATTATGGGTCTCGGAGTTAAAATCACATGAAATTTGGCAAGCTAAAGCGAAACGGCCTTTTGAGCAATAATCGTAACATTTCTACAAGGTACTCCCTGAGAATGGCAAATTCCATCTTTTAGGTCTCAAAAACTGTGATTTTGCCATTTATAGTATTTTTTGTTTCCTTACTAACTTTTTGCTCAAAATTCATAATAAGGTCCCACTTATTTTGGGACAACCCTTAAAGTCAATAGTTTATGATTTTACATTTAACTCACTTTTTCTATTTTTAGTAAATTTTGGTATTTTGTCACTTAAATGCGTAATTAGTACGAATTAGGGTTTCAAATGTTTTTCTCAGTATTTATATGTTTTGTAACCGTTAGAGGCAAATTAGATTATTATCAATAAACACAAATATTTTGTCAAATTCTTTTTCAGGTGGATTCTAGTTTATCTCTTTGTGTATTCAGAAAAACCTTTCGTGAATTCGAGATTTATTACCAGAAGCTAATAGTTTAGTTTTTATTTTATTAAAAAAGTATTGCGTGTACTTTCTTTTAACTTCCACGACATCACATTTAAAAAATGCTTTGTGGCAAGAGTTAAAACTTAAAACAATCTAAATTTTAGGTGAATTCAAAGCAAGACAATTGTACTAGCCAATGCCATTTTGTTGGAAGCATGAGGCTTAGAGTTATAACAAGAGTCATAAATCCGAGTGGTGTCCGAGTCAGTTCATGCAAACGCATTGGCTCTCTTGGATCTTGATTCCCTTCCATTGACTTAAGCTTGTCAACTTCTTCGTCTAATTATTGCCGAATATATTGGTATTTGTTTATGAGGGAAATCCGAAATCATGTGGCACTTCTCTAATTAGTAAATATATTATTTTATATATGTGTTCATATTATGATTTTTTTATCTTTAAATTAAAAAAAGAAAATCTAGTACCTTTCACAGACACGGTTTAGGTGAGATCCAATGCACCATCCCACGAGAAGTCGCTTTCAAAGAACCATTCAACTGCGCTCCCTCTAAAAGCGGATTCTTTTTCTTTCCTTTGGAAAATTAAAAAAAGAAAATAGTTGACGTTTACTCAGAGAAAGTCTTTAATCTTTGAGTTCTTCTTTTACTATAAATAAATTTACAATTTTCACTATAATTCTTGTAAATAATAAATTGTTTGTCACTGTTATATGAACTAATTGTTTTTTTCTTTTACCACTCATAATCAGTCACGTGAGAGAATTGTAACAAAAGTTATGCATTTATTTTTGGTACTAGGTTTTTTTTTTTTTTTTTTTTTTAACCCTTTTGAACAAGCTTTACTATTTCTATGTTATTTTTTTCTCTTTTGTTAGGATTTTTTTGAATAAAAGTCATACAATTTTTTTTTTTTTGTAACTATTGTTGTAGCATTTTGTAGTTGGCACATGGAACTAATATAAATACTAGAGATAAATAGTGTGAAAATGAACGGTTATATTATTATAAGTATAACTTATCACTTTAATAAGTTATTATGAAAAGAGTGATAAAGAGAAAATGTGTTGGATTGCCATATTTTTTTATATAAAAAAAACAGTAGGAGGCAAAAGGCATTTAAAGTATAATCCAACTAAAACCCAACTAGAAGCGTTGATTTCGCGTAGGTGAGGCGTGAGGGTCCTTTCTCCGAACTTTAACCTCATTTTCAGTATATGACTAGAATGACCTTACCTAGTTTATTTTATATCACAT
The DNA here is from genome assembly GCA_030445155.1 of Quercus variabilis. NCBI lineage: Eukaryota > Viridiplantae > Streptophyta > Magnoliopsida > Fagales > Fagaceae > Quercus > Quercus variabilis. Next base: position 24,806,855 of record CP129456.1, on the reverse strand, counting down.
AATCTTTTAAATGTCATCGTTCAATAAATAAAACTATAGAAATAGAATACAACTGTTCAAATCATATTTCCTAGGTATAATATAGAACAAATAGCAGTCTGTTGTGTTGGTTAGGTTTACCAAATCCCTTCTGGCTAGGACAAAGCAAAAACCATTATTCTAAAACTCTTCAAAGTTATGTACCACATTCAGGGACAGAAGACAATAGGGGTTGTTGGTAGCTGTTCAATTATTGGATTCATTACCACAGACCAACAGTATAGAAAAAGAAAAGAAAAGAAAAATTAATTTGAAAATTCCAATCAACATTTGACAAGTTAGAGTTTGTTTTAAAGCAACAATAATAGGTGTGTGTCCATTTCTTGCAAGCTAAATAAAATGTGAACAAAGGGCTGAGTGTTGCTTTTTCTTAGAACTTTAATTTACTTCATCAATTTAAGGCTTTGAAAGTAAACATCAAATGTAAAGCCAGAAGCCCTTAACTTAGAGAACTCAATATCATAATTAAAAATTACTTTGACCCTCTTACTCTTAATTCATTTTATTTTTCTTTTCATTTTTCATCTATTTCTTTTTCAATATGTTTAGCAATTAGCATCTCAGAAAATATTTCTTCTCCAAGCTCGTGGCAAGTTAATTAATATGTTGATATACTTAATCAAAGATCAATTTTTTTTCACAACTGATAAAATGATCTATTATGAGTAAAATAACATCATTTTTTCTTAAGTTTACGACTAATACCACTTTTATTATGCACCTATCACTAATCATATAAGCTTTTATAAAAAGAAATAATAAATAAAAAGATATTGTCCCTATGAGTAAAAACCTTTTGCACTATCATATTATTATTTGACTTTTTGTATTTATAATATTTGGTTGAATTCCAAGCAAGAAGCAAAAACAATTAATGTTGCTCCAATGAGTAAGAACTTTCAACAATCATAGGGGGCACATTTGGAAACAAAAATACATCTCTAGATTAATAATGAATCCCCGCGTTTAGCCAATTAGCCGTGTCCACGGTGTCCTCCACGAGTTTTCCCCACCACCCACAGATCACAGTTCACACTTCCACACCAAACATACAACTTTTCTCTTTCTCTCTCTCTCACTCAAACACCGCGTACAGATATTTGCTACATATATATAAATAAACCACTGCTTCTCCTTTTCCATCATCAGTACCTCAAACTTCAAAGAAAAAAAAAAACAACCTTTTCTTCCACCCAAATCTTTCAATACCCAAAAGCAGTCTCTCAAACTCAAAACTACTACTTCTCATTTCTATTCCAAAAGTTCGAGAATCTTAGACTAAAGTCTAAACATCTTTGCTTTCAAATCCGACAATATATCCCAAAACTCAATTTTCTATTCTTGTGCTTGAAAGTTGAAAATGCCAATGAAGAACGGTGGTGTAGCTCGTAAAGCATGGAACATCTTGCGTTTAGCATTGCTATGGGCACGTAAAGGTGGTGTCTTTAAACGCCGTATAATGATGGAACTGCGTCAGTACATTCAAAGACTTGGCAACAATGCTAGGCGGGATCAACTTCACTATGGGGAGCGCGAGCTTTCCTTCGATGAGACCCCCATTTTCCATGTCAAGATGAACCGTCGTTCGGCCTCTATGCGCTTCCGCTTACCTAACATTCCATGCATAACCAACCCACAAGTGGATTTTGACTATGATGATGATTTTATTGAAGAACAAGCTTATGGCTATGATGATGGGAGGAAGAGTTTTCTAAAGGGTCAAGATGAAGATGATGATGATGAAGAAGAAGAAGAAGAAGAAATTGTTCCCAGCTGTGAGCAGGAAGATGGGATTGATTCGAGAGCAGAAGAGTTTATTGCTAAATTCTATGCTCAAATGAAGCTGCAGAGACAGATTTCATATTTACAGTACAAATGAGATGGTAAATAGAGGCACAATTTTAATCATGGTTCGTGGATCGCGAAGAACTGTACCTGCAGCTTTTGCAGATTTATTATATGATATCATTGCGGCATTTTGTAGATAGCAGAAAAGCTTCGATCAGAGTTTGACCGTCTGCAGATTTATAAATAAGCAGTAGAGTTTGATTAGTAGAACCATTTTTTTTTTTGGATGTGATTACAGAGGTTTTCTTCACTTTGGTTTGAAAAAAAGAAAAAGAAAAGAGGAAACAATAGGTCCAAGGACGGCATTTTTTACAATTTTTTTCAATAATATTTAGTTGTCATATTATGATTAGTAATTTAGTGCTAACAAAAGCAACAGTGTTCCAATCGCAATTTAACATGTCAGCAACAGTAATGCCAAAGCATAAGGGATTTGAATCAACTTGTAAGCGAAGCAAGCCCAAATGAAACATAAACCCACTAGGCTCCTGTAGGAAAAAGACAAAGCAGGATCAATTGTAGCTCATAATGCTTCAAGTTATACATGCTTTTTTTTTATAATCCCCAAGTACTACAAGTTATACATTCAAATTCTTTGACATCAAAAGCCAAAAAAATAATAAAATAAAATAAATTCTTTGACATCAAAAGCTAAATAATAATAACAATAATAATTTATTTGACATCAATCTACAAAATAGCTCAAAATTTCTCCACTGTTTCATTAGCGTACATAGTTAGTTGAAGAATCTGTTTTTCCTTTTCTTTTCTTTTCTTTTTTACATTTAATTCAGAATGATAATTGGAGTGATATAACTTTGCGAAGCAAATATTTAGAAAGGACAAAATATAGGATCTATACCTTTGATTTTCAATTAATTATAAGGCATTACTAACCAATACAACACAAACAATATCATTTTTTTCAATAACAATTATATTCAACTATGTAGTTTATTGGCCAATTAATACAACCATGTGATTGAATTTAATTTAAAAAAACCTAAGGTATAATATAACACCTAAATAATTCAACTTAAGTTTAGTCCATGTAAATATTCCAAAAATAAATTAAATTACTAGATGAAAGTTACAAAATAGTAAAAAATAAATTCAGGTAGCATTCCATGAAAAACTTAGGCGGAAAAAAACTCTAACCAAATGTGATAAGAAAGAAATGCAAGAGTTCGATTCAAGAAAGAATGAAGCATTTCATAATCATTTGGTACAATGGAGAACTTTAAATAGAAAGTCACTATGCTCCCACTTTTGTAGATATGACAGATTTTCGACAAACACCTTTCACCACCACCGCACGCCTTTAGTGTGATGGTTATTCCATAAGTATAAGTGTTTGTTGGATGTGGGGGGCAGAAGTCGATGTTCAAGTCTCTAGGAGGGAGTTTTCACACACACTTTTTTTTTTTTTTTGAGAAACAGACACACATATATACTTAAATTTTTTTTTTTTTTTTTTGGTAAAAAGGAAATTCATTAAAAACTAGAAGAAAGCCCCAAGATCAAAACATAAACTATTGCAATACACACCACAGCTATCAACCTCCAAACAAGGAAATAAGTCCACAAGCGGACTGGAAAACAGAGTAAAATCAGCATCTAAATTAATTCCTAAGTTGGCTAGACAGTCAGCACTCCTATTGGCTTCCCTGAAGACATGCCTTATGGTTGATTGGTGAATCAGAGTAACCAAATGTCTGCAATCCTCCATAATAGAAGACACTACAATATTTGATTTACCTTGGAGATTAAGGGCATCAACAATAGTTTTTGCATCTAGCTCTATAATAACTGCCTGAACATTCAGCTGCTGACACAACAGAAGCCCATGTTAGAGAGCCCATAATTCAGCAGTGAAACTATTTGCTATGCCTATTCTTCTAGTGAAACCCCCAATCCAATGCCCATCCTCATCTTTTAAGAGACCACCACCTCCAGCCTGACCTAGGTTCCCCCTTGACGCTCCATTCACATTTAATTTCATACAACCATTACTTGGTTTTTCCCACCTGATTTGCTTCGTGATCCTGTGCTTGGACATCAACTGCTTACCAGCACAATGAGTGTACTCCACTGCTTTATAGGCCATATCACTATCAATTTTTGGATTTAGCTTTTTGTTCTCAATAACTAATCGATTCCTACCTTTTCAAATCAACCAAACTGCAAACATAAAGACTTGGTACCGCGGGGTTTGTCCTGTCACACGTTTGATTTTAGAGGAGCAATTACCAAATAACCAATCCTGTAGGTCAGAAGAGAAAAACATACTATTCGAATGGTGCACACCCAATTGATGCCATATTTTCTAACCACATAGCAATCCTGGAGTGCATGCAATATGGATTCAGGTCTGTTGAGACAATGAGGGCATGCCATGTCTACTAACATCCCTCTTGCTTGTAAACACTCCTTGACACCTATGCTCTGATGCATGCATTTCCATAAGAACATTTGAATCCTGGGCAAGGTGTCAAGCTTCCAAATCCACCTACCTTGGAATCCTGGGTCAAGCAAAGGATCAATGGCGAGCAAGTAGGCACTTTTGAGCTCGAAAACGCCTCTCGAAGAAGGCTTCCAAGCCAATCTGTCTTCATTCCTCCTAAAAAACGATATGGGGGTGGCTTGTAGTTCCTTTTTAACTTCCTCAGGGAGCTCTATATGAAGCCGGTCCCAATTCCAACCTCCCAAATTAGCAACATCCTTAATTCTAAGGTTGGAGGATTCAACAATAAGAGGGAAGTGAATGATGGTTCTAAGAGTACCCATGTTTGACCAGTTATCATTCCAAAGACTAAGGCTGCTTTCATACCCAGGAATCCATTTGATTCCTTTCCTGAAAATTTCTTCACCTTTCTTCATGCTCTTCCAAGTATGAGAATAAGGGAGGTTGGTTTCATTTCTAGAATTTAACCTCTGATGTGTGCAATACTTCAATCTTAGAACTTTAGCCCATTGGGACTCACCCTCCGTATGGAATCTCCAATTCAGCTTAGCAAGTAGTGTCGTGTTCCTTCCCTTGGCGGTTTGTAAGCCCAAGCCCCCTACATCCTTAGGGGTAGTGACCTTTCTCTACCCTACCCAATGCATACTCTGCTTGGTACTAATGGAGTTCCAAAGGAAGTTTCTATTCACCCGATCAATACCATCCAAAATCCTCCCTAGCAGTAGGTTATTTTGCATCACATACGCTGGTATAGCTGAAGTAGAAGCTTGGATTAACATAGATCGACCAGCCATGGATAGAAGGTTTGCTTTCCACTCGGCAAGTTTCTTCTTTACCTTTTCAAGCACAAAATTAAAGTCTTAGTTGGAAGCTCCGCAATGTTTCATGGGAAAACCAAGGTACCTACCCAAGTTAGACGTTGACTGAAATCCAAGAATGTCACCTAAGGCATCCCTGTGGTCTTTGTCCAAATTGGGAGAGAAAAAGACCCTTGACTTGGCCTCGCTGATGGTCTGCCCCGATTGGCTACAAAATTCATCCAAAACTCCTCTAATTGTTGCACAATTTTTAGGATTTGCTTTTGCAAACAGAACCAGATCGTCTGCGAAAAAGAGGTGTGAAAAGGCTGGTCCAGTTCTAGAGGTCTTAACAGGATTCCAAGAGTTTGTAGCACATTTTTCCTGAATTAATTGCCCCAAGTAATCCATACACATAATGAATATGTAAGGGGATAGAGGATATCCTTGCCTTATGCCTCTAGAAGGTATGAATGTGTCTAGTTCCCTTCCATTGAAGAGAATAGAGGTCGAAACAGATGAGACGTAGCTCACGATTAGCTCAACTAAATTCTTAGGCAAATTGAATTGGAGCAATGTATCTCTAATAAAACTCCACTCTTGCTTATCATAAGCTTTTTCCAAATCAATTTTCAAAGCCATGTAACCTCCCCTCCCTTTGGTCTTCTCCATAGAGTGAATTATCTCTTGGACAATTATCGCATTGTCCACTCCTCTTCTACTCGAAACAAATGCCGCTTGACATGGAGCTATAAGCTTGTCTAAATATGGCTGCAACCTTCCAACTATGATTTTGGTGATAACTTTGTAGACCGAGTTACATAGACTTATTGGTCGGTAACTACCAATAAATTCCGGACTTTGGATCTTTGGAATGAGGACAATACTTGTGCTGTTTAAGTATTCAGGGACTTTCCTTTGTACAAAAACTTGCTTAACCTCTTCCTTAACTGAATTCCTTACTATGAGCCAGAATCTCTAGAAGAAGCCGGCGTGTAACCCATCAGGTCCAGGGGCTTTAAAGGCCTTTAAAGACCATAAGGTGGTGGTAATCTCTTTGTCGGATATCGGGCTGTCAAGACTATTTTTCTCTTCCTTCGTGAGCCTAATTTGCCAACGATCCACTTATCATTGTTCCACTTAGCCATCACTTGAGAAGTGGAATATAGCTTAATAAACCCCTCTCTAAAGTGGTTCATAACCTCCCTTTCCTCTGTGATCCAATCCCCAAACTCATTTTTTATTGCGTTGATCATATTCCTTTTTCTTCTAGCAAGCATGGAAACATGGAAGAAGGACGTATTTCAGTCTCCCAACACCATCTAGTTAACTCTAGACATTAATGCCCACAATTCCATTTCTTGATCAAGAACTATCTCGAGATTCTTGTGCAGTTGGTTCTCCAATTCTATCAAAGGGGAGGTTGGATTAGATGCTAAAACCCTTTGTATTCCATTTAGCCAAGCCATTAGCCTTCTCTTTTTCTCAAAAATATTTTCAAATTGATACTTGTTCCACTGTGTCGCTTCACTTGTAAATTTCTCTATTGAAGTCAAGAGATTTCTAGTGTGACTCCATGCCCTTATCACAACCCCAGGAAAATATGGATCAGATAACCAGAATCTCTGGAACTTAAAAGGTCTATTGAGGTGAGTGACTCTTCTAGGGACCACCTCCATGAGAACCGGACAATGATCAGAGTGGCATCGAGTTAAATGTGTTACTCTAGCCTTTGGGTACAAAAGGCACCAATTTGGGTTCGTGAAAAATCGGTCAATTTTCTCTTGAATGAGATTATTCAAGTCCCTTCTATTTTTCCACGTATATCTGGATTCGGAGAAACCCAGATCAACCATATTACATTTGTCTAGATAGTCTTTAAATAGTAGGGATCTCGAGATACCAATAGGTCTCCCTCCAAATTTATCCTCACCCAACAGGGGTTCATTGAAATCCCCGACTTTCACCCATGGCTTATTATGCAGTCCTGCAACCTTCATTAAATTTTCTCACAGAATATATCTTTCTGCACTCCTAGGACTAGCATACACAGCAGACAGAATCCAAGAAAGGTTAGAAGCAAGTACCTTCACTTTCACATGGATTTCCTACTCCGTATTAGCCAGTTGCATCACCTCCATGAGGTTAGAGTTCCAAAGCAGCCACAAGCCTCTAGCATACCCAATTGTTTCAATGTGAATGGCGCCATTGAATGGAAGTCTATCCGTAATTCCCTTAACTCTTTCTCCACCCAATTTAGTCTCCATAATCACTAAGATGGCCGGATTGTGAATTCTAGCCAACTCTCTAACATATTCCTGAAAATAAGGCTTTAGGACGCCCCTGCTATTCTAAACTAAAATATTCATTATTAAGGAGAGGATAAATGTAAAGCACTCATCATGGAAAGGCAGTAGCTCCACCTCCCTCTTCGACTTCCATTCTCTCTTCTCCGAGCTCTCCGCTACGGTAATCTGAATCTGCCCCCTTCACCGTGGTACAACTGGGCTGAATCTCTTGCATCTTCACTCCCCAAATCTGGTTCGAGGCGAATAAACAGCCCCTTCTCACTCTTCCTTCCATCACCGTGACGATCATCCTCCCTATTACCTTCCAAAGTTAATCGAACTGCCCCATCACCAGTGTCGGCCTCTCTTTCATTTCTGCTCTCTCCTCTACTGACATTCCCACAGCTCTTGCATTGGTGATGATTTCCCATTTCGGCATTAATGGTGGTTGAAAAGAGGAAAGGTGTGCTTGGGTCGTGCTTAGCTTCATCTCTACAAAGAATCTTAAAAGCTAGAGAAGTAAGGTTGAAATGGGTCTTGCTACTTCCAGTAGCTTCAGTGGTGCTTTTGTTCATTGCCCTATTCCTCGCAATTACTTTCTTGCCCTTAACTGATGGGCTGCTTTGGGCTTCTAAATTTGAACTTTTCTTTTCTGTTTTGCCACACTAACATTTGGGCCCAACTTATCAACATCAAGTCCAGCTTCATTCATAATGGCCTCACCCATAGGCCGATGTTCTTTTGCTCGCAAGGACTGTTGGGTTTGTTGTATTGAGCTTGTTGCTTGGCCTTGGTCCAATTGTTTGGAGGGTGCCAATTTTCTTTTAGCCTCTTTACTTGGTCCATTAGCCAAATTTTTTCTACCTGCTGTAAAGTTGAACCTAGCATCAGTCTCTGCCTTTCTCTACTTTTGCCTTAACCGACCGCTATCCAGCGCAACATGGGCCCTTCCACTTCTCTGATTTTTCGGCACGTTCTTCCTTCGCGCTACTATAGTCCAAGAACCGTATGTCCTTTACTACACCTCCTTCAACACATTCCTATGCACGATCTTGCTAGGCTCCATTCCCATGGCTGATTCGTTTGGTACATGCATGTCGCATGATTGTCCTTCCACGTCCCTGTCATTTTCCGTTACCCCTTCTTTCACTTCTTTCGACGGCGAAACTAGATGAACCATATACAAGCAACTTGCCTTCCTGTGACCCTTTCTACCACAAGAGAAACATAATTTTTGGATATCTTCGTAGCAAACCGATTGTTTGAACCTCCCAATCAATACCGTTGTCACCAACGACTTATCCACATCAATCTAGACCCAAAGTCTTGGAAATCTACCTCTTGCTTCATTTGCAGTGTGTGTGTCTACCCTTAACACATTTCCAATGAACTTCCCGATCTACAACAAAGCTTCCGAGTTGTACTACTCGATTGGCAGCCCGTTTAATCTAATCCAAACAGCCACCGAGGTGACATTTGTCGACTCCGGCCTAAAGTTTGGTTCCCATGGCCTGATGGAGAGAAAATGCTCTCCAATGAACTAAGGCCCCCCTCTTTAGAGTAGCTTCAAAATCCTCTTTCAAGTAAAACTTGGTCAGGAAAAACCCATGCTCCAAATCAACACAATCCAACTTTCCCATAGGCTTCCACATGGATAACAACCTGCTATGAAGGAAACTTAAGCCCACCACCCTTCAACACACCTTAACAATGAGAGCTTTTGTCCATGGAGTACAGATCTTCTTTTTGAAGTCTTTGGAGAGTTTAACAGCAACTAATCCTTCACGAAGGTTTTCAACCTCCTCATCAGACTCCTCGTCATCCTCCATGATGTCACCAAAATTGAAGACTTGGGTGTATGCCCCCGGGATATCCCCAATGAGTTTCTCTTTGAAGGAACTTGATTCACTCCACCCTCCTTGTTCATGGCACGGAGGCATCGAACCTACATCTTGTCTTCCTTGGTAACCCTCATGGTTAACATCCTTCACTTTTTTCTTGTTACGTGCCAGCTCCTCTAGTATAAAAAAAATAAAAAAAGTAAACACCTTTCACTGAACTTTGAAGAGGTCAATTCCCAAAAGTATTCGAAAATTGTTTTAGGAATTCCCAAAAGTATTCGAAAATTGTTTTAGGAAATACTCGAATATAGGAGTATATTTTTATATAAAAATTCAATAAATTGAAAAATTCAATATACTCATACTTTGTCTAAGGGTGGCAATTCGTGTTCGTGTATTAAGTTCGTGTCGTATTGAGTCATGAGTATTAAACTATATGAATCAACCGTAACCCAACATATTTATTAAACGAGTCAAGATTTCTCAACCCTAACACAACTCATTTATTAAACGAGTCAGTCTTGTCTACCCATTTATTAGATTTTATCAAAACGAAAATATTAATAATAATTTTAGTATTAAACAAATTGATATAAATTATGAAAAATTCCATGTGATAGATACTAACCCAACCCATTTATTAAACAAGCTAGTTGTATCAACCAGAATATGACGCGAACTCATTAAATCTTAACCTATAACTTACTAATTTCGTGTCGTGTCAGGTTCACGAGTCGTGTCCAATTTTGCCACTACTAACTTTGCCAAAGTTGCATGATCGAATTTATTTCACATTTTCAGATATCCCTATTTGCAATATCTTCTAAATAAAGATCATTATATCAAAATTAAGATAAAAGAGCCACTCCAAGCACAAGATGGATGTCTAAAAAGTATATAATGTTTTGATATAAACATCTGAGTGCTAAAAATAAAATAAAATAAAAACCGAGTCCTATTTTCTATCCAAAAACCTGTCTTGTCGGCTAATAAACAGTAAGAGAAGTCTAAAACCATAAGTTACAATGTTTAGCATTAGCAAAAATCAAGAATGTCAATCATAGAGGGTGAGTGAACCGATAACAAATGCTTACTCTCATGTGGTTTTGTTGGGGTGAACATTCTGAGTTGAACCCAAGGGAGAGCCTATAAGTGGGTATCCAAGACTGGCCACCCCCTACCCTTTTTGTTCTTACATGTAAATTTTATGTCCAAAAGATTGGACTAACATTTTTAAATCCAAACATCTGACCAAGAACAAAACTTTCTCAATCAAAACCTCAGCATTTAGATGAAACTGAAATCACAGTGACAACTTGACTCAAGAGAACACTATAACTTCAAAATTTGGTGGATATCTGTTCTTATATGTAAATTTCATGTCCTAAAGATTGGACCAACATTTTTAAATCCAAACATCTGACCAAGAACATAACTTTCTCAATCAAAACCTCAGCCTTTAGATGAAACTGAAATCACAGTGACAACTTGACTAAAGGGAACACCATAACTTCAAAATGCAGCAGGACATCATCTCACTATGGATCCACTTTGGAAACATCTATGCGCGTTGCTCAGCTAGATAGCATCAATAATTTTCCTACATTAAAATGTTAAAACATATTTTGTAAGTACAGAGAAAAAATGTCGTAAATGAACTATGTTATAATTCAGATGGCATTACCACACTACTTACAACCTTAGGCAAGCCACTGTGCATACCCACACATCACAGCTGCTGAAAGTGTGTTATGGGACCATAGCAAGAATATCATCCCATAACAAGGCACAGCATAAAATGCAATCGGCCCAAGTTTGGGAGGGCAAGGTCCCACCATGAGCGCAATGTTGGTGCCATGTAGACAAAGTCAAGGCATGTTTAAGAGTAGCATATCTAAAAAAAAAAAAAAAAAAAGAGCATGTGAAATCCACCCTAACCCTATTCTAAATTTCGACCAGTCAGATAGATTACCCAACTGAACCCATCTGCATACTGCTACATCTTTTTATTTCATACACAATATCATAAGTACACGTGAAACTATTCTTGTGCATATAGTACCATAAAACCAGAGAAAAATGTCCTAATCCTACCTGCCCCTTCTAAAACATGGATTTGGCCCACCATTTGCAATCTACTGCAGGATTTAACAAACCCATCCCAAATTATGTAAGGTGCACAAGAGGTATTTCTCAAAAATTCTTTATCTTGAAAAATGCTTTTTTTTTTTTTTTAAAGAAGAAATCCTGAAAAATTACCTTAAAAGAAAGATTTAAGAGGTACTATGATGGGGAAAACTAGCATATCAACTTCCATTCTGATGCCTGCCAAGATATGCTTCCAACTGTCCTGTTGCTGCCAATATAAGACCTACATTGAAAAGGAATAGATGTTAAATTGAAGTGCAGATAATCAGAAAAGTCCACAGGCATTTGCAGATGAGAAATTTGGATGCTAGATGGAATTAAAAAGGTATATTCATATTTACAAGGAAACTGCAAGGAGCACATTGCCGGACAGCATCTATATGATTCTACCATTTTCTTATCAAGAATAACCTTTCCAAGGATTTCTAGAAAAGACTTCATTTTCAAACTGTTTTGTTGAAAATGAACATGATATTACACCAAAGTGAGCTCAATTACAATGATAAATGTGACTTATAATATATTGAGAAAACAAAAGAATAGATCAAAAGTACAGTGCGTCAAAAACCAGAAAAGTATTACAAAAATCAATGCTGAACACATTATCCCAGAATAAATTTTTGCAAAAAATAAATATATAAAATAAAAAATTATTGGCAATATGCTAATCTACAAGCCAAGCCTTATCCAAATAATTATTGGAGGTCAGTTATATACAAATCCCTCTAGCTGTTCTGCTCTATGTAGGACCCTGTCTTTCCTTAAATCATTGGTAATCATGTTGGTTTGTTAAGGACTTGATTGGATGTTGGTAACAATATAAAACTTGAGAAATAGTTCAATTAGAATGTAATTCCGACCAGCATAGCAGGGTATACACATGGCTCTCAGTAAGCACCTAAAAATAGAGCTGAGGGCCTTGCAGGCCGTGATTTGAATTCTGGATGAAATTGCACTCCTACATAGAACGGATGAGTTGGAAGCTCTAGAATCTGCAAAACACAACAAAATTTTGGAAGTATAAAATTTAAGTCTAACTTGTAATTATAATTTAAGCAATACTGACAAATTCTCAAGTTCATGTGAGCTTAAGCTCTTCCAATTATTACTCAGCTGAAAACCCACCTCCATTCTATTTCCACTTTCATCTCTCCCAAAAAATTTGAGGCCAGATTCTTCTAGAATTTCAATAAAATCTGGGTTTACCTGCACCAGGCAATGGACACTATATCATACCATGTCAACTATATATTTAGAAGAGAAACAATGCCTGATAAGGTCATTTTCTTCCACTGAAATTAGATTGCAAAACTAACCTCATATCTGTGCCGATGCCGTTCCTCCACATACTCTGAATTTTGGTACCTAGGCAATCAGGAAGAACTATAAATGTAGGCATGGACAATATGGATGCTAACATCAAAGTAGAATCAATTGCACAGTATATGAGTCTCAATTATTTTAATCAGTCTCATTGTAATCAGTCTAAGTACAAGAGCTGGCTGGTTTTTTTTTTTTTTTTTTTTTTTTTGTTTAGTACAAGAGATGGCTGACTTATTGGTTGCAAAAGCAGCAGCAAATGGATCCCAAATGGCAAAGAGAATATAGAGAGAGATGAGAACAGACTTATCAACCAAAAAAAAAAAAAAAGCAAAGAGAACAGATAAAACTGGTCCTCATGTAAGAGACAAATAAATGCAGTAGCAGTAGTTCACCAGGATAATATCAAGCAGAAGCAACAGACTAACCCAGCTAGATGTTCAAAAGGAGATGATTCTTCATCTTTTTTATAAAACAATACCATACATTCCATCACTAGCACTGACATGACTACTGGACACTGAACAGGCCAACCTTATAGTTATGGCTGTCTGTCCTTGCAAATAACCAGATGGGTACATAAATTAGTCATCCAACTCCAAGGGCTGATATCTACGAATAAAGGTGTTCTTTGTACAGAAACAAGATATTTTCATAAAGGTAATTGAGTCACCAATTTCAATTTGCAGTAACAGACTAACAGGATGTTATTTTTCAGTATTTTAGAAAGCAGTCAGATTTAGAGATAAATCACATACAATTTTGAAGTAATACAATCAGGTGTCTGGAATAGCGTTTTTCGGGATCCTAGTCTCATTGTGTTTCCCATATGAGTTCTTGAACCCTATAAAAAAAAAGAAATGATAATAATCGCATACTTGATACAAGGGTAACTATCACAAGGTAAAAATGTCATGATAGATATATACCTCAGGCATGAAAATTACAACAGGATTTGGTGTCTTATCATCAAACTCGTTGCTATTTGCCCTTTCCAAACCCAAAACCTAGAACAAGTAACTACTGTAAGGATCATATAACCTGTTAAATGAAAGAAAACATGATAAAAAAAGAAATGTCACTTACAGATCTAGCAAACTCAATCACAGAAATCTGCATGCCCAAGCAAATCCCAAGATAAGGAACCTTGTTCTCTCTGGCATACTTTGCAGCCAATATCATACCTGTGACACCACGATCTCCAAATCCACCAGGAACCAAGACACATGCAGCATTCTGAAAATGGAGTTATGTCAGAACCAGTTCTAATTATACATTTAAATGTCAACATCTCCTCCTTGCCAAAATCTACATTAAGCGAGCACCTAAGAATTAATAAGCTCATTATCAAATCAGCCCAGATCAAACATGGGACCTACTTGCCCATACAAACTTTTGACTTTTGACTAGGCCTTATAAATGAACTTAAGCCAGGGAAAGCCGTTCCACAATGTGCTATTAGATATACTAGAAATCCCCATCAGTGTTCTAACATATATTTCCAGTTATTGTATCATAACATATCTTCCAAAACTGCCCATCAACAGAACAGGCTAATTAAGGACAACCAAAACTACTGAACAAGGAGTTCAAACATCAAACCCAATCTTAGGGACAGGCCCTGACCCACCCTGCCCTTAATTTGGCTAGTTTTGGACATGTCTAAATGGGGACAGGGCAATCCAAAGCTGGATTTGCACATGTCAATCTTCATGTTTCAAGAGTGATGGACAAAACCAGAGTCTTGAATCAAGGGAAATAGCACTTGAATGCTAGAAGAAAGAAAAAGGGGGGGGGGGGGGGGTTGGTTTGATATCAATTCAATGCAGACTGTACCCTCAGAGTCTCCCATGCAGTAGCGTGTGCTTCTGGCGTCTGTATTAGGAACACAGAATTTTAAATGAGACTAAATTCCACAAGAAATAAAACAAAATCCTCTACAAATGCAGCTTAAGGGTGTACCAATCTAGCACTATCATCTTCAAGGTCAGAAGCTGCAATCCAGTCAATTGATGGCTTCAGAGAACATGCAATGCAGGCATGCAGAAGGGCCTGCAAGCCAAATTAGACATATTCAATCCAGGAAGTCATAATGAAAAAAGTTACTATAAAATTGGACAGGCAAATAGTTTCCTTAAGAAAAATATAAATCTCATTTATTCAATCAGATTGACCATCATAATGAAATTACAATTGAAAAGTATGTCATCCATGACCTAGAATATCATCAAGAATGGCTGATGATAAACCATGTATAAACCCCTATAGAGCTGTAACTAGATTAATCCTAACAAAGTATGAAAAGACAGGAAGCCATAATATGAAATAAACTACATAATTTGAGTGGTTCAGTAGTGTATCAATCAGGTTAGCCATCATAATGCTATTAACATGTGAATGATGTACCATTACCTTCTTATGATATTATGATATAATTTAAACTAAAGACGACACCATTTAAAGACCAATATATATGTGTATATGTATATGCATATAAGTTTTGGCCACAAAGGAGGGGGGATGGGAAATTCAAACTATTGACCTTTGCTCAATGTTGGTAAAAGCGTCAAACATATTTAAGCGCATAGGCCTCTTTAAGCCTAGGTGCAAAGCACAAAACACAAGTGCACATCCGATTAAAGTAAAGCACACATTTTTAAAATACAATATAAAATAACCTCTAATAAAAAGATTGATAACATATATCTAGCCCAAAATAATAATATGTTTTGCCTATTAGCTAAAATAGATAGTGCAATTGCACAAAGTTTATAAGTTTAAATTATACTAAAGTTCTTTCAATTTATTAAAAATTTTATATAAAATGTGAAAACAACTATCAATGGACAATATGATAATAGTCTAGTCATAGAAAGTTTAAACATTTTATATAATCCTCTTGTGCTTAAAATAATCATAGATTCAAGATGGAAAAACGTTTTATTGCTTGTGAACTTCATCATGTATGCTATATTCCAAGATGGAAAAACAATAAAAGACAAAGAGGACTTTTTTCATATCAGCATCTAGTATTCTTTACAATATTAATTTTCAGAAACATATCTGATTGCTGAAATAATTGGTCATAAGTTATTGACATTGCAGGCTTTACAGATTATAAGTCCATCTCCAATTCAAATTAAGCACAGAAGAAAAGCTATTATTGCACCTTCACAACAGACAAATATGAATCTGATAGGCCAACATACTTCCCAACCAATGCAATCCTCACCTGCAAGTAGCAGCAGGTGATTATTTTCCAGGAAAAAGAGGGAAATATTAAAAGGAAACCATTACATTCTATCAATGATAATACTAACAGATTCATTGAGATTATCAAAAGTCTCAGCCATCCTGGTCCAATCTTGTAAAGCAGGAGTTGTGTCAAAACTGAAAGAGAAATTTATTAAAAGTTAACGTAATCATCACACATTCAGTATATTATTTCCAAATTGATGGCACATTTAGTTTTATAGCATCCAGAAGTTCTACAGTTAGCAGTCCATAGATCCAATCTATGCCTCAGCCTCAATAAAAATTAATTGACTAAAATAGTCAGAGTTTGCAAGGATCAAACATATGATTTGCCAAGGTGACAGGGTCTCATCACATACTAGAAAACTTTTGAAAGGCCAAGGCCGATTAGCACTCTGATGCCAAGATCTAAGTATTAAGATGAACAAAAACTTACCTAAGTAAGTTTAGCTGCTTTAGAATTGAGAGATGAGCATTTTGGTTCTGAAACAGCAGTAAATGTCAAACATCCAAAAATGAAAATGTTAGATGAATATACTAAAAGCAGCAAAGCCTCAAAAGAATCAAAGAACTGTATTCGACCCACCCTAAGTAAGAGAGGAACGTGCCAAATATTTGGAACATCATGGATGTTGAGAATATTACCAGCCTGTGAAAGACCATAAGGACAATGAAAAATCCTCAACAAAAATACAGTTCATTTGAAAGATCACCAAGCAAATGTCAACAACTTACTGGAACATGGCAAAACTGTGAAAGTTTCTCCTTGGTATTTTCCAATAAAGGCTGCAATAAACTCGATGAGAATTTATTTCAATATTGTCAAAATTACATTTTCAAAAAAATGATGAATATCAAGCAGCTAATCTCAAATCATAGATAAGATCGATGCCCCTTCAAGTATGACACAAGAAATAAAAACCTACAAATAAGATACCCACTGCAAGGACTATTTCAATGTTTTAAGAACAACTTATGACCCCATGCAGGCAAGGTGCAAAAGCAGGGTAAAAAGAGACAATCCAATATAGAACTTTTAGTTCCAAACTGATACAGCTAAATATACTTAAAACAAAAGTATAGCCACAAATAAATTGTTAATTTAGGCTCACAGTAAGCTTTCCCCAAACTGTAATGGTATATGACTCAGCCACACCCCATTAAGATGAGGATCGAGGAATACAAGAAAGCTTACATGGATCCACAGAAAAGTTTTGCGTGCAAAGGCATCTTTTTCCCTCTATTTTGCTAGATGATTCTAGGCTGGATTTGTTACAATCATTAACTCCATTATGCACATGTAGTTACCAGCAATTGAAAAGGTGTACCTGAGCAGAGCGACATGCTAACAGATGAGGCGTCAAGCCTAATGCTCTCAGCTCCCGGACGCTATGTTGGGTAGGTTTCGTTTTCTGCACCATGAGAGAGAGGAAGTTATATTTACCAGAGAAAAAAAGGGGAGAGGCAGGGAAAAAAAACTCCAAACAAGAGAACACAAAATTTCAGTTCAGGGAATGTAGTCAACTGTAATCTCTACATTTACAATCCAATAAGTGGACAACTAATACTTTGCAAATCTCATATACAGGTTATGGAGTATTACTTGCTCACCAACAACACCCAGTACTGGTATCAGGCTCACATGAACGAGGCAGAAGTTATCTTGCCCTGAGATAGAGATTAAAAATAAATAATAAACATAAATAACTATTTCTGAACATGATGAAAACTCAGAACCAAAGAGCATGTAAGCTGAATACTCAGAACAAGTTATTATACCCAATTTTGAGTATCAATTGAACATACATATTGCAACAGCATGCACATTAAGTCCAAATTAACCATATTTGTCTATACTGTAAAACTCATAACATATCTGACCATACTTTTTAATTGAGCCCATAAACAAAGTCAAACTTACCAACTGAGAAGGACAATTGTCGCAAAGCCTCGATGAATGGCATTGATTCAATATCACCTAGCAAAATGATATAATAAAATTATCTCTTGCAGGTAAAATTGAGCAACAGAGAGATAATTTGGCACATAATATGCCTCTTTGTTTTGAATAGCTCATACCTACAGTCCCTCCCAACTCTATCACACAAACATCTGCTGAACCTTTTTTTCCATCAACAGGAATGACAGCAACTGATTCGATTGAATTCTTAATAGCATCTGTTATGTGTGGCACTACCTGGAATCCACTCAAACATGGCTAAGCTCAGTCACTAGTAATCCATTAATGCAAGTTAAATAAGAAGCCTAATTAAGTTACCAAATGTAGAATCACCTGGACAGTCTTTCCAAGATAATCACCTCTTCGTTCCTTCTCAAGGACAGACTGATTAAAACAGAGCAACATAGTCAAATTAAGAAGCTTATCAATCTTATAAAGTTAATAAATCTAGTACTGAATTGAAGAAATTAGCACCTGATATATCTTTCCCGTGGTAATATTATTGTCTCTTGTAAGCGTCACATCTAGGAACCGCTCATAGTTACCCAAGTCCAAATCAACCTTTCAGAAGAAAAGCGAATAAATGAAGTAATTATCATATGATTAAACTAAATTTATACCATAGACATCCATAAAACTCCAGGTTTACTATTACCAATAATCCATTTCTTACTTTATGAATTAATATGCCAATAGAATGAACACCTATAACACACACTAGCCTACACCCCCCCCACCCCCCCCAAAAAAAAAAAAAAAAAACCGGCCACCCCCTTGTGTACATATGGATAAAATGTAATCTTATAAACTAGGGGAAAAAAAAAAAGGCAAACCTCTCCGCCATCGTCAAGAACAAAAACTTCCCCATGTTCAAAGGGAGACATTGTACCAGCATCGGTGTTCAAGTATGGATCTGTAACCCAATAAATAAATAAATAAAAATGCAGAAATTTAGATGCAAAAGAAAACATAAAATTCTTCCTAACATTTTCTTCTACTTTTTTTTTTTTTTTTAAACTTACTCCATCAAACCTTTTTTTTTTTTAATTTATTTACCAGTTGAGCTATTAGCCACATGCTCTATCAAACCTTGAAACAACCAGCATAAGACTCAGCTCAACTACGCCTTATTCCTAATTAAAGTTATAAACTACTATGTTGAAATGAATAAATAAATGAGACCAATACCTTTTTCATTTTTCCTTTTTATGGGTTAGTGAATGAGACAAACACACACATGTATTTATTTGAATACTTTCAAAGATAGAAAATAATATCTACTTGCAGACCCATATGGACAAACTAACAAATAACAATCACAGCACAAAAAGGTGCTCATTTAAAACCAATTAAGCGCTGAACCAATGGAACCTACGAAGTTTCCAATAGAGACACCAAAAACATAATCAGTATAAGTAACAAAACCAAAGAAATTCAAACAGAACAGTGACATTTCCAAACACGAATAAAACAATAATAAACTTAAAAACCCGATAAAAGCAATAGCAACACAGATAGAAGTGATGGGTGAAAGCAAAGAACCAATTTTGATGGAAGTGATGCGAAGGCCACAGGCTTTGAGGACGACGCCTATGCTGCTGGCTGTGACGCCTTTGCCCAACCCACTCACCACTCCCCCTGTCACCAACACATACTTCATCCTCTCTCTGGGGCTTTTGTGTTTGTGTTGTGTATGAGTTTTCACAATTGCAGACAAAGTGTTTGTGTTAATGACTGAGCGGGAACGTTCTCGGAACAAGGAAAGGCTAGAAAGATCCACTCTTTGAAGCTTCATTAGGGAGGTTTTTATAGAGGAAAAAGGTCACAACTTGTCTTGTTTCTCGTGCTGGTGGTAATTTGGTAAATGGCAATGTCGCTTTCTTTTTTTTTTTTTTTTTTTTGGATGTCTTGTCGCTTTCAAATCTTAATAAGGGGACTTTGATTTTTTTTTTTTTTTTTTTAATGGGAGGGACCATGAGTATTTTAATTTCTAAGCGTGGGCTCCCATGACATTAAAAAAAAGGTGGTAATGATCATTTAGGAAAAGTAAAAAAATTTTAAAAAATAAAATTTATTATAAAAGTAAAATTTACGTAAGATCCACCTTACGTAAGACAACGAGAGTCGTTAAGAAAATGGATTTTGTATCATCGTTATACATATATTGATGATACTAAATAGTAATTAGCAAATACCAACTCAGTCATTAAACATATCCTTGTTATACCTTATATAATCTCTTCAATTAGCTAATGTTATTTTGGCATCTCAATGCCCAAAAGTGTGTTTTAGTTAGAGCTAAAAGCCAAATTTTACCACATATGATATGGAGTGAAGGTATTTCAACTCTCATGCATCAACTTCTTTGGAAGGAATTGGAGGCACGCGCACCACTAAAAGTCACAACACCTTTGGCTTTAGATTTGTTTGATATTTTGTAGAAAGTAGTATAACTTTAGTGGTAGATCCTTTGTGAAATTGAGTTTTAACCAAAAAAGAATCTTTAGCATTTCGAGAATTTAGTACATTACAGGGAATTGTGCCTCAAAGTTTAAAGGAATAAGTCGGCTGTCATAATCAATTTCACAATTTTGGCCACGTCTCATCTGTGACGGAGAGTAAAATAAAAATAGTACATTTATATGAGTTTATAATTTTATCACTCACAAAATACCACATAAACAATTTGTAGCAAAATTGTAGAATTGGTTGGCTTACCAAACTAACTCACTCTAAAGCTCTTGATTTATAAAACATGAGGAGCAAATTGTAGTGAAAAAAAAGAAAAAGAAAAAAGGAACAGACCCTCAGCCCCAAGATATCAACCTTTTCCTACAAGATTATAAAAGAGTTTTATGAGACTCAAAAATCAATTTCTCTACTTTCACATTTTATTTTTCCATAAAGCACTTTAGAATTAGAACTCTAAAAGCTGTTTTCTGCCGGACGCCCCTTAGTTATTGATTTGAGTCATTTTTAGAATCATTTTATATGATCTCATACCCCCAAAAAAAAAAAAAAAATCTTTAAAAAATATAGCTACTGTTTCAAGAATGTACTGTTAAACAATATAAATATAAAATAGATAGATTGCCTCTTGGCCATCATATGTTGCATTCATTACACTAAAATTAACGTTTTTTTTTTTTTTTTTTGATAATCACACTAAAATTAACGTTAAAAGTTGCTTCAGAACCATTAGACATCAACCATTGTTTCTGTGCTATCATGTCAAACCTTTGAACAATGTCAATCATCCCTGTGTCCAAACTCCACATGTTAGTGTATCCTGATTTCTGAGTTTCAATTGTGCTAAAATCATTTTTTGCAAAAAGTTTGAGCACAAAATAAGCACTAATATGTTACATTTCTGACCTCACCTTATAGCAGAGGTTTATGCCAATTATTCAAAATAAATCAACATTGTTAATCAACTCAAAAAAAAAAAAATTATTTAAAAAAAAAAAAAAGACAACATTGTTAAATAGGTTAGGTTTATATGCAAAGAAAGATACCCCTTGTTTAATGAAGGCACGCATAGCCCCATATATGCCTCCACTTTGATTGATTTAGTTGTTTTCCAATATATATAATTTCTTATATGAACGATAGGTTTTACATTCTATTTTAGAATCTGTTCCTTTTGAGTTTTGTCCACTAACCTTATCTTAGGTTATATGCTGAAAAAATGGAATCCGTCAATGGCTAATCTTTTAATAGAGCGATCATTGATGCAAAGGCATATGCTAAGAGGATTTTTACAAACTCTTAGCATCAAAATTAGAGCACTATAAATGTCTAAAAGGAAGCTTAAACATACATATAAACAAAATTCACTGATCAATTTGGGGGAATGGAGATTTGAATCATAAAGGTCTCCAAGATATGTAAACTAATTGAACTATAAGGCTTTTGGCTTCTTTTACTTGTTTTGTGCTAAGTTACTCAAGTTTAAATCTTTTGTCCCACTTTTCCTACTCTACTCTATACTTCACTAATAAATACTTGCCACGTGCTCACCTAATTAATTAAATACTATCATTATTGACTTATTAATACTACAGTTATTAATTAATAGTAATATTTAATTAATTAGATGAATACGTGACAAGTATTTATTGGTGGAGTATAGAATAAAGCAGGAAAAATGGGATAGAAGATTTGGACTCAAGTTACTCTCGAATATATATATATATATATATAACAATTTGTGACTTTTTTAATTAGTCATATAACCTAAGTAGGATAGACTTAGAAGTTAGAACCCTAAGATGATAACATGATTAGTTATTGTGACTACATCTTTACAAGGGGGAAAAAATCTCTTATTGACGTTCTTTTTTTATATATTTTTTTCCCTAATAAAATCTTATTGAAGTTCTAACAAAATTTGGTGCAAAGGCTTTTGAATTTATTGTTTAATAAAATCTCAATGAAATTTTTTTTTTTTTACTTTTTTCTCTTCCTTTAATTTAAGGATGTGTTCCAATAAGTTTCATAACTCAGACCATATAAATTTCATATTTTAGTTTCTTTAATTCTCTAATTATTAGGGGCGGCGCGACATTGAAGTCAGGGGGTTCAAATGAACCCCCTGACCCGAAAAAAAAAAAAAAAAAAAAATTACATATATAATATTTTTGAAAAAAAAAAAAATTGTTTTGAACCACTTACAATAAAAATTTGCACAGCCTGAAAGCCCAGTTGAATTAAGCTTTAAACTCCAAAAAAAAAAAAAAGAAAAAAAAAAAAAAAAAGAGGTCCAACAGAAAATTTTTGGTCTTTAATCTTAGAAAAAAAAGCCCATAAATCATATTTTAAAAAATCATTAAAAAATCAGCCAAACCAAACTTAAGAGAGAAACTTAGTCCTCTCCCACTATCCTTCTTCACTCTCCAAACCCAAAGAAAAAAGGTAGTCATTTCATCCGCAAACAATCTGCCACCATCTAAACCTAGATTTGCCACCACATTGCCAATGCTTGGACTATCCTTGATTTGCTGCCATCATTGCTTGATCTGATATTTTCATCTCTCTTTCTTTCAATGTGAGAGCGTGTGTTTAAAGTGTTTTGATTGACTTCTTTGTACGTTTTTAGTATTTTGATAGACTTCTTGAGTTCTTTCACTGAATCACAATGTGTGTGTGAGGTTATAGTATTTTAATATTTTATTTTTGAGTATTGAGTCTTTGACTAGTTGACCGTCTCCTTCTATGTGTCTGTACTGTTAAGTTTTTGTAGTTTTTGATATATAGCTTTGAGTTATGAGTTTTGTTTTTTGCACTGTTGAGATTTTGACCAAAGTGAGTGGAAATGGTTGTTGCAACGTGGGTGGGTTAGTACCTTAAAAATAGAAGATAATAAAAAAATTGAAATATTTATTTAAAGAATTGTAAACTTATAAATTAAAGAATTGCAAACTAATAAGCAATTATTGTAAACACTTAATCGGTGGGATAGAAACTAACAAATTAAACTAAAGAGTTGAAAGAAAATATAAAAGAATTTATAAAAATATCTTGTGAATTCAATAAAAAATTTGTAAAAGAGTAAAATAAAATAAAATAAACTAATAAATTAAAGTATTCTAAGTAATAATAATTAAAGTTCATTTAACAACAATTATTAATAAATTATTGTGTTAAAAAAAAAATGTCGAATGAACTTATAGTTATATATATATATATATATAAAGGCATACATTAAGCCATTCATTTTTTGGAAACATTTTCTAAGAAATTAAAAAAAAAAATTGTCAATACTTTTTCAATTCCTGAAAAACACTTTTCTAAAAATGAAAAATAATGTATACCCTTAGGATACACATTAACAAAATCTTTTATATATATATATATATATATTAGATTTTATATAATTTATATTTCTTATTGACCTTTCTGAACAAAAATCTTGAAGCCACCATGGCTAATTATATATAGATTGCATCAATCATTATTCTAAAAGATTTATTTCGTCATTTTTTGAAAGATTAATTCTTAATTCTTAATTCTTACAACTTGTTTGGTACGAAAGATTTTAAAGGGGGTAGGTAATGGCGGAGAAAAAGGGTAGAGGGGTTGATAATTTATTTTGTTTGATATGGAGAAAAATTGAATGGAAGGAAAGTAAGGTAAGAGATGCTTTCCTCGTCAGCCCACAGATTTCCATGCCTTAAAGAGGAGAGAAAATTCAAGAGGATAATATAAAGAGGAAGAGGAAAGTAAAGTGTGAATGTGAGAACGATGTTTTGGATTGCCATGATCAAATTCAAAGCATTTAAAAAGGGTCAAATTAATGACGAATTTTAGAAAAGAATGCCATTTTTAACATGTTTTTATTATTTTTCAACAAGAAAGAACGAGATAGACTAGAACGGAACTAAAATTTCATTTTTGAGAGTGTTAACGTGTATAGTGTTGTGGGCTTTAGGCCTAGTTAGGTTGCTTGTATAGCACACATATTTACTTGTACTGCACACATATGCCTCCTATATAAAGGAATCTATGTATATTCTTTTATCAAGGAATACAATCATTCAGTATTTTTAACATGGTATTAGAGCCACTGCTCTGACCTTTCTTTTAGCAGTCTTGTCTCTCTTGGTGTTACTCCACCCTTATCGCTTCTGCCATCACAACAGCCACTGCAGCCACTCACCGTTGAACCTACGACGTCTCTCAGCCGTTGTCCTCAGGTTCCGAAACTGCAATCGCCGTCGTTGAGGAGTCCCGCACCACACAGACCACTGCAACCACCGTCTCCGCCGTGTATCTAGCTCCGATTGTGTTTTTGCAGACATCACTAAGATCGTCCACCGTCAATCTACCTTTTAGTGAAAACCTGACCACCATCGGAAGCTCCACGCGCCCTCACGCGCCGCCCAAAGAATCTGCGCATCAGATCAAGCGCTCCACGCGCCGTCTGTCTTCTTCACGCGCCGACACGCGCTGCCACGCGCCAGATCTACATCTGCTGACGTCAGCCCTAGGTAACGTCATTGCTTACATCATCACAGTCAGCCGCTTACATCAGCAAACGTCAGCTGCTTACGTCATCTTGCTGACGTCATCCCAGTGAGCTGACGTGCGTTAACCGTTGACCATTGACTGTTGACTTTGACCGTTGCCTTTTCAAAGTTGACTTTTTACAGTCCAGGTGCTCCTTATCCAGTTTTTCGCGTAAATTTCATTTTTGCAGTCCATTTTTGCAAATTTTGCTTCTAAATGAAGAATAAGGACAGGTCTTCTTCTTGTTGCAATAATCATAGCTGACATTCCAGCAAACGTTTTTGCAATTTTTGCAAACATTTTGGCCATAATATTGAGACTTGCTATCAGCGCAACAAATCAGTTGTTTTCACTTCTGTTGCTACAGTTGCTAACACTAAGAGTGTCCAACCCATGGCTCCTATTTCTGCACAGTCTCAGTCTTCTGGATCCACTTTCTCCATTTCCAGAGATGACCTTATAAATATCATCGCCAATGTCATTCGTATAGTTGGTAATGCATCTTATTCCTCTTCTCTCTCAGTTTTATCTGGTATGTCTCTTTCCTCTTAGCTTATGGATTCCGCTTGTTGCAATCACATGAAACCTCACTCGTCCTTATTTTCTGACCTTAAACCTGCACCGCACCCTCTTAATATTTGCACAGCAAATAGTTCCACAATGTCTGGTCATAATATAGGTTCAGTTTCAACCTTCAACCTCTCGGTTCCTGGAGTCTTTAATGTTCCTGACCTTTCTTACAATTTATTTTTTGTGGGACAATTAGCTGAGTTGGGTTATCACATTACCTTTGATTATTCTGGATGCATTGTGCAGGATTCTAAGACGGGACAGGAGCTTGGGACCGGTCCCAAAGTTGGGCGAATGTTTCCCGTGGACAACCTTCGTCTTCCACTTGTCGCTCCTGTTTCTATTGCTGCAGCTGCTACAGTTTCTTCCACTCCTTCCCTTGCACTTTGGCATGCTCGACTTGGTCACGTATCTTCCTCTCGGGTACAACAATTAACTTCTAGAGGTTTGTTAGGTTCAGTGTCCACAGAAAATTTTGATTGTATTTCATGTCAGTTAGGAAAACAACCAGCTTTACCTTTCAATACTAGTGAATCAATATCCACTGATATCTTTGACCTTATTCATTCTGATGTTTGGGGGCCTTCCTCTGTCTCTAGTATTGGTGGGTCTAGATATTTTGTTGTCTTTGTTGATGATTACTCTCGCTATAGTTGGATTTTTAATATGAAACATCATTCTGAATTATTGGAAGTATATTCTAATTTTGCAAAAATGGTTGAAACTCAGTTTTCCAGACGTATCAAAATTTTTCGATCTGATAATGCTCTTGAATACACTCAATATGCTTTTCAAGCTGTTTTGCATTCCTATGGCACTGTCCATCAACTAACTTGTCCAGGTACCTCTCAGCAAAATGGTAGAGCCGAACGAAAACTTCGTCATATTCTTGACACTGTTCGTGCTCTCCTTCTCTCTGCTAAAGTTCCTGCTCCTTTTTGGGGTGAAGCTGCTCTTCATGCTGTTCATACTATTAATCGCATTCCGAGTCCTGTTATCCAAAATCAAACTCCATATGAGCGCCTTTTTGGGTCACCTCCAAACTATCACCACCTTCGCTCCTTCGATTCTGCTTGTTTCATTCTTCTTCAGCCACATGAGCATAACAAACTTGAGCCTCGGTCAAGGTTTTGTTGTTTTCTTGGCTATGGGGAAACTCAAAAGGGGTATAGGTGTTATGATCCTGTCTCTCATCGTCTTCGTGTCTCCCGTAATATTGTCTTTTGGGAACATCACCTCTTTGTCGAACTTTCTCATTTCAGTGCTTCCTTGTCTTCCTCTTCTGTCTTAGATCTTTTTTCAGATGAGACACATATTCCTTCTGTAGCTGCTCCTGATCCTCCTGTAATTGCTCCTGATTCTGTTGTTGTAGACTTCTCTATCCAACCACTAGATATCACTAATCCCTTTCCTAGTTCACCCTTCAATGAACAGGTGGAAGATGAACAAGTTGAAGACGTGCTACCCAACCCCAATCCTGAGCTTGGGTCTCCTGCTCCTACTTCGCCTGAAGATCTTGCACAAGACATTCCATCTCGTCACTCAACTCGGGTAAAATCTATTCCTGCACATTTACTTGACTATCATTGTTACACTGCTCTTGCTACACTACATGAGCCTCACACCTATCGTGAGGCTTTCACTGACCCTTTATGGCAGATTGCAATGAAAGAGGAACTTGATGCATTATCTAAAAACCATACTTGGGATTTGGTGACACTTCCTCCTGGGAAATCTGTGGTTGGTTGTAAGTGAATCTACAAGATTAAGACTCACTCTAATGGGTTCATTGAGCGCTACAAAACTCGTCTTGTTGCAAAAGATTTTACACAAGAGTATAGGATTAATTATGAAGAGACATTTGCTCCGATTGCTCGTATCTCATCTGTCCGTGCCCTCTTAGCTGTTGCTGCTGCCAGTAAATGGGACCTTTTTCAGATGAATGTCAAAAATGCATTTCTTAATGGGGATTTAAGTGAAGAAGTGTATATGCAACCTCCTCCTAGTCTTTCTGTTGACTCAAACAAGGTTTGCCACCTTCGACGTGCACTTTATGGCCTTAAGCAAGCTCCACGAGCTTGGTTTACCAAATTTAGCTCTACCATCTCTCACTTGGGTTACATGGCTAGTCACTATGATTCTGCCTTATTTCTTCGTCGCACTGACAAAGGCACTATTTTACTTCTCTTATATGTGGATGATATGATCATAACTGGTGATGACCTCAATAGCATTCAAGAACTCAAGGCTTTTCTCAGTCAACAGTTTGAGATGAAAGATCTTGGATATCTCAGTTACTTCTTGGGTCTTGAAATCACTCATTCTACAGATGAACTTTATATTACTCAAGCCAAGTATGCTTCTGAACTCTTGTCTTGCGCTGGACTCATTGATAGCAAGACTGTAGACACTCCAGTTAAGCTTAATGCGCATCTGACTCCCTCAGGGGGGGAAACCATTGTCTAATCCCTCTCTTTACAGACGCTTGGTTGGCAGCTTGGTTTATCTCACTGTCACTCGTCCAGACATTTCCTATGCTGTTCACCAAGTGAGCCAGTATCTGTCTGCTCCACGATCGACTCACTATGCTGCTGTTCTGCGCATTCTTCGATACTTAAAGGGCACTCTCTTCCATGGTCTTTTCTACTCTGCTCAGTCTCCTCTTACTCTTCGTGCATTTTCTGATGCTGATTGGGCAGGAGACCCCACTGATCGCAGGTCCATCACTGGTTATTGCTTTCTTCTTGGTTCTTCTCTGATTTCTTGGCGAAGCAAGAAACAAACTCATATGGCCCACTCCAATACTGAAGCAGAATATCGTGCCCTTGCTGATACCACATCTGAGCTTCTTTGGCTACGATGGCTTCTCAAAGACTTAGGTGTGTGTACATCTTCTGTTACTCCTCTTTATTGTGACAACCAGAGTGCTATTCATATTGCTCACAATGATGTCTTCCATGAACGGACTAAACACATTGAGATCGATTGTCATTTTATCCGTTTTCATCTTGTCCATGGTACTCTCAAGCTGATCTCAGTTTCTTCTAAAGATCAACTTGCAGATATCTTCACCAAGTCACATCCTAAGGGACGCCTTCGTACTTTGGTTGACAACCTCAAGTTGGTCTCACATCCACCTTGAGTTTGATGGGGGCTGTTAACGTGTATAGTGTTGTGGGCTTTAGGCCCAGTTAGGTTACTTGTATAGCATACATATTTACTTGTACTGCACACATATGCTCCTATATAAAGGCATCTATGTACATTCTTTCATCAAGGAATACAATACAATCATTCAGTATTTCTAACAGAGAGCTAAAATATGAACCATGATATGTCTTTATTATTTTTTCAAAGAGAGAAAGAGAGCAACAAGGACAAAACTAAGTATGCATTTGAATACCGTTTATTTTGCTAAAAACTGAAACTGAAAACACTGTAGCAAAATAATTTTTAAATGTGTGAATAGTGCTATGGGACTCATTTTTAATAAAAATTTTATTTTTAAAAAAAAGTTTTTGGGTCCTGTAAACAGTACACGGGACACATTAAAAAACTAAAAAAAAAAAAAAAAGTATGAACGTGGAACGCAATCCAAACTAAGCTTAAAATACCATCTTTGAGAGAAAAAGTATGAACCGTTATATGTATTTGTTTTTTTTTTAAAGAAAGTAAGAGAGAGACAAAGACGAAACTAAAATTTCATCTTTAGGAGCCAGAGTATATTAAAAAAAAAAAAAAATACCATTTATATAAAGATTCAATTCTAAACAACCACACCATATACATATATTATATTTTAATTTTCCATCCTTTTCACCACACAATTAAAAATTTGATATAATTTACATTAGGTATCTAAGTGGTGGTGATGATGATGGTTGTTGTTTATGCTTACTTTATGTGGGGATAAGGGCCCAAAATTGTATATTGGACCTTGGGCCTTAGCCGAAGTTGTTGGTTGGTACAAGGACGAATAAACAATAGTGGGAGTATTAAACTCAAAGTCCTATAAGTAAGATGCAAATGGAAAGGTTGGGAAAGGTGGTCCGAGGAGAAGTATCTCCTCAGATAAATAAAGCACAAATCAACTGTATATCCTATCATTCAAAGTGACATTCTAGGAAATTCCACTGATAGGAACGTGCATTATGAACGTACTACAAAAATGGGAGCTAGGAAATATCTAAGGAAAAGCTGTTGCCACTGCATTGAATACTCTACAGCTAACTTTCTGGCCGCATTTATGTGGAGAAGACCCTTAAACAATGCTGCCTTAGCTACCCCAACTCATAGAGGACCAGAAAAAGTGTATGATGGGATAAGCACTCAAGGAGTGGCCTGGATGATCAACAAATTGAGGGTCAAGATCATTGAAAGTGAAATATATAATATAAGAAACCCCTGAGGAAGAGATGATCAAAAAAGAAAGGGAAAAAGACTGTAGCAATCAAGAACTGCATTTGTAACCAAACCTGAGAGAAATATATAAAAGCTAATCTCCTCAAACATTACCGAGGACGATTTTCTTTAGTTAAAACTTGTCTATCTTCATTCTCTTATCATCAAGATTTACCTTATTTGTTGTCTGATTCATTAATACCCAATTTTCCAATCTACTATCTACAAATTCATTGTTTTTAACTTTTTAGGCCTAACTCCATCCACATTTTGGGCCAGGGACTTAAATCTGGTCCTTACAATTGGCACCGTTTGTGGGGATACTGGTGTTGAATAAAGAAAAGATCGGGAGGAAAGTGTGCACATTACCCATACTAGGAAGGAGTCTTAGGGTGGGAGTCACATCTCTCATGAGAAAAATATTAAGGACATGCAACTGCAGATTGATCATTTAAAGAGGAAGTTGCGCCATGAATAGAGAAGGCGAACTCCCTCCATTTCTGACGTCTCTTCTAACGGTGAAAATGACGGTAGCTATAGACGTAAATCAAGGACTCCTCCTAGTGAATCCTTCTCGTATGATGAGGAGCACCAGTATGAGCACAGAAACAGAAATTCTTTCTCCAAAGACTCAGGAAATGATGTTATGAGTAGAGTACTCAGTTAAATTTTCAAGTCACCTTTCACACTTAGAATAGAGGGAAGGAGACTTCCTCGACAGTTCACTCAGCCCACATTTACCATATATAATGGTCGAAAAGATCCTGTAGAGCACATGAGCCACCTCAACTAGAGAATGGTTGTGCACTCCAAGAATGAGGCGTTGATGTGCAAGGTGTTCCCCTCCAATCTGGGGCCTATGGCCATAAAATGGTTCGATGGCCAAAGTGCAGGCTCCATTGATTCCTTCAAGGAACTCACTCAGGCGTTTGGATCCTACTTTATTACGTGCAGCAGGGTTCTTCAGCCCTTAGATTCCATGTTGTCCTTATCCATGAGCCATTGATTCCTTCAAGGAACTCGCTTAGGTGTTTGGATCCCACTTTATTCCATGCAGCAGGGTTCCTCGGCCCTTCGATTCCTTGTTGTCCTTATCCATGAGAGAAAGGGAAACCCTGAAAACATATTCGGACAGATATTGGGAGATGTTCAATGAGATAGATGGTGATTTTGACAACGTAGCCATCAGAACTTTCGAGGTTAGCCTACCTATCGAGCATGGCTTAAGGAAGTTTTTGACTGGAAAACATGTTACCAGTGTACACTAGCTCATGGATTGGGTAGATAAATATAAGAGGGTTGAGGATGATGAACAACAAGGTAAAGGAAAGGGCAAGGTTATCCCTCAGGAGAAAAGGAATTTCAAGTCGGATCGCTACAACAATAACAGACCCTAGAGAGATTTTGTTGGGCAATCTAGGCTTATAGCTTCGCAAGTGGTTAACACTGTGTTCTAAGAACCAGTGCATCAAGTTTTGGAGAAGATCAAGAACAAGCCATACTTCAAATGGCCAAACAAGATGAGTGGAAATCCCTTGAGGCGCAATTAGAGCCTTCATTGCCAATACCACCAGGAACGGGGGCATACCACCGAGGACTGCAGAACCCTGTGGAACCATCTAGAACAACTGGTCAGAGAGGGAAGGTTATAGCAGTTTCTGTATCAGCCCAACAGGCAAGGAGACCAATCAAGGTCAGGGGCTCAAGGGAACGCTTCTTCAAGACCCCCGTTAAGCACAATCAAAGTTATCTTTGTTGCACATGGGAGAACTAGTTCTCATCCTTCCAGGGCTATATCTGTGGCTTGGCTACAAGTCGAGGACTCTAATTCTGAGCCAAAGAGGGCTAGAGTAGGAATTCGACCAGCGTTAAGTTTTTTAGATGAGGACAAGATTGGAACTATCCAACCACATGACGATACTTTGGTGGTCACCCTCATAATAGAAGGGTACGATGTTAAGAGGGTGATGGTAGATCAAGGCAGTGGGGCAGAGATTATGTATCCGTTTTGTACAATGGACTGGGCCTGAAGTCCAAGGATTTAACAGCCTATGATTCACCTTTGGTAAGCTTTAATGGGAAGATTGTCATTCCGAAGGGTCAAATTAGATTGCCTGTGCAGGCAGGTTCAGAAGTGGTTGAGGTGGACTCCATTGTAGTGGACGTCTATTCTCCTTACACAACCATTGTGGCAAGACCCTAACTTCATGCCCTAAGAGCCGTTTCCTCCACGTTGCATGTGAAGGTTAAATATCCATTCGGAGACCAGATTGAGGTACTGGTCAGGAGCCAATCCGTAGCAAGGTAGTGTCTAATCGCTGCAATAATGCACCAGCCAGGAATGGAGTCCTCAGCCTCCGCTGAAAAGAACTTATAGCAATCAAGGACTTTAATGTTATACGTGGAAGGGGCAGTCGAAGAAGCAAAATACGAAGACTTGGGGAAAATTTTTGTAGACAATGATCCAGAGAAGTTTTTTCAGGTCAAAACTCAGCTTCCTCCTCAGGAGAAGGAAGAGCTAATGGAGTTCCTCAAGAGGAATGCTAATGTGTTTGCGTGGAGTGCTTACGAAACTCCTGGGGTAAACCTAAACCTCATTTGCCATCATCTAAACATCAACCTAACAGTCATCCCCAAAAAGCAGCCACCTTGACGCTTGTCTAAAGAACATTCTGAGGCTATCAAAGAGGAGATGAACAAGCTCAAGCAGGCTGGGGCTATTAAAAAAGTGTTTTATCTTGAATGGTTGGCTAATACAGTGATAGTAAAGAAGAAGAATGGGAAGTAGCAGGTATGTATAGATTTCACAGACTTGAACAAAACCTATCCAAAATACCCCTTTCTCATGCCTCGGATTGATTAGCTAATGGACGACACTATAAGTCATCCTCAAATGAGCTTCTTAGATGCCTTTCAAGGGTACCATTAGATACCTTTAGCTTTGGACGATCAAGAGAGGACAGCCTTTGTTACTTCTATTGAGAATTATCATTACAAAGTGATGCCCTTTGATTTAAAGAATGTGGAGGCTACCTATCAGAGGATGATGACCAGGATGTTTGAACCACAATTAAGCAAGAATATTAAGGTTTACATAGACAACATGGTGGTAAAAAGTAAGGTGGTGTCCGAGTGTGTGGGAGACCTCGGGATATTTTTGGAATACTAAGGAAACACAATCTGCGCCTTAATGCTTCCAAGTGCTCTTTTGGCATAGGATCAGGCAAATTTATGGGCTATATGGTCACTCACCGTAGAATTGAGGTCAATCCTGATCAAGTCCTGGCAATAAACAGTCTGCAACCACCTCGAAATCCCAAAGAAGTCCAGAAACTAATGGGGATGACCACTGCCCTAAACCGGTTTATCTCACGATTAGTGGACAGATGCAGACCTTTCTTCCAATTGTTGAATAAGTGGAAGGGATTTGAATGGACCAAGAAGTGTGCTTCGGCCTTTCAGCAGCTTAAGGAGTACCTTTCTTGGCTACTTGTCATGTCCAAGCCTAAGATGGACAAGGTCTTGTTTTCTTACATTGCTGTGGCTTCTCATGCTATGAGCTTGGTGCTAATCCAAATTGATGATGATATGCAGAGGCTATTTTACTATGTGAGCAAGTCATTGCACAAGGCAAAAGTTCATTATCTACTGTTAAAGAAGGCTAATTTGGTAGTGGTACATGTTACATGTAAACTCCCCCACTACTTCCAATCCCACACAATTGTTGTTTTAACCCAACTTCCACTTCGACCACTACTTCAGAGTGCTGACTTCACAGGGAGGATTGCCAAATAGGGTACAATTTTAGGAGCTTTTGACATCAAGTATATGTCTCACACTTCTGTCAAGGGTTAGGTCCTTGCAGACTTGGTAGCTGAGTTCACTAAATCCCCAGAAGAAGAAGAGGCGAAGAAGTAGGGCATGGATGAAAAATTGGTTGGCATGGTCTCCTCGCATGAGCCTTTATCCTGGAGGGTATATGTTGATGGTGGGGCAAATTAGAGGGGATCTAGAGTAGGGCTAGTCCTAGTATCTCTTGAGAAGATCACTATTGAGAAATCCTTGAGACTAGGCTTCTCAGTCACGACCAATGAAGCTGAGTATGAGGCTCTGTTGGCAAGGATGGCCATGGTTCAAAAAATTGGCAGAAAAGTAATGGAGATGTTCTCAGATTCGAGACTGGTAGTAGGCCAGGTGGAAGGGGAGCTAGAGACCAGGGATATAAGAATGCAAGAATATTTGAATCAAGTCAAGCACTTGCAATCGAGATTTGAGTCTTTCAACTTGCTGCATGTCCCTAGGAGTGGAAACACACACGTTGACTCTCTAGCCACTTTTGCGACCTCTTTATCACAGTGATTACCTCGAATCATCCTCATTAAAGACTTGAGCAATCCTACTAAAATAAAGGAGCAGATGGTCCAAATCCATCAAATCAGGGTAGGGCCTACAAG
Source organism: Quercus variabilis (assembly GCA_030445155.1). NCBI lineage: Eukaryota > Viridiplantae > Streptophyta > Magnoliopsida > Fagales > Fagaceae > Quercus > Quercus variabilis. The sequence goes on along the minus strand of CP129456.1, from coordinate 24,772,462 downwards.
CGCTCCTTTTCTGGGCCCTACTTGCTATGTATACACCCCCGAAGTATCAGAGCTACTCCTTGAAAAATTACATGAAGGGTTTTTGGTAACCATACAGGAGGTTGATCTTTGTCTCACAAAACCCTCACTCAGGGGTATTGGTGGTCGAGCATGCAGAAGGAAGCCCTTGAATATGTGAAGACATGTGATCAATGCCAAAGATTTGCACCAAACATTCACCAACCTGGAGGGTTCCTTAATCCCCTGTCTAGGCCTTGGCCATTTGCTTAATGGGACTTGGACATTGTAGGTCCTTTTCCTAAGGCAGTAGGGAATAAGTGGTACTTGCTAGTTGGCACAGATTACTTCACCAAATGGTTGAGACTGAACCATTAACGAATATTAGGGATGTAGATGCCAAGAGATTTGTTTGAAAAAACATTGTCACACAATTCAGGATCTCCTATACACTCATCTTGGACAATGGACTTCAATTTGATAGCAAAGCTTTCAAAAGGTATTGTTGTGACTTGGGGATTACGAACAAGTATTCCACCCCAGCTTACCCACAGAGGAATAGACAGGCTAAGGTTGTTAATAAGGTTACAGTGGGTGAGCTCAAGAAGAGGTTGGATGATGCGAAGGGAAGATGGGTAGAAGACCTGCCTCATGTCCTTTGGACATATTGAACAACACCTCGCAAATTAACAAGAGAGACACCCTTTTTCAATGACTTATGGAACCAAAGCTATTATTCATTTAGAAACTGGATTTCCAACACTAAGAACAAGTTCTTTCACTTCGTGTAACAATGATGGGTTGTTAAAGAAGAGCTTAGACTTAATTGAAGAGCGAAGAGAAAATGCCATGGTCCAGTTGGTGTATTATCAATATAAGCTCAAGTAAGGGTATGATACCAATGTAAAACTTAGATCATTAACACCTGAGGATCTGGTATTGAGAAAGGTTTTGGATACTGCAAAAAACCCAGCATGAAAAAAATTGGAATCCAACTAGGAAGGGCCATATCGTATCACATCAATGGCTGGAGTAGGTGCATATTATCTTGAAAATCTAGAGGAAAAGGCTATACCATGCTCCTGGAATGTAAATAATCTAAGAATGTATTATTATTAATGAAAGTTTTCTTCACCATATTTAGGTTTATTATATTGCATGTCATGCATTCTACTATCTATCTAAGTATCAAACAGAATCTTGGTCATGTCTAGTTTATCGGACCACATACCTTGGGTAAATTGATACATTTTAATCATTGTTTTAAGTATTAAATATAATCTTAGTTATGCCTGACTCCTCAGACCACATACTTTGAGTAAATTAATAATCCCTAACATCTATCTAAGTATTAAACAGAACCTTAGCTATGTTTGGCTCATTGAACCACATGCTTTGGAAAAATTAATACGTAATGACATCTTTCTATGTGTTAAACAGAACATTAGCTATGCCTGGCTTCTCGGACCACATGCTTTACATAAATTAATACTCACTGACATTTATCTAAGTATTAAATAAAACTTTAACTATGTCTGGCTCCTCGAACCACATATTTTGGGTAAATTAATACTCACTAACATCTATCCAAGTATTAAACAAAATCTTAGCAATGCTTGGCTCCTTGGACCACATGTTTTGGGTAAATTAATACTCCCTGACATCTTTCTAAGTGTTAAACAGAGCTTTAGTCTTGCCTAGATCCTCGGACCACATGCTTTGGGTAAAGTGACATTTTATGACATCTTTCCAAGTGTTTGACAAAACCTTGAGTATGTCTGACTCCTCAGACCACACGCCTTGAGTAAATCAACACAACCTATTTATTTTCCTAAGTGTCAAAATAGATCCCACGTTATACTTAACTTCTCGGATCAGTGGCTTTAAGTAAGTTAATGTTCTTGGATATTTATATGAGTGTTGAGCAAAATAAGGGTTGTCCGACCTATTTATTTCTTACAAAATATATTATTCATCTCCATAAGATTCGACCTTCTTTGCAGAAGGCCCAACTCTCAGTACAAGTATGTGATAATTCTCTTTATTGCTGGCACTTGTTCAATTTATTTGAATTAGTAGTAATGCACTACTATTAGCTTTTGTTAAAGTATGAGTAATAACAATCCACTATTGTTAGCAATCTTATCAGTCCCAACTCTCATTAAGGGGCAGAACAGTAACAACACCAATGAGAGAATGAAGGTTACAAGGAAAAAAAAGGAGGGTATATTACACTTAGAAAGATCCAGGCATGATCAAGTATTAAGTGGATAGCTCGCAGTTGCCTGTCCTCACTTATAAATATCTTTGATCTCAGTACTTTGTTGAGACCCTGAACGTTAACCAAGCTGAGTCTTGGAGCGACATGCCTTTTATTTGCAAAAACACCCAAGGAGTAAATCATGGTTATATTAACGAAATCCATCATCAAAGAAAAATGAAGTGTTAAAGGGAAAATGTAGTAAAGCTAAAAGAGCTAAATCCCATGCCGAAGAACCTAAACCTAGGGTACCCTACCTGGCTTTCCCTCCCGAGTTGGACAGTGAAGACCATCATGCTATTCCCCAGAGGCGATCAGGTAGTCATCCTTTATGCCTTTGTTAGACTTAGGAAGACACGATATCGGTTTAACAATGTTGGACTAGGACTTGAGGTAATATCTCGTGTCAGCAAGTTTATGGCACTCGTAAATGAATGACATCATGCCACATGAGTCCCAAGCCCATATGCTCATTGAGAACATCTACGCTGTCCAAAACTCTTAATAGGTAGGTGGCGCACTGGTGGGGACTTAACCTATGGTTGATTGGATAGTCCTGGATCACCCTACCCATGGGAAGTGTCATTCCTCCTTCTATGAGAGCGATCATAGGAATAACAACCTCCTCTTCCTTTCTATCTATGATTATTTGGTCTTGAGCACAATACTGCAGGGCTACTTCCTGCAGAATGTGGTACTTAGCCCCAAAGCTCTCCATACCGGCAGGATAGTCTACGAGGTGCTTAAACCTACCCATTTGGTTAAGCTAAAGGGAAATGGGTGAAGTTTTTAAGGAAAAGAAATAAAGAATAAAGGGCCGAGGAAGCTGGCCAAGGAGAAAAGAATCTAGAAAGGAAGAAACTTACAAGAATGAACACGTGTATTGCTTATGACACTTCTTAAAAGTTTAAATTTCTTAAAGAAAAAGACTTGGAGACTTTAGAAATCTGGGAAGCCTTAAAGGTTTGAAAGCTAGGAATTTCTTGAGAGCTTGAAGACTTGTAAAATTGGGGAAAAGTGATTCCCCCGGGTGTCTTATATAGGAGGCGAAATTAAGTGGAAGTTATCCCGCTCAAAATTCGAGGAGAAAAGCTAGCCGTAGGATCTGCATCTCACCATAGGATGCGGAGAACAAAGTACCGCCTGGAGCAATTAATGACACATCGCAGGCTCCGAAGCATTAAGAACAGTTATGAAGCACGCGAAACGGTGTTCTCACGTGTGCAAATCAAAAAAATAAATGGACTTAACTCTTAAAAATCAAAACCCCACTTTTTCTCCTCAAATAAGAGGAAAAAAAAAAAAAAAAAGACCCCAGAGTTTGGAGGGGCTATTGTGGGGATAAGGGCCCAAAATTATATATTGGGCTTTGGACCTTGGCCGAGGACGTTGGTTGGTCCGAGGACAAATAAACAATAGTGAGGGTGTTAAGCTCAGAGTCTTATAAGTGAGATGCAAATGGAAAAGTTGGGAAAGGTGGTCCGAGGAGGAGTATCTCCTTAGATAAACAAAGCATAGATCAAATGTATATCCGATCATTTCAAGTGACCTTTCAGGAAATTCCACTAATAAGGGCGTGCATTATGAATGTATTAGAAGAATGGAACCTAGGAAATATCTAAGGAAAAGCTGCCGCCACCACATTGAATGCTCTGCAGCTAACTTTTTGGCCGCATTTATATAAAGAAGACCCTTGAACAGTGCTGCCTTGACTACCCCAACTCACAAAAGGCCAGAGGGGATGTTTGATAGGATAAGCACTCAAGGAGTGGCCTGAATGATTAACAAATAGAGTGCCAAGATCATTGAAGGGGAGATATATAGGCTGCATTTGTTTTGGGTGAAAATGGTTTCAGGAAATCATTTTTCGTAAAATAAGCTGTTTGGTTGGTTTTGAAAATAGAATTTTCCAGAAATCATTTTCATTTGACCGTAAAAAATTTGCTTTGACCACTGAAATGCATTTCCATTCCTATTTTCACTTCAATTGATTTCTGGAGAGAGAGAGAGAGAGAGAGAGAGAGAGAGAGAGAGAGAGAGAGAGAGTGCGAGGAAGAAGAGGGAGCGCACCGTCACCAACAAACCCCGAGGTCCAGTCCGACGACCGCACGCACTAGATCGCACCAGTCTCGTCACCGGCAAACCCTAAGCACCGAGCCACTCGATATCGCCTCCGCCACGCGTTCTCGCCTTCAACTCAGAGCCTTCGACCCACCGATCTTCGACCTTCGACCCACTTGATCTCTTTCTCTGTGTGATTTTGATTCCTGTGTGATTTTTTATTTTTGTTGTTGTTGTTAAATTGGAGTTTGTTCTGTGGATTGAAATTTTCTGTTGTTGTTGATTTTTGTTGTTGTTGTTGAAATTTTCTGTAATAAAATTTTTTTAGATGCTGAGAAAATGTGAAAAATTTGTAGGAAAATAGTATTTTCAGAATAGAACCAAACACATGAAAATATTTTCTACAACAATTTTCATAATACAACCAAACACTTGAAAATATTTTCCTTTTACTAAAAATAACATTTTCGGAAAATATTTTACGGGAACCAAATACAACCATAATGTAAGAAACCCCTGAGAAAGAAGGGATCGAAAAAAGAAGAAGGGAAAAAGACTATAACAATCAAGAACTATATTTATAACCAAACTTGAGAGAAATATATAAGAATGTATTTCCTCAGACATTGCCGAGAACAATTTTTTTTTAGTTAAAACTTGTCCATCTTCATTCTCTTAGCATCAAGATTTACCTTATTTGTTGTCTGATTCATTAAAACTCAGTTTTCCAATCCACTCTCTACAAATTCATTGTTTTACGCCTTTTGGACCTAAGTCCATCCACCTTTTAAGTCAGGGACTCAAATTTGGTCCTTACACTTTCCATCATTGCTTTTTTTCACATTTTAATTTATTTTTCTCTCATTCCACTTTTTATTTCCCTTTAATCAAACATAGTCTTCAGAGATTCTCAACCCAAAAAAAAAAAAAAAAAAAAGAAGTCTTCAGCTTGTCATCGGTCCAAATTATCTCGGGGCCCATTAAGGCCTGACCTCATTTTGGTGAATCAGGGCTGTATATTTCAGGCCGAGCCCGTGAATAATAGTCTACTGTTGTGCTCCGTATCCTTCAAGGTTCATAATGTCGTTTTGGAAAATAAAGGCAATAGTGCAAAGTGAACCCCTTTTCTTTTTTTAAATTTTTGGTGAAACAAAACTTTGATCTTGGAATGTGATTCGTGAGCAAGGCATAAATGAGCCCAATTTTCTTGATCCATCAAAAAAAAAAAATGTTTATATTCATTTCTTTTGTAAAAAAGTTTAAGAATGTGGATATGAATAAAGCTCAACTGTATAAAGCATCCATTTAAATTAGATTTTGCTTGTCAAAAGTGTTATACTTCAATGGTATTTTTTGATCTATTTCATAATAGCATTGAATTTAATTATAAAGTTTTTTTTTTTTAATACTTTCCATTCATTCTAGGGTTATTGCTTTTTTTAGGGTTATTCTAGGGTTATTCATTCTAGGGTTATTCTAGGGTTATTGATGAGATGTAGTACATAAAAATATAAATCTCATCACACGCTTGGATATTTTTATAATTAGAAAAAATATCAATTCTAAATTAAGAAGAATGGAAAATACTTACATTTAAAAAATAAAAATAAAAAATGCCTGAACAAGTGCAATGAGGCTAGTTTACTTTGAGAAAACAATAATATAATTACAAAGTTTGTGAATAAACTTAATCTTGCTTTCCAACAAAAAAAAAATTAACATGTAATTTGAAATTTTGGATAAATGATGAACTCAAGCCCATTATCTTATGCTTAAACAAAAATGAAAATTACAAAATCTATTTTTAATTTTTCTCTTCCAAATGACCAAAGTGCCCTGCCTACATCTTCCACGTGTTCTGCTCCCCCAAGTCTATAATCCTAATCCATACTTTTACATAAAGCCACATCCACGTTCCCTCTTTTAAGGCACTTAGGCACCCCGAGCGAGAGACAACAACAAATGTAGTTTTACTGTTCTGTTGTCAGTTTCACTGTTCGCTATTCCTTTCCTAAATTCCATTTCTTCTGTACTTTTTTATTTCTTGTTTCGATTTTATGAAAAAAATGGAATTGAAGCAACAATAATAAATAATATAATGGGGCCTGAATCGAACTCAGCAGCTTCTTCATCTTCATCTGCATCTTCATCAACAACACCATCACCTTCTGGAAAGCGAGCTAGAGATCCTGAAGATGAGATTTACCTCGACAACCTTCACTCTCACAAACGCTACCTCAGCGAGGTTGGTTCCTTTTTTTGTTTCTATTTTTATTTTTTTAATATTCTTTCATATATTATTTATAGCCCCCGGTGTTTTTGTTTTGTCTTGTTATTAACTTTTGTTGGCTTAGTTTTCATTTCTAAAATACTGGGTTTTCATGGGGTTTAGCTAATTCATTGTTTTTAATTAATGGGTTGCCAAACAATGGGGTTCGATTTCTTAAATCGATTTTGTCCATAGGCAAAACTACAAGCTGTTACCTTTTGTTAATTGCAGTCTGTTATGGGTTTCTTGGGGTATGTTTTGGAGTGTAAGTAATTTCTTGATACACAAAATATGCATGTTGGTGGAGTTTTTTTGAGTGCCTTTGATAAATTTTACATTTTTGTTCTTTTTTACATTGATTGCTTTATATGTTTATTTGGTTTCAATGGGTGGAGATTAGTATGAGGTTTAGCTTTAATTTGTGTCTGAATTGGTGTCAATTTGCATCTTAACTCCTTCTTTTCTTTAAAGATTTCATATAAAACGAAAAAAAAAAAAAATTGTCCTGCAGATAATGGCGTCCAGTTTGAATGGATTGACCGTTGGAGACCCACTTTCTGATAATCTCATGGAATCTCCTGCCAGGTCTGATAGCATGTTTTATCCAAGGTAACATTTTATGGTTTTGATGAACACAGACATTAGGCTGAAAGATACATTTCCCTTCTTTTGTTATGAGAATATATGAAGGTTAAATGTGATAACCACGCCCAACTCATTGTAAATAACTTTTGAAGTTGTTTTTGTTGCAATCATTGGTTTGGTGGTTAAAGGGTTGGGTGGATTTTGGGTAGGCCTTTGGGTTGAATCTTACTGCTTGAATGTGGAGAATCTGAACTTGGTAGTTGATATGGGTAATCTTCTGGTATTAGTTAGAGGCTTCAAATTAAAACCAATTGGTAAGTGAAATTGGTTAATTATTGATAGGACTTAGGAGGTGAAACCATTAAATACAGATGTGGTAGCAGATTGCATGGAATATATTTGTCTGTGATTTTGGTTTTCACTTCGTTTGCTGACTCATTGATCATGGCCTTAGCATTGTAGGTTAGCTAGATAAGTAGGCACTTTTAGTGGAAATATGTGAAACATCACCATCTCTGACTATGAGCATCAGTTCACCACATCATCTGCTCTCCTTGTAGCTAGATTACTCTTGTTATAAGAAACTCCCTGTTTTCAAATGTAGATATAACTTGCCTTGGTATAGATGATATCTTTAGTGCTTTTAAAACCATTGTTTTACGTTTCCAGGGATGAGATGTCCTTTCAATATTCACCGATGTTAGAAGACTGGGATGACTCTCGTTTTTGTGAGAACCCTGTAAACACATGCTCTTCCCAACCCGACAGCATACCCACCAGTCCTGTCTCTCCATACAGGTATCAAAGACCACTTAATGGGTTCTTTTCTTCACCTTCCACTAGTTCACACCCTTCACATGGTTGTGCCATGGCTCCTGTCACCAGCACACAGCCTCGCCAACGAGGCTCAGATTCTGAGGGCCGGTTCCCATCATCACCTAGTGATATATGCCACTCAGCTGACTTGAGGAGGGCTGCTCTCTTGCGGTCTGTGCAGATGAGAACACAGTCTCCTGGCCCATTATCTTATGAACTGCCATTTGGTTCAGGACAAGACCCTGTACCTAATATAGAAGCTGAAGAGCGACCATGCTCATACATGAAGTCTTTGGTTGATGAGAGGGAGTATCAAATTGAGGAGTGTTCTTCAATGGGACTGCCAGAGTCTGAGTTTAATCAAGATAGCTCCTGCGAAGTGGTGAATATGAATGTTAAAGGGGGTGATTCTGAGGATTAGATTCATTAGGAAGTGCATTAGGAAGACAAGCTCTAATCTCATCATGGGCATCTATTTGCTCTGGGGTCACTGTTGTTTGTGTTAGTTAAAAGTGAGTATTTCAGTGCATGCCCCAAAAGGTCTCGGTTGGTTCTTGTCAATTGGGAAATATGCAAGTTAAAGTCTCATTATTTTATGCAAATGAAAGGCCATGAGTTACATATCAGGCAGCTGACAATTTCATCCCCAAAAAAGAAGAGATTATTCACTTTGGACATAGAATCCTTCTCTTGATTCTTGGCAGCAACTCGAGCATAGCTTATGATGTTGATGTTGTATGATAGTGATATTTATGAGTATTGCTTGTCATCATAGATTCCTTGCATTTGATGCCTGTGATCTTTCTGTGCCCCATGAATTGGGCTTTTCTACCCTTTATTGTTCTTCAACACAATTATACTCCTGTCCTTTCTCTTAATATCCTGTAAATCTTCTTTTTCAACTTACCATTTGGAATTATTTCTCTCAGAACGTTACCCATATTCAACACAACAAATACTTTTTATCAACCAAAAACGAGAGGATCTGCGAGCCATCTCCCCCTATCATCCCGCACAGCACGGGCCAGGAGATCAGGATGCAAACGGGCCCAACTCTATTAAAACTATTGGCCCGATAGGCTAAAGCATGAGCATTCACGATTATTTCTCTAAAGACAAATTGATTGACTTTAGATTAAAAAAGAAAAAAATGTAATTCAAGTTCGATTCACCATACTATTAATCTGTGAGGTTCCGAAGAGTCTACTATTAATCTGCGAGGTTCCGAAGAGTCTTATAAACAGAGTGAAATAATTTAACCAAAGGCTACACAACTTCCTTGTATAATTAATAATAAATAAATAAATAAATAAGCATTTCATAACTCCATTACTGGTGTATTATCATGGGATGAGCCTTTTGAGGCAACCTTGATTTTTCTTTGACTTGAATTTTATGCCTTCGTAAATACTAAATAATGTATTCAAATATATTTTTTTAATACAAATTTTAGATGGTTAATGTATTTAATTGTTAAGGAAGTAATGCTCAAGACAAAAAACTTCACAACTATAAGTGGAGAGTACGTCATTTTTACATGGACCTATTAATAACACCACTTTTATTGTGTACAAATTATAATATGTCCCATAAAAATAAATGATAAAAAAACCAAAATATATCACCTCAATGTTTATGAAAGTAATTATGAGATCACAATATCTTTTTTAAAAAATAAAAAATAAATCACAACATCCACCACTAATTGTTGTGTCAATGTGTGGAAAAATTATTCGGTGTACTCAGTGTATTACATTTTCCTCTTTCATAAAATTTGGATCCCATATCATATGGAGTGTACCTTCACTTGAGATTTAATACACTGGGTGCATTGAATAATCTCAGCTGTGTATGTGTTATCCAGTGTTGCTGACCAGAATGTGAACTGACAGAAAAACCAAACAATATGAACAGATAAACAAAACAGACTAAAATTTTCTTATTATGATTTGTAATCAAATCATAAATACATTCGACAATTATGACATGCAAAGTTCACATTCTTTTACTTTTTTTTGGGTTCTTGAGGAGTGATGTGAAAGTTCAAGACATATTATAGAAAGAAATATTAGCTGGAAAGAAACTCTAACTTCAACTCCAATCTAAAGTTCTATTATCATGAATACAAAATAGGATAGTAAAGGAATGCCGTTTCTTTTAGTAAATCACCCCCAGTTAGCTAAAGTGGATCTAAAGCAGTTCTTGGCAACAGCATGTGTGCTTGATTACCATCAACGCCTACAATTGTAACCATCAAGATGCCCAGATCAGATCAAATTTAAGTTAATATCATGCTGCGGGTGGTGGTGGGAACACCACTTAGAGAACTTCAACTCAATGCCAGATGAGGGCAAGACTAGGCTACTGGAGATCAAGCAAATGATGACAGAACATTCTTCTTCAGGGTGAACTCGTCTGCCTTGGCTGGGCTGATTGACTGCATCAAACAGGGAAAATACAACGAATCATTTAGCTAATTTTTTTTAGTATCTTCAACATGATGCTAAACGGTGATAACTAAAAACTAATAGTTATGAACTTATGATTCCCAAGGGCACAAAGCCACAAAATTGCCATATGGAAGTACATTTTTTTTTTTTTGAGAGATCAGTAAGGATGGTTTTAATTTATAGTTGGTCATCCTTCATATTTATAGTTGGTCATTTTTAAGCTATCCAAAATTTGTAGATACTATTTCAAGCACAAAACATACCTTGTCAAGTATGCGCTGGATCCGCTCAATTTCATTCTTAGCATAATCAGCACCTTTCTCCAAACAACTTTTAGCAGCTTTTGAGTAAATCTTTCCATACCTAAGAAGGGGTTTTAAGAGTTAAATCTAGGTTCACAGTTTTATAAGATAAATAGAAGGTGTACAAAAGTTGTGATGGTGTTTTAAGTATTAGAGCAAACTATGTTTTGATTTTAGAAGAATTTTATGGGATGCTTTTTTTTTTTTTTTTTTTTTTTTTTTGAGAAAGAAAATCTTAATGTTAAAGATAATATTTTTTTAGGATCGGTTTGAGATTCGCTTATTTTGCTGAAACTGAAAACTTTTTGCTGAAAGGACTGTAGACAAAAGTAAAAGTTAGCTGAAATAGTATAGTAAAATCCATAAATAATACTAAAAAATACAGTAAGGCCTACACATAGTAACAAAAATAAGCTGAATAGTAAAATAAGCTGACAACTTTCATTAATGCCAAACATACACTTAGGGTCTGTTTGGAATTTGTTTATTTTACTAAAATTGAAATTTTTTTGCTGAAAGTACTGTAAATAAAGATAAAAGTTAGCTGAAATAGTACAGTTACCCATGAATAGTATCAAAAAGTGCGGTAGGCTCATGAATAGTAGCAAAAATAAGCTTAATAGTAAAATAAACTGACTTTTTAAGCTGGAGCCAAACACACACTTAATATAAATTTTATAATAATAGATGAATAGTTAAGATTAGTTAACTATGAATATAAATTTTATAAATTTTACAAACACACAGTGTAACACTTATGTTGAGCTACGTAGCATAAATATGACATGTAAGACCACACTTTTATTGACAAAAACAAAAAAATTGAATAGATAATCAAAATAAAATCAATAAAAGTAGGTCTTTTTAACTTCTTAAAACTCTTGCAAAAAAGTTTCGCTTTCAACCATAATGTGTTAAAGTGTTAAACCACTTGGTGTTGAGCCACTTGGTGCAACCATAATGTGTAATATGCAACATTTATTATCTAGTCCTATGTTCGTGCAACACATAGTTTAATCAAGAATCAGATACTGAAATATAAACTGAAGTAAATATTTTAATAATCTAATTAAAAATGAATAATAAAATAGATAGTAGAATAAAACAATCCAAATTACTTTAATTTATATGATGAATGCATATCGTGCATAACCAAGTTATTATGAAAAATGCAAAGATTATAATACATCATATAATAATTTAATATAAAGTAATAAAATTGAATGGAAGAAAATAATATATGTGGTTGATCTTGACTAGTTTGTTAAGGATTCAAAACTGACCCCAATTTTTTTGGTATTAAGGCTTGGTTGTTGTTATTGATGTTGTAATGGAAGTCCTTTTAAAGTTCTTAAAACTTCTAATAATCGAGTTTCAACCAGAGAAGTATTTTAATTTTTCTTGGTAATAGCTTGATTGGTAGGCCTTGGAATGTGCTCCCTCAAGGTCCTGGGATTGAGTTTAGGGATTAATCCAATGCACGGCCAGGCAGAGGTTTACTCAAACAATGGTGGGTCCAAAGAGCCCTACCTTGAAGAGGTTTCCCGTCGTCAAAGAATATTATTGAGTGAAAAAATTATGTTGTATAACTTGTAACACTTACATTGGGCCACATACTGCAAGCTTGACATGTAAGACCCAACTTTTACTATTAAAACATATAATACGATAACAAAAATTTATATTTCTAAGAACACTTGGTAGTAGAATTTTAATCAAAGTAGTATTTTTTCAACTTTTTTCAACTTTAACAATAGAGTTAATTTAAAGCATCAATGTTAACTATTTTAATGTGTTTTTGACATTTCATATGACATTAAGAGGAAAAGATCTCACTTGACAAAATCACACAGTGCAGAACACAACTTTTATTATAAAGTTTAATAGTTTGATATGATATGATTTGGATGTGAACCTATATAATATGTGAATGTTTTGATGACAATGACTAAATAAATGATTATTAAAATTTCACAACTCTTGTACAGAGTACTAGAAGTCTTACAATTTCACATGGAAGGACTTTTTTGCATTTACGTGAATTTCTGTTAACTTTTAGTTATAATGGCTAATATAGTGTGCAAATTTAATGATTTAAAAATTTCCTAATTCTAATTGAAAGCTTTTAAAATTTATTTTTTGATTTGAAACCACCCAAACTATAGGGGAACTATTAATAAAGGATAGGCACTTGACATAACCACAGTTTATAGGACCTAACTTTACCATATAGTCCATGATATTTACAAAGAGGATACCCACCAATAATACTTTTTGCTTTCCTTTCTTTTCTTTTTTTTTTTTTTTTTTTTGTGGGGTGGGGGGGGGGGGGGGGTGTTGTTTAAAACCTAGTAAGATATAAAAGCCAGAAAGCCACAAACTGACACCCATGGAGTACCTTGCACTGGAACCTGTGAGCTTCTCAGCTTCCTCTTGTATCCGAGCGAAGACGGCTTTCTTCTCTTCACTACTAGCAGCTACGAACTCCTTCACCAAGGCATCCAAACTCTCAACTATACCAGCCTGTAGAAACCATCAAGTATATCAAGTAAGCAATAATAAAATTGCCATCTCTGTCAGCTTTTATCTCAGTTACTAACCTTTGAAGTAAGCTGTCCCTTAGCATCACGGCTGGTGCCACTCTTTTCATTGATGAAAGCCACGAAGTCTTCTAAATCTCTGCCACCCTCATATTCTTCACCAGCTTTGTTGCCCTTTGGGAAGAATTTCAACGTTGGAAACCCACTTACACCATACCTTCATACAAAGCACTGACCTTTAATATTGATTGTTGGAAATCCTTAATGTTGATGAATCCATCACCAGTAGATAAATAAGCTTATAACCTGAGTTTGCACTTACTTTTCCCCTAGATCCTTGTATTTGTCAGCATCTACATTAGCAATCACCACATCTTCCTCAAGTTTAAATGCTGTGGCTACCTTTTCATAGGTCTGACGCAAAAGAAAAACCCAAATCATTACAAAGTATATAAGTTATGGCTCCATCCACAAGCATAAAAGAAAAGAGGCAGACATACAGGAGCAAGGTTCTTGCAATGACCACACCTGGCAAAATCACAATCCATTAGAAACTATCCATTAACAGAGAACAAATTAAGAAGAAAAATAAATTAATTTCAAAATTCACTGCCCATGGAGAAAGCAAAATCAATAGTATCTATAAAAATTAGACATTAAGAGAGAGAGAGAGAGAGAGAGAGAGAGAGAGAAATAAGAATGCTTACCACGGTGCATAGAACTCAACCAAAACATCTTTGGTTTCATCCAAAACAACCTCACCAAAATTATCAGATGTGAGCACCACTACATTGGATGGAATTGCAGCTATCTTCACGTTAGTCCCTGCAAACAATTGATCTGATTAGAAATTTCAGGTGGTTGGGTACACATGCACGGAAAACATAAGAAATTTATAGTGACATTAGTTCCTGACACTGTGACAGGGAAATTGTTAAAACCACAAAAAATATCTAGCAATTAATGTTCTATTCTATGAGACATGCTATGTCAAGACAGAATGACCTGTTATGACACATTCTTGAAGATGTGATAGGGAAAAGAATAATAGTATAAAAATTAGGTGTAGCAAACAAAGTTCTACTATACGTGTTAGGGTAACACCTGAGGACTTGTTTAAAGACAATGAAGGCAAAGCATCCTACAGAGATTACAATTCAAAGCACATTACATTTGTTTGATTTGATAACATAGAACTAACATACATTGAGTGGGCTTCATACAACAGAGACATTAAAGTGAAATAAAGAAACTAAAAATAAATAAAACAATATTCTTCAATGAAAAAATGCCATGTAATTTATTGTGTCTAAGCCAAAATTCCAACAAGATGATATTTTTTTTTGGTTCGCATGTTGAAACAGGTAACTTAGAAGACACAATACCTCCTTCAGTATTCACAAACTCAGCAAGGGCTTCTGTAGTACGTGGTCCTTCATACCTGTATAGGCATATAACATTCAATCAAAATTCATTAAAAATAAGTGCATTAGACATGAGAAAGATGATTGACAGATGCCAAAATTTCAGGACTATGTTGAGTTATCCTCACTTTTTGGGTTCCAAAGATCCTTTAGGAAACCATTTAAGTGTAGGATACCCAGATACGTCGTATTTGCCGCACAAGCTCTTTTGGTCATCACAGTCCACCTACTCAACATTTACAAATGATATATCAATAAGCATTCAGCAAATTCTTAACAAAGCCAAAACAAGGAAGTAAAACTTTCAAAAGTCAGTAACATGGCATAAACTTTCAAGCATTCACTGCGGACATAAAAACTTGTCACCCGATGCATATTACTCATAATATATGAAAATCAAGTTATAAATGTCATTAACAGCGTTGTAAAGAGCTGACCTTTGCGATCAAAACAGACTTGGCCTTTTTAAAGGTTGCGCCAAGCTTCTCATACTCTGGAGCTAGCTTTTTACAATGTCCACACCTATCAAAGGAAAACATATTATCAAAGTAAGTTTCACTTTCCAGAAACTCAGTATGTGGGAAATCTGGTTTCCAACTAAACCCATTACCAAAAACAGCCAAGTGACTCAATTTAATTGAGGAATTTAAGGTCTAGGAAGCACGGACACAGGCACAGGTACAACACTGTGACACAAGCCATTTCTGAAAAATTATAACATAAAACGACCAGTATGATGCCAGTATGACACAGATACAACATGGATACAACACCCTAAATGAAGTGTCAGTGCTTCCTAGTTTAAGGCCTTGTCCTTAATTTTTTCATACACATCCTCAGATCCGATCTTTATTGAAAAAATTACTTTAATTATTCCATAAAAAAATCTAAAGTTTGAAATAGCTAAAAACATACAAATCTACACATACAACCCTTTCTTTATAATATTCATTTTCGTAATTTATTTTTCCCCATCTTCTCAACATAAGTTTACATTTTAGTAATGATTCGAATATATAATATAAAAATCTTTTTTTTTTTATTATAAATAAATTCTATGGATGAAATTCATTGACTGATTATGTAGATTTGAAATGATTAATTCATTTCAATCAAAGTTCAATCTATTGGTATTGTTAAAATTCTTCATATGAAGCAATTTAAAGATTGGATCTCCAATTCTTATTATGCTCCTAATCAGTACCAAAAATAACAGAGCTTACAACATTTTCTTTGAGATCTTAGAAAACAATAAAGCAAGGATTTACGAGTATAAAATAAAAAATAAAAAATTCGGAGCTGAACTTAGATTAAATAAAGAACATGAAAATGGTTAATTGTGAATTAAAATTACCAAGGCGCGTAGAATTCGACGAGAGCTGCTCTGTCTTGACCGACCTCTTTCTCGAAGTTTTCTTCGGTGAGCACAACGACGTCGTCTGCTACTGCTATGGATGATAGTGATAAAGCTAAAAAGGCCAAGCCTAAACAGATCTGAACAAGCTTTCCCATTTTTGCTCTCTTTCACTCTCTCGCTCTCTCTCTCTCTCTCTCTCTCTCTCTCTCTCTGTTTTCGCTTTTCTTTTTGCTCAGTGTCAAAACCAACTAGAAATGGAGAAATAGTACCCAAATATATAGGAATTTCCCCTTACGTTACGTATGTGCTTATGTTTTTTTTTTTATAAGACGTATATGCTTATGTTATTATTATTATTATTATTATTATTATTTGCTGAAGTATATGCTTATGTTATTTTTTAATTTTTGGCATAAAATACGGTTAACATGAGATTTTTTATTTTTATTTTTTTTTGAGAAGAGATTAACATGAGATTTGGACTAACAATAACTAAGTTTAAGATTTTTTTAAAACTAACTTTTTTTTTTTTTATAGAGAATCTAAAACTAACTAACTTAGTCACTACTCTCTAAAATAAAAAATAAAAAAATTAACTTAGTCACTAATTAATATAAAAAAAGAAGAGAAAAATGAATAACAATTTAGGGAATAAGTTGAGTTTAGTATCAAGTTAGCCAATTACCCCAAATCTTATAATTTTTTTTTTTAAAAGAAGAACGACGAAAGACTTTATTATTAAAAAAAAAAAAAAAAAAAAAACTTAGCTATAACAGCATGAAGTATATAATAAAATTGTGGTAGAATATTTTCTATCCACATAGCACAATTGGGGACAAGTTTATTACCTTCTCATTACAATAATTGATTAAAAAGGATCTAGAGAAAATTTTAGCATCTTGAATTAGATATTAAATATATTTTACCTTATTTTTTTTTTTATTTTTGCCTGAAGTATATGCCTGCTTATGTTATATTGTTATGTTCTTTATTTAGAGCAGGTGAATTTTTATGGGCTGCTAAACCCAGGTGGGCGACCTCATGCAGGTATTAATTTATTATGGGCTGATAAACCCGGGTGGCTCTTTTTTTATTTTATTTTATGTTAGTGATGTGGCATGGTCCGGTTGGCGAATGAGTGCGGGGTTACGTGTTTTAGATGACGTGTCAAGTTGTAAGAGGTTGAGCTTGCTTGGACGTTGGAGAGGACTTTTGGGATACAAGAGACACGACAGACTAAAAAACAAAATTGAATCTTACGAGACTTGTCCGAATGAGTATTTGTTCCAAGGCCCAATTGGGGCACACTATAGAAATATTGGGCTTGGAATTAATTGGGCATGCCTAAAAGTATAAAACAATGTAAAGCCCAAAATATTTACATCTTTAATGTTCAATTTAATAATAATTAGATACTGATTCTCAAAAATAACAATGATAATTGGCAAAGTGGATAGAATGGATTGAATAGGACTGAAATGAACCGAATAGAATCAAATTGGACTGAATAAAACCGAATAGAACCAAAGTGGACATACTAAGATCACATAGGACCAAAGTGGACCAAATATGACCGAAGTGGACAGAATAGAACCAAAGTTGACCGAATAAGACCAAATT
Organism: Quercus variabilis; assembly: GCA_030445155.1. Taxonomy (NCBI): domain Eukaryota; kingdom Viridiplantae; phylum Streptophyta; class Magnoliopsida; order Fagales; family Fagaceae; genus Quercus; species Quercus variabilis. The sequence continues at coordinate 24,754,781 of CP129456.1, read as the reverse complement.
GGGCCGAATAGGACCAAAGTTGATATAATGCACCGAATAAGACCAATGTCAACCAAATAGGACCAACGTGAACTGAATATGATCAAGGTGGATAGAATGGACCAATTAGGACCAAAGTGGACCGAAATACACAACAGAAATATAAGAGAAACACTGTTTGTAGTGGTAAAATTTGGTTTAAAAATCAAATGAATAAAATAATGATGTTGTGAAGCCTTCAAAGTTCAAAGAAAGGTAGCAAATATAGATATAGAATATATATGATATTAAGTTTACTCTCCTAAAAATTGTATTTGATTTTTAGAAGAGTAAGTCAGCTACACAAATTTTATTGTGAAAGAATTTGTTTCACATACAAACATGCTTTGGAAGCAAGTTAAAGACTTGCATGCCACTCTAAGAAAAACAATTCCTAATGGGAGTCTAAATGCAAGCTACATATCGGGTATTTAAAAAAATGGTTGACATTTGATTAATTTTTTTCAAATAAATAAGGAATTAAAAAAATTATGAGTCAAAATAAATAAAGAATTAAAAAAATTAAAATTTATGTAAAAAATTATGAGACTACCAAAGCTTGTGTGACATAATATGGAAGATTAAAAAAAAGTTAAACATCTTTGGTTATTATATATATTATTATATATAGATATAGATTAGATATTGATTCCAAAAAAAATATAAAATAACAATTAGATATCCATCTGTCAAAATGGAAAAAGAATCTCTTGCATCTGCATCTTTCTATTTTTTTTGCGTGTAGGTCTCATAATAGTGTCACCCACCCTATGAAAGTATGCATTAGATAATTATTGGTTAAAATGTACATGAGCTAATATAATAGGTAAATATAACGACCCTAAAATCATTACTGACACAAAACCATAGTCCTATCAAATTCAAACGAAGAATGATAGTTTTTTCTTGATTTGTTGCTTAATTTGCAGCCACCTTAATCGCGCTTGATAGCTTCAACATTAATATGGAGGATTAAATGGTGGGTTCATTTTTTTTTTTTTTCTTGCATTTAACAGTTTATGTATTGTCACACCATTTGAAATTTTAAATTGCCTGAGATTATATATACATTTGGATTTATAATATTTATCACAACAATGAAATGTATACATTTGAAATAAAAATCATCGTATGTTTTGGAGTAATTTTCTACTGAAGCGATATGAGTTCGGCAGAGAGGACAAATACAAGTACGAGTGTCCATAATTGTCAAAATCAGACATCAAAGACTTACAGCCAAAATTAGCAGTCAACTCTTCATAATAATCTTCTAAATTTTCATTAAAGCCTTTTGTAAAGCAGAAAATACCTAATGTTAATATGTATAACTCAATCAATATCGGGAACTTCTCTCTCTGCGGCAGGGGGAGCTTCAAGGTGCAATATGACATGATGCAGATTCTGCAAGTCATCTGCATGAACCTTCATAATTGTCATTTCCTTTTTCAAGTCAGCTAAATGATTGCTGATTTGCATCCCCAAATCGCACTGATTATCATTGTTATTGGACATCACTTCAGACGCAGAGTCTCTAGGATTTAAACAAGCTGTCCAGTTGCAGTCATCCGTTATTGTATGGTTCAATCTGACAACCAAGACATGCTCAAGTGAGGGGAAAATAATGATGGCAGTAGTTTAATCCTATGTAACACAAGAAGAAAATAAACTCGGGTTATGAGTTTGATCTAATAGGAGCATTAAGGTAGTTTTGAAATATGAATATTCCCGTTGTACAGGCACACACAATGGGAAAAAGGTAAAATTCCTGCACTGGTAGGTTGCACTTTTGTTCCTGCCTCCTTCCCCTTAATACTCCAGAAGTACTCATGGATCATCAGAGGAAACATTTGATGGACCCAAAACCCAAGTAAACATGGAAATTTCATCAGTGTTTATGCCTTTTTCTTCTTATCTCTCTGAATTAAAAGCTTTATAGTTTATATCAATAATAAAACAGCAACAAAAAAAAAACTTTCACAGCCAATCATCTTCTATACACTCCATTTTTTTTTTAATATGACCTAGACTCAAATTATATTAGCAAAACAAATCATCTCCCAAAAGATGAAGATAGATAGGAAATTAATCAGAGTTCTCTATCATTTCAAGAATCTTTTAACAGCACCCAAACTAACTACCCTGCAATTTCAATGAACCGATTCCCATCCATATATTTTAAAATGTTCAGGGCCCTAGTGTTTCTCTTCCTCTGTATATCATTTATATATGAGTAGCCTGAGCTACTTATGCAACCATCTTGCCAAAGCTCTTACACATCAGAACATTCCTTGCACCATTGAACTCCGCATCCCAGTTCCCTACATGTCTAGAGAAGCAGCGCATAATAGTTACCCGTTCCCATATGCCCTTTGAGCTGCTCATGTCTTTAGTTAAAACATTTCTTTCCAAATAATTTTGCCCTTCTGACCACTTTTTAGATAATGCATAATATACCAGAAGAAGTTATATGCTTATCAATAAACTTAATTTTAGAACAGTACGTAATGAATACCCATCCTCCCAGTAAGGGGTGCAGGGCGACAAAAAAGGAACATGTATTCATGAATAAAACCAAGACATTAGAAAACATAAAGTGGTAGTATTTCTTACTTTTCAAGTATGCTCTGTAAGTCTGAGTTGTTTTTTACACCAAACAAGGCATCCACCACACCCTTTTTTGTCCTTACAAGCCCTTCCAAAGGACCGTATGACATGCATATAGAATGTATTGTTGAATCAGCAGTCTCTGAGCTGATGTTGCTAATGCTAAAGGTGACATTGTCTTCAACAAGCAGAGGATGAATAGGTAGAATGTGGCTATTAATTGCAATTACACCAGCAGATATTGCTCTCTCGCAAGATTCTGCAATCTTGAAGCATGAGATTCACATACTTATTAGACAACCACATCAGAAAAAAGAGGGAGAGGAGGGATGGACAAACAAAAAAAAAAAGTACCTCAAATTGGATGTAGCAGCAACCACGTTTTTTTGGTTTACTTCTCATGGAAGCCTTAGAGATCTTCCCAAAAGTTGAAAGTGCCTCTTTCAACTGGGAAAGTTTGACTGAGGAAGGTATTTTCTCAACAGAAATAGAGCTTGAACTATTGAAGTTAGAAGCATTTACATTGTTAGGATTACTAGAAACATTATCAAGGTTGTCTAGCTTGAGACGAAGAGCTAGAAAAGAGTTTAAAAGTTTTGTAGAGTTATCCTTCAAGCTGGGGCTGGCTTCTGAACGCAAAGACTTGCCAGATGAAGATCTTCTTGTGTGCTCATTTTTCTGCATAAATTGGAGATTTAAGCTCTGGTAACAACTCACTTTGCATTTTTCAATGAGTATTCATGAAGACTTAAGCAGAGAGAACTATCAATATGAAAATAATGAATTCAAAGATACGCAGAATCCAATCAGTGCATTATTTGCATACCCTAAAAGGTTCTGGCTTTTCTGTCTTCAATTTCTTAAGTGTACCTAGACTTCGTGCCACTGGTGAGCCTAATTCTGCAAAGTCATCATCTTCACCTGAGGAACTATAGAAGGACCGCCTAAGGCTCTGAATGCTTTCTAATTGGAAATTGGCCAGTCTTTGTATGCAACATACAGCCCTAAGAGAATAAGTTCATAAAATTAATCATCTTTTCAACATACAGTCCTATCTTTTAACAGCAATAAAAGAAAAATGTATTTTTTCATAACTTGAACGACCAGCTTAGCAGATAGAATAGAATTTACACTTGGACAAATGTGGTAAGAGAATAACTAAAGTTTTTTTTTCTTTAGTTAAATGGGGGAGGGGGGATTTGAACCTAAGATATCTTCGTTAAAAACAACAAGAGATGCCATTTGAGCTACAAGGCTCTTGGCAAGAATTAAAGCTTTTACTTGTGTATATCAAAAGTAAAAAGCATCACCATGGCCTACTTTAATATGACAATCCAACAAAAAAAAGTCAATCAATTATTTTTATTTTTATTTTTGCAGATATTTTTTATTGAATGACTTTGGGTCTAAAGAATATCCGCAAATCTCAATCCCATTTCACAGTTTCTCCAAATATGAATACATCTAATTACTCACAACTTCATTCCAAATTTCACACAATGCACCTACATAACTTCTCAATTAAGTTCTTCTTCTTTTTTCTTGGGTGGCAGGGTTCAAAAAATAATTAAAAAAAAAAGTACCAATTAATCAAAAAATTAGGACATTAATATGACAACAATGTCTCTCAATGGGCAATCAGTTTCAAGTCTCAACTAGTATTTGGATTTGGACAAGTACCCAACTAACTCCACCTAAAGATTGAAATCAAACTATTTGAAATTGCAAAAAGAACTTGATAAAATCCATCCAATTGGTTTTTAAAAAAACAAAATTTATATTATCTAGATTCAGAAAAAGTCAGAGACAAATTAATAAGCTAAAAACCATGTATTATCGTACAAAGTCCTTTATTTCTATCCTAAACCACCTCTTATGTACATAAAAATACACATAACTAAAGCCCTAAATTGTAATATCTAGTTAAATCAGAACTATATATATATATAACTGATTTAAGAAAATGGAAACGAAATAAAGTCGTAGAAATGAGCTCGAAGAACCTGAGCTTTGAAGAGACTGAAACGACGCCGTGTTCGCCTGCGCGTATTTTAATGCCAAACCTTAAGAATCTAACGGTGAAAAATGTGAAAATAAAAGGGAGAGTTAGGGACTTAGGGTTAGGGTTAGGGTTAGGGTTTACCAGTGAATAATAGTGAAGATACACAAGCTCCGAGCCTCGGCTTCAGCATCATCGTCGTCGAAACCAGTAGAGTCAGTAACGGCTAGTCGTTTGCAGATATCTCAAATAAATAGCAAAGGCAATTGTTTATTACACATATGAAAGTCGGTTAATTCAATATACGCTAGTACGACTTGCCGTTTAGTAGGTACAAACTAGGCAACCACAGTCGTTTATTACATATGAAAGTTCATAATTTTTTTCCCCTCTTTTTTGGAGAGGTTTCTATTTTGAAAAAATAATTTATTTTTTTAAAAAATTTAATCTTAAAAATCAAAATTTAACCAAACAGGCAGTTTCTAGGAATGGGTTAAGTGCAATTTCTTAAGATTTGGACGAAGGTGAGACAATCACAGAAGACCACATCCCTTCTGAAGTTTAATGTTGTTATGTTGCCAGAAGAGTTGGGAGAATCAATCATTATTTCACGCATATCAGATACATATATCTTCCTTATCATAGTTTAATTATAAGCTCACAGTTGTGTCAAACAAACACGTTATTAAGGATAATGTATATATCCAATACATGAGATAGAGTCTTTGGATGAAAGAGCTAATACGTATCGGTGAGGAGAGGTGGATACCCTTCCCTTTGATATTGATGTGAGATACCTAATACACACGATATGAGTGAGAAAATGCATATATTCGATACATGAGATATCTTGTTTGGGTAAAAAGTATTGATTAAGAAGCTAATACTCTACTAGTGCTATTAATAAGCAAGGTTTTCAGACCTGGACCGTTCATTGAACCGTAAAAGAGAGAGGTTCAAGGGTTTTAAGGTCAAACCAAGGTCAAATCGGGATCGAACCGTGATGACGTCATAATTAATTTAATAATTATTTTAAATATATATAAAAAAATTAAATTAATAAAAAAGAAAAAGAAAAATTAACTAAAATAGTCTAATTCATTTAGAGAAGCTTATTTCTAAAAAATACATAAAACTTACAAAAATATAGTACATAACTACACATTGTTACACACTGTGCATAAACTATACATTGTTTCTCATAACTACACACTCTGTGCATAAACTGTGTGCATAAAACAATGTTAATTCAAACATAAACTGGAATTAGACATTTTGGGTGACCTTCGCTTCCTTTATTCGTGCACTTCTTAATGATATGGGACCTGGGGCAGGGACATGTGCCACCAACAACTAAACAAAATAGAGTAGTTCCATTCCACAAGGAACTCCCAAGTTTCACCTAATGAGGAATTTCTTAGTAAGCCCTGGGTGTAGAAAGTCTGTTCTATTATTTTATATCCAAAGAAAACAAAACGTTTTTAAAATACCACAACCAATCCAAAATACAACTACACATTGTTTCTCATAATACAACAACGTGTACAACCTTGTTTCTCATAATAATGTTTTCCAAGTTACAATACACAAACACAACTACATATTGTTTCTCACAAAAATACATAAAAACTTGTTTCTAAAAAACAATAATAAAACTTCAAACTCCAAGTTACACACAGTGTCTTACAAAAAGACATAGAAAGTATTTCTAAAATACAAAATAGAACTTCAAAGTTTAAACAGAGTTATTATGATCATAAATCATCAATGTCATGATAGTTATCATGCTCATCATCATTCCCTGGAAATCCAAGAAAAGGGCCAACAAGTTGTCCAAATGTTCCCAAATCTATTCCTTCAAACAACCAGTCAAACAAACATGCATAAACCCATCAATTTTTGAAATACAGATAGTCAAAGAATCACAATTTCATACGCAGAGTCAAATTAACAAACTAATATACACAGAGTAATTAAACTTACCCACAAGAAGCCGTAGTAATTTATGAAAAGCATAGGAAAAAAAAAGAGAGTAAACAATCCTACCTAATCAATTCTAAGCCCTAAGAAAGACGCTACCAAAATATCTGGTCAAGGCTTTGACTTTGAGCAAAAACCCAACTAATCTAGGATTCAAATATTGAAAAACTGGTCATTAAGTACCCAACCAACCTTCCATCCACATTCCACAAACATAGCTGATTACAAACAGTATCAATCAAGAATGCACGTAAATGGAATGTTGAGAATAAATCATACCAAGCTTTGTTCCAACGAGGATTATTGGAACTCCAAGTGTGTAATGCCTCAATTTAGGAATCCACTGAAACAGAAAAAAATAAAAATAAAAATCTTAGCCCATGCAAATGCAAACATCCAACAAAGAAAGACAATGCGCTATCCTAGGAAACCAACCCTCGTTCATACATCTGTAAGCATCCACCAACATATGCCTGCCTAAAAAAATTAAAACAACCATACAATTTTCCTATAGCACTCTACTCATTGTAACAATAATTCTCTAACTAATCTCTAGACAGAGTCAAGATATTCAGATTATCCCAAGAGACTAAATCAATTACCATTTTTGTAGTTCAATTTATGAATTTTGAAAATTTGACCTCTGATCTATATCAATCCTAGCTATAATATTTAAAACTTAAATATAATTTTTTATTTTAACTTAAAGAAATTAATGGGTCTGAATCCCACACACAAAATCAGCATAACAAAGCTTCCAATAAAATAAACCCAAAATAATAACTACTAATCCCAACCAATACCCATGTTGCTGTGAAGCTAGGACTAGGGATGCCAAAATTGAAAACCAAAATTAATGCATTTCATTTACACCAAAATTATCCATTAATTGGATGGGGATTATGAAAGCTTCCAAACATCAAACCAATCAATTTCATCTACTATATCTATATACATTTCATCAGAAAGCTTTTATCTTTTTAATTGTTTGGTTTGCAAAATGAGTAGAATAGTAAAGAGTGCAAATTTAATAGAACAAAAAAATAGAAAGATCAAATACCAAATGACAACGATGAGGCAAAGATTGAGCTGCGACGGCGACGAGGGAGAGAGGCAGAGATGAGCGTGAGAGAGAGGTAGAGAGTGAGCTGCGATCTGGGCTAAGCTGCAGCTGCGATGGTGACGAGGGAGAGAGGCAGTGACTTGAGTGAGGGTTAAGGGTTTTGAGAGAGTGAGGGAGAGAGGCAGAGAATGATTGAGAGGGTTTCGTTTCACGAATAAGGGTTATTCATTCAGTCCCAAACGTGAAACGACGCCGTATTAGGGAAAAAAAAAGGGACAAAACGACGCCGTTTTGCTCTTGACACAGAGCAGCCCGCTTGAACCGGTCACAGTTCACAGAACCGGATGGTCAGACCGCAGTCAGGACGGTTCCATGCTTTTTTCGCATGGAACATTTCTTCACCTTAAACGGACCGCAGATTTAAACGGTTTGAAGGTTTCCGGTCGGATCGTACGGTCCGGTCTGGGTTTAACAACCTTGTTAATAAGGAGAAACGGATGCCCTTACCTTTGATATTGATATTTCTTGTTCGTATTAGATGCTCGGGCTATCCTCAAATTGAAAATTCTTAGCCTTGAAAGGGTTATGACCTTTTATTGTAGGTCTCTGATGAGTAAATTTAACACATACAACCTAGCTCACTCCAACAGAAGAGGTAATCATTGTGTGTTAATGTTAGATATTTCAGTTATGTTATGTGATGATCTCCCTCCTTATTATTGGTAGATGCTCACTATTTTGTTCTTGATTTTTTTTGTTAATCCAATGCACCCTTTTAGCCCACCCTCCTTTGAAAAGAATGATGAACAATACAAGAAGAAGAAGAAGAAGAAGAGGAACACTGGAAAAAAAAAATTGAAAGAGTTCTTGAAGAAATTTAGTTCTTGATTCTTGATTGATTAGCACTGATTACAAACTCCAATATATACAATAACCAATTATATAGAATGTGGAACCACTCTAACAACTCTAGCTAAAATAACTCTGATGTTGACACGTGGACAAATACATAAGATGCTAACACCTGGACTCACATCAGTAATAGACTTACCTAATCTTAGACTACCTGTAGTTCATAACTCTACTACAAGTCGTTTAAACTTTGCCTTAGTCCCCTCTATCTTGACATCCCCCCTCAAACTGAGGGGAGGAACTCCCATAAGTTTGGAAGCAAGGTCTAGAAACTTTGGAGAAGAGAGAGCTTTGGTGAAGATGTCAGCTAATTGATCTAGAGTGGAAATGAAATGAACCTGTAACTCCTTAGACAGAACCTTCTCCCTGATGTAATGATAATCAGCCTCAATATGCTTGGTTTGAGCATGAAAAACTGGGTTGGAAGCTAATGCTAAAGCACACACGTTATCACACCATAACATGGGAGGCATAGACAAATAAACCCCTAAGTCTTTAAGAATTTGCTTAATCCAACATAACTCTGTTGTTGTACTAGCCAAGGCCCTATACTCTGCCTTAGTAGAGGATCAAGCTACTGTCAACTGTTTCTTAGCTGACTGAGTGATAGGGGAGTTGCCCAAAAAGACAACCATGTCAATGATGGACTTTTTATCAAGAGGATCACCAACCCAGTTAGCATTACAATAAGCTAAAACGGCCAAAGAACCAAGTTGGAAATGGATGACATTTTGCAAAATACCCTTAAGATACCTAAGAATCCTTTTAACTGCCATCAAATGGTGCTGAGTAGGCTTACTCATGAATTGACATACTTGCTGAACAGAATAGAATAGATTAGGCATTGTCAACATTTTTCACATTTCAAATACACTTACACACTTTTTCACACACCTTTTCACCCACACATATATCAGAAACACTTAAACAACATTACTTAAACTCCTCTACCAAACACCCCTTTACTGCAGTGCACCAAATATACTCTTGTAGGCAGTAGGATTAGAGAGGAAAGGACTAGTCTAGGAGTTCACATGTGTAGTAGGTGAACAAGGAGTGAGACAAGGCTTGCAACCCTACATGTTGAACTGAGTGAGCAAAACCAAAGCAAACTTAGATTGATGCACAAACAGACCCTAAGATGTGTACTCAATCTAAAGCCCAACGAAGAATTTAAGAGGGCCAAGATCCTTCAAATCAAAGGCAACACTAAGGCTGGAAATAAGCTTATCAATGAATGGAGGACTATTCCCCATGATAATGATGTCATCATCATAAAGAAGAAGATAAACCACAAAGGAACCATGGTGCAAAATATACAAATTACTATTAGAGAAGAGGCATGAAAACCAATGTGAAACAACTAAGAAGTGAAGCTCTTAAACCAGGCTTTAAGGGCTTGTTTAAGTCTATAAATGGCTTTATGAAGGAGGCAGACATGAGTGGGATGTTCAGGATCAACATAGCCAGGAGGTTGAGACATAAAGACCTCCTCATGAAGCACCCCATAAAGAAAAGTATTAGATACATCTAATTGCTTTAAAGACCAATTATGCTGCACAACCAATGCCAAAATGATCCTCACAATTACTGGTTTCACAACCAGACTAAAGGTCTCCTCATAGTCCAATCCATATTGCTGCAAAAATCCTTTGGCCACCAATTTGGCCTTATACCTAACAATAGCTCCATCACTGTCCCTCTTAATTTTATATACCCATTTACAAAAAACCACATTCTTACCTGTCAGAAGAGGTACCAAAGACCAAGTATGTTGTTTTAAAAGAGAGGCATACTCAAAATCCATAGCTTCATCCCATTATGGTTGCAAAGAAGCAACACTAAAACTAGGTGGTTCCACTTAAGAGTAATCCCTCACAACTGTGTAAGCTTTAGGCTTGAAAATACCATGTTTGGATCTGGTAAGCATAGGATGAGTATTAGGAATAGAAGGTGGCATAGACTGACCAATAGGAAGAGAGGACTGAGGAATAGGATCAGAAGTAGCACTAGAAGAAGAGGCAGGACTAGGGGAAGGAAAGGAAATAACATCAGAAGACTCAGCAGGTAGCCAGGCATAGAAACAAATGTAGTAAGAGAAGGAAAGACAACAGACACAGAAAATACGGGATCAAATGAAGAACTAGGTAAAATAGTGGACAGCCAAAGATTAAAGGAGGGGCTAGTAGTCCCAAAATTGTTGGAAGAAGTAGATACAGGAGTAAGTAAACCTGGAAAGTCAGTTTTATGAAAAATGATATGAGATGTGATGTAAACTTTCTGCATCTGAGGGCCAAGACAGATATAACATTTGGTTAATGGGGGGTACCCCAAGAAAAGACATTGAGTAGACCTAGGTTGAAGCTTATAATCAGAATATGGTCTAAGAAGATGAAAACAAGCACATCCAAAGGTTTTCAAGGACTGTAAAAGAGGTGGAGTGTGAAACAACTTTTCCCAAGGAGATTTAAACTGAAGAACAGAAGGTGGAACTTTATTGACCAAATATGTGTTAGTGCTAAAAGCATAACACCGATAGGAAGATGGAAGCCTAGACTGATGGAGCATAGAAATGACACTCTCAACAATTTGTTTGTATTTCCTCTTAGCAAAACCATTTTGCTGAGGGGTGTAAGGACAAGACAATTGATATTGAATGTCATTATCCAAACAAAATGACTTAAAATGATTACTAGTGTATTCACCCCTACCATCAGATCTAAGAGTTTTAATTTTAGATCCAAATAGGTTCTCAACTAGAGCTTTAAAGTACAGAAAAACTGTAAACACTTCAGATTTATGTTTAAGAAGAAATAACCAGGTAAATCTAGTGAAATCATCAACAAAAATGATATATAATCTATAGCCAAGTACAGAAGTCATAGGGGCAGGGCCCCAAACATCACTGTGGACAAGCTGTAAATGAAAAGTACTTGACATAACATGCTTTGGAAAAGGAAGTTTGTGGCATTTTAGCACTTATGCAGTATTTACATTGAGAATAAATGTCATCATTTACAGAAACTTTAACATTGCTAGGAAAATAAGCTAAGGCAGATTGAAGAAGCTTAGAACAAGGATGTCAAAGTCCTTGATGCCACAACATTGTTGTTAGGATTACTGTTCTTAAATCCTATTGTATGATATTATGTATGACTTAATGTCGTAATTAATAAAGTTGTTTTATTATTATCTAAAATGATGGTAACATGAATATTTGGATATTATCATTTAGTCCATGTGATGCATAGTATGTGATTTAATCACAAAAGATATAAATCATAAGTTCATTGTAAATTCAGAATTTTAATTCGTATTCAGTGATGAAATTGGGCATTTTATCTGCGAAGACTATAACATATCAATTAAGATGATTTGTCTTAATCATGAAAGTGGAGACTTCTAGTTGGTACGTTGATATGTTTTAAGAGTTAAGACATATTGAACTGAACCGCTGTGAGATTTATTATTCTCCTAACCACTATCAAATGAATAATAAATCTCACGACTTCTATTTACATGAACTTTTAATCCTGAGAGAATAATGGACCTGATCATGAAGTGTAAGTTGCTTTGTTATATCAGAATTGAGATCTAAAATTATGATCAAAATCTCAGTATATTGGGCAGCCACATTTAGTGTTGGTGAAACATATATTCTCAAGATAGAATTCATAATCTCTTAACAGAGATATAAAATATTCCATTGAGATAAGTTTAATGAGTTTGGTTATTCAGAGTGTTAGGCCTAACCACTTTAGTAAGGAGTTACTAAAATATATATTTATGAAATTGGATTTCATAAATATATGATGAATAACTTAAAATATTAAACTGGGTACTCAAGAATTAAGATGTAGTAATCTTCAAAATGACAGTCTACATTTATAACTTTGTATTACTACAAATATTTTATGAAGGGGTTGTATTTACAATAAAGTCTTGGGATATAATTTATTAATAAGACTTAGAGTGCAATTATATTTATATAATAGTATTAAATATAATTAATAGTAATTTTAGATTTGTCAAGAGTTGACAGAAAAGCCCAAGACCCATTGAAGTTAGAGTCTTATTTGTTCCCTTTTGGTCCCACTTCAAGCCGCATACTTAAGCCCAATTGGAATGACCCAAAAGACTAGTCCAATTAAATAATCAGTTAGATACAAAGAGAGAAACATACAAAATTTTATAAAAAACTAAGAGAATGAAATAGTTTGTATGTGAGTGTTGAACACTCTCTTATTCTCCCTTGAACACATTCATATAAACTGATTAAGAGACCATACTTTTTGAATATCAAGTGGAATTAGAGTGAAGAATTAAAGAATTCCCAAGTACTTCTAATCTTTGTTTTGAAATTCACCACACCAAGATACACTCTCTTGTTTTTGTATTTTGAAATTTACATAGTACATGTTATCTATTCTGAATGAAGTAAATCTGTTATTTTTTCGTTATGTATGTTTTGTATGTGATACAAACATGTATTTTTTGAACAGCGATCTTCAATTTCAAATCTGTATAACATGTTTTGTGATTTTTGGAATTAGAGATAGTAATTTCATGTTTTTAGAAGATTATATAATTAATTTTTTGCATGGTTCTTGAAATTATTGTTTGATGAAAACTGATATTGATGTTATGATGTTGTTTAAGTTTGATATTAAGTATGTTAAATTGAACTTTAAGGCTATAACATCAGTGGAATTCAGTTTTGATATCAATCTCTGTCTATTTTGTTCATATAATGGTTGTTTGTTCATGAAAAACCGTTGAAAACTATTTCAAAAAAATTCTGAAAAATTCAAGTTTCATGAGTTTCAATTGATCGAAAATTGATTTCGACCGATCGAGTGAAACAGTGACCAATCTATTTGATTTGATTGCTAGTAGATTGATCGAATGTTCTTTTTCGATCGATTGAGCAGCGATCGAGTACCAATCGAGCCAGGCAAATTTTTAAGTATGAATTTTTTAATTTTTTCGACTGATTGAGATACAAATTCGATTGATCGGAAATTGTGAATTTTGAATTTTTCTAAATGTTTTCATATGGATAAAGTTCAAGGCTATGTGTGATTAGATTATACATGATTTCTAATTAAAAACCTTTAATTTAAAACACCTAGTGGGAAAGAGATACAAGGGTTGGATCTCATAGCCTCTATTATCGGTTCATAGTAGTGTGGGTAAGCACCTTGTCTTGGCGTATAAGCCTCGCGATCCCAAAGGAGGGTGTTTACTTCATAGTACTACAAAATTGAACTTACTCATTTTTAAAGTAGTGTGAACAAGCACTCCATCTTAGTGTATATGCCTCGCGATTCCAAAGGAATGTATTTTGTTACATGGTACTACAAGTTTAAACACTATAAGGGAGATGAAATGTGGCTACACATAATTTTAGATAATGGTGTACACTAGACTAAATGTAATGTTAGCCTCCCAAAAGAGCTATGTCATTATTACTTAGAGGCTAAAGGTAATACAACATATTATTAGTGTTTGATAAGAGTTATCACTATAGTACTAATAATGAGAATAGTTCTCAATCAATCATGGTGTTTATAATAAACTTGCAACTAAGGAATTATAGACATGGATTGGGTTGTCGTTGCATATATTATATTATGATTTTATTAAGGTTCTATAATTTATGTTTATATGCTAAATTGATAATGTCTAGTTTACTTATTATATTCATATTTATTGTTTTCAGATTTAATCATGGCATCATTTAGTCCACTTGTTGTTATTTTTAATCAAAACAAATTGACTGAATCCAACTATGTTGACTGGAAAAGAAATTTGGACATTGTTTTTACTGCCGAAGAGCACAAATATGTGCTTACTCAACCATGTCCTCACTTTCCTTCATTAGATGCTCCTCCTAAGGAAAAACAGAGATTTGATCGTTGGCAGAAATCTAATGAGATGGTCTAGTGCTATATCCTTGCATCTATCTCAAATGCTCTACAGTATCAAATGCAGGATGTAGAATTAGTTTCGGACATAATGCTAAGTCTGAAGGAGATGTTTGGTGAGTAAGGCTATTCTGCAAGGCAAAAAACCATAAAGCAAATTTATAATACCAAAATGGTGAAGGTACTTCAGTGAGGGAGCATTGTCTAAAGATAATCCCTAATCTAAAATACATTGGAAGTTTTAGTTGCTGATATTGATAGAGAATCCCAAGTGGATATGATACTCTAGTCACTACCAGAATCATTCAAGGAATTTAGACTTAATTATAATATAAACATAAAGATTTATTACTTGTCTAAATAAAAAAATGAATTGGTAGCGGCGGAAGACATTCTTGGTACATCCAGTGTAGATGTCAATATGGCTGAAACTTCTACTTCTCCACCTAAGTCAAAAGACAAGGGTAATAAGAAGAAGAAGAAGAAGAAGGACTTCACAAAGCAAGATGGTAAACAAATTGCCTTAGGAGTTGCTAACAAGGGAAAGAAAAAAGACTATGCTAAAGGAAAGTGTTTCCATTGTGGTGAGAAATGACATTGGAAGAGGAATTGTCCAAGAATAAGGGTATGAAAAGTTCATTCCTTCTTAAAATATGTTTAGTACAAAATCCCACGGATTCCTAGTGTATGGATTTAGGTTGTACTAACCATATCTGCAATTCTTTGCAGGGGTTCCGAGAGACCAGAAAGTTGAATGAAGGGGAATTATTTCTTACTTTGGCTGATGGGAGCAGAATTCCAGTTGTAGCTATTGGAGTGTTTAATTTATGCTTTGATTCTAAAGTTTTAATATTAGAAGACTATTTATATGTACTTAATGTTCGTAGGAATTTAATTTTGCAACTTATTTAAGTAAGCATGGATATTGTGTTATCCTGAAAGACAATGTTGTAATAAAGAAGAATAAAGTGTTTATCTGTTTTGGCAATATTGTGGATAGTCTTTATATATTAACTCCTAATAAGCATGAATTATACAATTCTAAATTAAATAATGACTCTCATGTAAAATCATTAAAGAGAAAGTTTCCTTCTATTAATGATGCATATCTTTGGCACTTGCGATTGGGTTATATTAATCCAAACAGAATTCAAAGACTGATCAAAGATAGACTCTTAGAGCCATTGGACTTCGATGGATTTCTAGTTTGTGAATCTTGTTTGGAAGGAAAAATAACCAAACAACCTTTTAATGCAAAAGGTAGAAGAGTCCAAGAATTGCTTGAATTAGTTCATACGGATATATGTGGTCTTATGTCAACCTAAGCTAAAGAAGGTTATGAGTACTTCATCACTTTTACCAATGATTACTCAAGATACGGTTATGTGTACCTAATGAGACGGAAGTCTGAAACCTTTGAAAAGTTCAAAGAGTTTAAGGCTGAAATTGAGAATCAACTAGGTAAACACATAAAGGTCATTCGATCTAATCGTGGTGGCAAATACCTTCTTGGAGATTTCAAGGATTACTTAACTCAAAATGAGATTGTATCTTAATTGACTGCACCTGGAACTCCCCAACAAAATGGTGTAGCAGAAAGAAAGAATAAGACTCTTTTAGAAATGGTTGGGTCCATGATGAGTTATTCAACTTTACCAGTTTATTTTTAGGGATATGCATTAAAAACTGCAATGCATATTTTAAATTTAGTTCCATTAAAATCTGTTCCCAATGCACCTAAGGAATTGTGGATGTCCAGCACATGTGTTGAAAGGGAAGTCTGATAAGTTGGTGTTGGGATTAGTGCCCTTAAATCCTATTGTATGATGCTATGTATGATATTATGTATGACATTATGTATGACATGATGTATAACTTAATATTGTAATTAATAAAGTTGTTTTATTATTATCTAAAATAATGGTAACATGAATATTCAGACATTATCATTTAGTCCATGAGATGCATAGTATGTGATTTATGTGATTTAGTCACAGAAGATATAAGTCACAAATTCTTTGTAAATTCAGAATTTTAATTCATAGTCGGTGGTGAAAATGGGCATTTCATCTGCGAAGATTATAACATATCAACTAAGATAATTTGTCTTGATCATAGAAGTGGAGACTTCTAGTTGATGTGTTAATATGTTTTAAGAGTTAAAACATATTAAACTGAACTGCTGTGAGATTTATTATTCTCCTAACGACTGTCACTTGAATAATAAATCTCACAACTTATATTTGCATGAACTCTTAATCCTGAGAGAATAATGGACCTAATCATAAAGTGTAGGTTGCTTTGATATATCAGGAGTGAGATCTAAAGTAACGGTCAAAAAAACCTCAGTATGTTGGGCAGCCACATTTCGTGTTGATGGAACATATATTCTCAAGATGGAATTCATAATTTCTTAACAGAGATATAAAATATTCCCTTGAGATAAGTTTAATGGGTTTAGTTATTCAGAGAGTTAGGCCTAACCACTTTGGTAAGAAATTACTAAAGTATATATTTATGAAATTGGATTTCATAAATATATAATGAATAACTTAAAAGAATTAAACCGGGTACTCAAGGATTAAGACGTAGTAATCTTTAAAGTGACAGTCTATATTTATGACTTTGAATTACTACGAATATTTTATGAAGGGGTTGCATGTATAATAAAGTTTTGGGATATAATTTATTAATAAGGCCTAGAGTGCAATTATATTTATATAGTGGTATTAAATATAATTAATGGTAACTTTGAACTTGTCAAGAGTTGACAGAAAAGCCCAAGGCCCATTGGAGCTAGTGTCTTATTGGTCCTTTTGGTCCCACTCCAAGCCACACATTAAAGCCCAATTGGAAAGGCCCAATAGGCCGGCCCAATTAGATAATCAGTTATATATAAAGGGAGAGACATACAGAATTTTTATTAGAAAAAAAAAGTGAAACACCATTGTGAAGTGATGTGTATGTGCGAGTGAAACCACTCAATTATTTTCCCTTGGAAATTGATTGAGAGACCACACTTCTTGGGCGTAAAGTGGAATTGGAGTGAAGATTAAAAGTGTTCTCAAATACTTATAATCTTTTGTTTTGAATTTCACCGCACCAAGGTACGCTATCTTGTTCTTAAATTCTGAAATTTACATAATACAAGTTATCTATCATGAATGAAATAGATCTTTGTTTATTGCTTCCGCTACGTGTTTTGTATGAGATACAAAACCAGATTTAACCAACAATTGGTATCAGAGCCAGGTTTTCATATCATGATTGTATAGCATGTGATTGAATTTCAGAATCAAAGAATATCATTTTCTTTGCATGATGGGATTCTTGAATCTGCCGTGATTGTTCTATATAATCACATTTATAGGATTTTTTATTTCATAATTTATTTTTGGAGATTGGCTTTGCGTTGATGTTAAGTGAATTCCTTTTAATATGGAATTCCGTCTTCAAAAGGATTTATGTTGGTCCACGGTTGCATTTTGTTATCTTAAAGGATTTATTTGAATCCTTGTTAAATAACAATAATTTAAGACCATTCGGTTAAATAGATTGCACAGCTTGCTTTCCATGTTATTAGTGTGTATTGAATATAAACTTCTAGATGATATACATGGCTTGGCGCATATATATTTATCCTTGGCCATAAACTTCTAGTTGTTCGGATACAGTTATTGAAATAACTGTCATGTGCACGAACCAATTGATTGCACTGGTTGGACTTTCTTGCACCGCTTGGCTATAAAAGACAATTTAATAGTTATTGTCTTGATTGCCATCTTGAAATCATATAGGTTTTCATGTAAGTTATATGTAATGTAATAGTCCATATGTTATATTACTTCATGAATTGATTATTACATTATATATAGTTATATGGTTTCAAATGCATTCAAATTTTTATATGCAAGTTCTTGATGGCCATCTTATACGCATGAAATAATTGCCTTGGAAATATTGAATCTGTATATTGTATATATATGGTGTGATAATTGTCATATGTTATAATATGGGTTTATATGTAAATTGCTCATAAAGGATTCAAGGCTTAACTTCATGAATTGATTATTACGTTAAATGCTAGGATTAAAGTATTCATTTAATGAAATTCATTCCTAATGAGATTAGGATTATGTTTTCAAGGGTTTCTAGCATTAATATTGTTCTTGATCATAAAAACCTTTAATTAAAAATATCTAGTGGGAGAGAGATACAAGAGTTGCATCTCACGGCCTCCATTATCAGTTTATAGTAGTATGGGTAAGCACCTTGTTTTGGCGTATATGCTTTGCGATCCCAAAGGAGGGTGTTTACTTCATAGTACTACAAGATTGAACTAACCTGTTTAAAGTAGTGTGGACAAGCACCTCGTCTTGGCGTATATGCCTTGCGATTCCAAAGGAGGGTGTTTTGTTCCATGGTACTACAAGTTTAAACATTATAAGGGAGATGAAATGTGGCTACACATGATTCTAGATAATAGTGTACACTAGACTAAGTGTAATGTTAACCTCCCATAAGAGCTATGTCATTATTACTTAGAGGCTAAAGCTAATACGACATATTATTAGTGTATGATAAGAGTTATCATGATAGCACTAATAATGAGAATAGATCTCAATCAATTAATGTGTTTATAATAAACTTGCTACCAAGGAATTATAGACATGGATTGGTTTGTCGTTGCATATATTATTTTATGGTTTTATAAGGTTCCATATTATATGATTATATGCTAAATCGATAGTGTCTAGTTTACTTATTATATTCATGTTTGTTATTTTCAGATTTAAAATCATGGCATCATTTAGCCCACTTGTTGCTATACTTAATCAAAACAAACTGATTTGATCCAACTATGTTGACTGGAAAAGAAACTTGGATATTGTTCTTACTGCTGAAGAGCACAAATATGTGCTTACTCAACCATGTCCTAACTTTCCATCATTAGATACTCCTCTTGAGGAAAAACAGCGATATGATCGTTGGCAGAAATCTAATGAGATGGCTAAGTGCTATATCCTAGCATCTATTTCAAATGTTCTACAGCATCAAATGCAGGATGTAGAACTAGCTTCGGACATAATGCTAAGTCTGAAGGAGATGTTTAGTGAGCAAGGCCGTTCTGCAAGGCAAGAAACTATGAGGCAAATTTATAATACCAAAATGGCTGAAGGTACTTCAGTGAGGGAGCATTGTCTTAGGATGATCTTTAATCTGAATACATTGGAAGTTTTAGGTGCCGATATTGATAGAGAATCCCAAGTGGATATGATACTCCAGTCACTACCAGAATCATTCAAGGAATTCAGACTTAACTATAATATGAACAAAAAGATTTATATATTGTCTGAATTGATGAATGAGTTGGTAGCGGCGGAAGGCATCCTTGGTACTTCTAGTGTTGAAGTCAATGTTGGTGAAGCTTCTACTTCTCAACCTAAGTCGAAAGGCAAAGGTAAGAAGAAGAAGCAGAAGAACTTCACTAAGAAAGATGGTAAACAAGTTGGGAGTTGCCAACAAAGGAAAGAAAACCAAAGGAAAGTGTTTCCATTGTGGTGAGAAAGGACATTGGAAAAGGAATTGTCCAATATTTAAGGCTGCCAAGAATAGAGGTATGAAAAGTACATTCCTTCTTGAAACATGTTTGGTACAGAATCCCACAGATTCCTGGTGTGTGGATTCAGGTTGTACTAATCATATCTGCAAATCCTTGCAGGGGTTTCAGGAGACCAGAAAGCTGAATGAAGGGGAAATGTTTCTTACCTTGGCTGATGGGAGCAAGATTCCAGTTGTAGCTATTGGAGTGTTTAATTTATGTTTTGAATCTAGAGTTTTAATATTGGAAGACTGTTTGTATGTACCTAATGTTCGTAGGAATTTAATTTCTGCAACTTATTTAGGTAAACATGGATATTATGTTATCCTAAAAGACAATGTTGTAATAAAGAAGGATAAAGTGTTTATCTGTTCTGGCAATATTGTGGATGGTCTTTATATTTTAACTCCTGATAAGCATGAATTATATAATTCTGAATTAGATCATAACTCTCATGTAAAATCATTAAAGAGAAAGTTTCCTTCTACTAATGAAGCATATCTTTGGCACTTGCGTTTGGGTCATATTAATCCAAATAGAATTCAAAGACTGATCAAAAATGGACTTTTAGAGCCATTGGACTTTGATGAATTTCCAGTTTGTGAATCTTATTTGGAAAGCAAAATGACCAAACGACCTTTTAATGCAAAAGGTAAATGAGCCCAAGAGTTGCTTGAATTAGTTCATACAGATGTATGTGGTCCTATGTCAACCCAAGCAAAAGGAGGTTATGAGTACTTCATCACTTTTACTGATGATTACTCAAGATATGGTTATATGTACCTAATGAGACGAAAGTCCGAAACTTTTGAAAAGTTCAAAAAGTTTAGGGCTGAAGTTGAGAATCAATTAGGTAAACGCATAAAAGTTATTTGATCTGATCATGGTGGCGAATACCTTCTTGGGGATTTCAAGGATTACTTAACTCAAAATGGGATTATATCCCAATTGACTGCACTTGGAACTCTCCAACAGAATGGTGTAGCAGAAAGAAAGAATAGGACTCTTTTGGAAATGGTTAGGTCCATGATGAGTTACTCAACTTTACCAGTTTCTTTTTGGAGATATGCACTGAAAACTGCAATGCATATTTTGAATTTAGTTCCATCAAAATCTGTTCCCAACACACCTAAGGAATTGTGGAGTGGGCGTAAGCCTAGTATGAAATATCTCCACATTTGGGGATGTCCAGCACATGTGTTGAAAAGGAAATCTGATAAGTTGGAATCTAAAACTGAAGTATGCATGTTTTTAGGGTATTCAAAAGAAACAAAGGGTTATTTATTCTATAATCATAAAGATAACAAAGTGTTTGTTAGCACACATGCAAAATTTTTGGAAAATGATTATATGAATAATTTTGATCCTAAAAATAAAGTTGTTTTGGCTGAAATGAATGAACCTTTAGTTGAACAACCAATAGATGAAACTAGGGATAATGTGGTTGTATTAGATACACCACAAGATACTACTCATGAGATGTCTAGTACATAGGTGCCTCGTCGTAGTGGGAGAATTGTTCGGCCTCCCATAAGATTCATAGGTTTGGGAGAAACTTATAAAGCTATCTCAGAAGAGGCTGAATCGGATCCCTACACTTATGAAGAGGCAATGAATGATATAGATGCACATCATTGGATCAAAGCTATGAAATCTGAATTAGATTCCATGTATTCCAATCAAGTTTGGGATCTTGTAAAGGCACCTAATGACATTAAACATGTTGGTTGCAAATGGGTTTACAAGAGGAAGAGAGGGGTAGATGGCAAGGTTGAAACCTTTAAAGTAAGACTAGTGGCGAAAGGGTATACACAAAAAGAAGGTATTGACTATAATGAAACTTTTTCGCCAGTAGCCATGCTTAAATCTATCAGAATTTTCTTATCCATTGCTGCTCATTATAATTATGAGATTTGGCAAATGGATGTCAAGACTGCATTTCTTAATGGCAATCTTGAAGAAAAAATCTATATGATGCAATCGGAAGGTTTCATAGTAAAGAACCAAGAACATATGGTATGCAAGTTAAAAAGGTCCATTTATGGACTTAAACAAGCATCTAGGTCATGGAACATCAGATTTGATCAAGCAATCAAGTCATTTGGTTTTGAACAAAATCTTGATGAACCATGTGTGTACAAAAGACATCGAGATAAAGTAGTAATATTCCTAGTGCTTTATGTTGATGACATTCTACTCATTGGAAATGATGTAGGGGTAATGTCATCAGTAAAGGTTTGGTTGTCAAACCAATTTGATATGAAGGACTTGGGTGAGGCTAACTTTATTCTAAGGATCAAACTTTGGCGAGATCACAAGAATAGGATGTTAGGCTTATCACAGGCTGGATATATAGATAAGATTCTAGAACGGTTTAGCATGTAAAACTCCAAAAAGGGATTACTTCCTTTCAGACATGGAGTTCCTCTGTCTGATGACCAAAGGCCTAAGACTCAAAAGGAAAAAGATATGATGAGACAAGTTCCTTATGCTTCTGTAGTAGGAAGTCTCATGTATGCCATGCTTTGTACTAGACCAGATATTTGTTATTCAGTTGGCATGGTCAGCCGATATCAATCAAATCCAGGACCAAAACATTGGCAAGCTGTAAAGCATATTCTCAAGTATCTACGAAAAATGAGAGATTATATGCTTGTTTATCGATGTGAGGATTTGATACCTATTTACTATACAGATTCAGATTTTTAGTCGGATCTAGATTTCAGAAAGTCCACATCAGGATGTGTATTCACCTTGGGAGGTGGAGCCATAACATGGAGGAGTGTCAAACAATCTTGTATTGCAGACTTCACCATGGAAGCAGAATATGTTGTTGCTTGTGAAGCAGCAAAAGAAGCTGTATGGCTCAAGAAATTCCTTTCTGACCTTGGTGTAATGAGAATGGAACAAGTTCCCATCACATTGTTTTGCGACAATAGTGGTGCAGTTGCATAAACAAAAGATCCAAGGAATCACAAGAAAGGAAAGCACATTGAGAGAAAGTACCACATCATTAGAGATATTATTGCTCGTGGAGATGTGATGATGGGAAAGATTGAAAGTGCAAATAATCTAGCAGATCCCTTTACCAAAGCCTTGCCTCAAAGGACCTTCGGGTCGCATTTGGAGGGAATGGGAGTTAGATTAGTGCACAACAGTCTTTAGGGCAAGTGGGAAATATGTTGGGATTAGTGCCCTTAAATCCTATTGTATGATGCTATGTATGATATTATATATGACATGATGTATAACTTAATATTGTAATTAATAAAGTTGTTTTATTATTATCTAAAATAATAGTAACATGAATATTCAGACATTATCATTTAGTCCATGAGATGCATAGTATGTGATTTATGTGATTTAGTCACAGAAGATATAAGTCACGAGTTCTTTGTAAACTCAGAATTTTAGTTCATAGTCGGTGGTGAAATTGGACATTTCATCTGCGAAGACTATAACATATCAACTAAGATGATTTGTCTTGATCATAGAAGTGAAGACTTTTAGTTGATGTGTTAATATGTTTTAAGAGTTAAGACATATTGAATTAGACCGCTGTGAGATTTATTATTCTCCTAACGACTGTCAATTGAATAATAAATCTCACAACTTATATTTGCATGAACTCTTAATCCTGAGAGAATAATGGACCTAATCATAAAGTGTAGGTTGCTTTGATATATCAGGAGTGAGATCTAAAGTAACGGTCAAAACCTCAGTATGTTGGGCAGTCACATTTCATGTTGATGGAACATATATTCTTAAGATGAAATTCATAGTCTCTTAACAGAGATATAAAATATTCTCTTGAGATAAGTTTAATGGGTTTAGTTATTCAGAGAGTTAGGCCTAACCACTTTGGTAAGAAATTACTAAAGTATATATTTATGAAATTGGATTTCATAAATATATAATGAATAACTTAAAAGAATTAAACCGGGTACTCAAGGATTAAGACGTAGTAATCTTTAAAGTGACAGTCTATATTTATGACTTTGAATTACTACGAATATTTTATGAAGGGGTTGCATGTATAATAAAGTTTTGGGATATAATTTATTAATAAGGCCTAGAGTGCAATTATATTTATATAGTGGTATTAAATATAATTAATGGTAACTTTGGACTTGTCAAGAGTTGACAGAAAAGCCCAAGGCCCATTGGAGCTAGTGTCTTATTGGTCCTTTTGGTCCCACTCCAAGCCACACATTAAAGCCCAATTGGAAAGACCCAATAGGCCGATCCAATTAGATAATTAGTTATATATAAAGGGAGAGACATACAAAATTTTTATTAGAAAAAAAAGGGAGATACCATTGT
The DNA here is from genome assembly GCA_030445155.1 of Quercus variabilis. NCBI lineage: Eukaryota > Viridiplantae > Streptophyta > Magnoliopsida > Fagales > Fagaceae > Quercus > Quercus variabilis. The sequence continues at coordinate 24,730,353 of CP129456.1, read as the reverse complement.
GAAGTGGTGTGTATGTGCGAGTGAAACCACTCAATTATTTTCCCTTGGAAATTGATTGAGAGGCCACACTTCTTGGGCGTAAAGTGAAATTGGAGTGAAGATTAAAAGTGTTCTGAAGTACTTATAATTTTTTGTTTTGAATTTCACCGCACCAAGGTATGCTATCTTGTTCTTAAATTTTGAAATTTACATAATGCAAGTTATCTATCATGAATGAAATAGATCTTTGTTTATTGCTTCCGTTACGTGTTTTGTATGAGATACAAAACCAGATTTAACCAACAGTTGGAAGCTAAAACAGAAGTATGCATGTTTTTAGGTTATTCAAAGGAAACCAAGGGTTATTTATTCTATAATCATAAGGATAACAAAGTATTTGTTAGCACCCATGCCAAATTTTTGGAAGATGATTATGTGAATAATTTTAATCCTAGAAGTAAAGTTGTCTTGACTGAATTAGATGAACCTATAATTGAACAACCAGTGGATGAAACTAAGAATGATGTGGTTGTATTAGATACACCACAAGATTCTACTCATGAGATGACTAGTACACAGACACCTCGTCGTAGTGGGAGGATTATAAGGCCACCTATAAGATTTATAGGTCTGGGAGAAACTTATGAAACTATCTTAGAAGAGGCTGAAACTAATCCTTACACTTATGAAGAGGCAATGAATAATACAGATGCATATCATTAGGTCAAAGCTATGAAATCTGAATTAGATTCTATGTATTCCAATCAAGTTTGGGATCTTGTAAAGGCGTTTAATGACATTAAACTTGTTTGTTACAAATAGGTTTACAAGAAGAAGAGAGGAATAGATGGAAAGGTTGAAACCTTTAAAACAAGACTAGTAGCGAAAGGGTACACACAAAAAGAAGGTATTGATTATGACGAAACTTTTTCACCAGTAGCAATGCTTAAATCAATCAGAATTCTCTTATCCATTGCGGCTCATTATGATTATGAGATTTGGCAAATGGATGTCAAGACTGCATTTTTAAATGACAATCTTGAAGAAGAAATCTATATGATGCAACCAGAAGGTTTCATAGCAAAGAACTAGGAACATATAGTATGCAAATTGAAAAGATCTATATATGGACTTAAGCAAGCATCTAGGTCATGGAACATAAGATTTGATCAAGAAATTAAGTCATTTGGTTTTAAACAAAATCTCGATGAACCATGTGTGTACAAAAGACATCGAAATAAAGTAGTAATGTTTCTAGTACTTTATGTTGATGATTCTACTCATTGGAAATGATGTAGGGGTAATGTCATCTGTAAAGATTTGGTTGTCAAGTCAATTTGATATGAAGGACTTGGGTGAAGCTAACTTTATTTTAGGGATCAAGCGTTGGCGAGATTGCAAGAATAAGATGTTAGGCTTATCATAAGTTGGGTATATAGATAAGGTTCCAGAACGGTTTAGTATGCAAAACTCCAAGAAAGGATTGTTTCCTTTCAAACATGGAGTTCATCTGTCTGATAACCAAATGCCTAAGACTCTTGAGGAAGAAAGTATGATGAGACAAGTTCCTTATGCTTCTACAATGAGAAGTCTCATGTATGTCATGCTTTGTACTAAACTAGATATCTATTATTCAGTGGCATGGTTAGCCAATATCAATCAAATCCATGACTAAAACATTAGCAAGCTGTAAAGTATATTCTCAAGTATCTACGGAGAACGAGATATTATATGCTTGTTTACTTGTGTAAGGATTTGATTCCCATTGGTTATACAGATTCAGATTTTCAATTAGATTTTGATTTCAGAAAGTTCACTTCAGGTTATGTATTCACCTTGGGAGGTAGAGCCATAAGTTGGAGGAGTGTTAAGCAATCTTGCATTGCCAACTCCACCATGGAAGCTAAATATGTTGCTGCTTGTGAAGAGGCAAAGGAAGCTGTTTGGCTCAAGAAATTTCTTTCTATCGGGGGTGAAAAAGTTTTCCTTCCGACAAATAAGTTTATAAGGGGTCGGGGGATCTAAATCGAAACTCAACGATGGGCTTAATGCACAGCCCAAAGGCTATTGGTGAAAATCCAAGAAATTCACTATATTTTATACCTTGGGCTTAGATTGGAACTGACAAGAGTGGCCCCTGAACAATCCCTACAGCGGACACGTTAGCACAATTTAAAAGCATTTTGTATGAAATAGCCCAGTGGTAAAGTGTTTCTGCAGAAAATGGCCCAGTGGTAAAGTGCTTCAAGTTAACTACTTCACAAATCAAGGGAAATGTCTATGTTTTCCGACTCATCGTCCGTTAGCTCTAGAAAAGAGTCTTCTAATATGACAACATGAGAGAAAAATTCTATAGTAACAGTTACATCATAACCATTAATAGTGAATGAATAAATAAATGTCATGGGTTCCATAATAACAAATAATGAAGAAAACTTAGTGTGAGATAAAGGGAGAGAGAGAGATCCCAGCTAGCGCAGCAAGATCATTATGGTGCCATGGCATGCTCATGAGTATAGCATATGTAGTGAGTAGAAATAATCATTTGTGAGTAATATGAGCAATGAGTGAGAGAGTATAGTGAGTAGTATGGGTGAGAATGAATAGCAATGAGTGAGTAGTCTAAGCAATGAGTGAGAGTGTATAGCAAAGCTGATGGAGCTTTCTGCTGGGGTAAATAAGTGTTTTATGAGTAAAGCTATGAGAAGTGTTTAAGAGTTGAGGAACTTGATTTCCAAGCTTAAGATTGAGAGCTCAGTGATCTTTCAGAGTTTAGAGAAGACTCTTTTGTAGAGAGCTTAAGGAAGAATCTTGATCTGTAACTTAGTGAGTTGGTTGTGTGTTGGTAATAAGTTGTTTGTAGCATTAATGGAGAGTTCCATTTATACCTAAGTTTTTAGGGGGTGATTAGCAAAATAATCTTTGCTAAATCTTTCCCAATCTTCAGAAAATCCTTAGAAAAATGTTCTTAGGATTTTTAGCTAAGAGTAGTAAGCTCACTTTTAGAAGGTTATTGTTGTTCTGGGCAATAACAGCTGGGTTTCTGGCTTAGCATTAAATACTGATTAGTCTTTTGGCTGATTGGATTAGAGCATGCTTGAGGCTAATGATCTTAGTTATGCTGCAACTAGAATCAGAGTTCCCTAGGGCAAATTAGACCACCCTAAGCCAGGTGTCAACCTTGAAGCCCTTGCTGAGAACTCTGCTGGGATCCCCTTGGTGCCCTTTAAACCACATTTCCCTAAGTTTCCCCATTTGGGGTTCATGTGCTTGGTTCATGAACCAGAGATTACATATTTTTTAGTATTAAAATGAGTTGGTTTCATCTTGTTTCAGGAGCTTTGAAGGTCTTGTCATGGCAGCTTTAAGTCTTTGACTGAAATGAGTTAAAGAAGAAAGAAGTGACAGCTGGCTGAAGCTTTTTAGCTTTCTGTCACATCCATTTCAGCTTTATGTCACATGAGGAGTGATGGGATTCCAACTTGTGAAGGAAGGATTCAGCCCTTGAGGGACACGTGTCTTCTTCTAATTTGATTTAGATAAGTTGGGACCTAATAGGAAATGCTCCAGCTGTTTGTGCTGAGATTTTGGTTGGTTATTTTACGTAAGCTTTCAGCTGCTGGATTCTGTGTGTGGGCTGGGCTGACCCAGCTAGACTTTGTAGATAAGCTTGCTTGGGCTTGGTTAACCCTACAAAATGAGTAGTTTTGCCATGGATGATATTCATGGGCTTAGTAGTTAGTTGAAAAGAATAGACATAGTTTCCCACAAATTTTGTGAGAGCAATATTTTTTGAGAGATGAGTAATTTATATTTCCCATGAGTTAGGGACTTAGTATATGTAAAGCAAGTGTGGAAATAATACTTGATTGTGCCAAAATAATATTGGGCTTTTAGAAATAGTGCCAAATAAATAATAGTGCCAAATGAATATTTGGGCTTTATAAAATGGTGCCAAATGAATGCTTGGGCTTTGTAAAAATAGTGCTTAAAAATAGTGTCAAATGAATATTTGGGCTTTGTAAAATAGTGCCAAATGAATATTTGGGCTTTGTAAAATAGTGCCAAATGCATATTTGGGCTTTGTAAAATGATTTAGAATTTTGTAAAATATTTGTCATGTAGCAACGGACTTGGTAGAAGTGCCGTATCGTAACAGGCTTTGTAAATGGTGCCGCATCATAGCGGGTTTTTGAATTTGCCACATCGTCGTGGGACATTGAATTAGCCACAGTGTTGTGGAACTGTGAATTAGCCACATCGTAGTGGGACTTTGAATTAGTGACATCGTAGTGGGACTGTGAATTAGCCATATCGTAGTGGGATTACGAATTAGTCACGTCGTAGTGGGACTTTGAATTGGACTGTGAATTAGCCACATCGTAGTGGGACTGTGAATTAGCCACATCGTAGTAGGACTTTGAATTAGCCACGTCATAGTGGGACTATGAATTAGCCACATCGTAATGGAACTATGAATTAGCCACATCATAGTGGGACTGCGAATTAGTCACGTCGTAGTGGGACTACGAATTAGCCACGTCGTAGTGGGACTACGAATTAGCCACGTCGTAGTGGACTTTAGGGAGTTTGGGCTTTCTTTGGGTTTTGCCCTCAAGCTAAATGATTTTGGGCTTTCTGTGGAGATAATGTAATTTTGTGGCCCAATTGTGGTAGTGGTATGGTGAGTATTTTTGTGAAAACCTAAGTTGGATAATATGTGGGCTATAATGGGTAATATTTGTGAGAGGGCCCAAGGCAATTTATGATCTTGTGTATGGAGTATTTGTGAAGGCCCGATAACATAGAGAATATTTAGGTAATATATATGGGAATATTTATGTGGGTTTAGAATAATGTGTGGGCTCATTTGTGTATTTTTGTGAGTGGGCTAATAAAATCAAGGCTCGAAAATTTGTATCTCAACACTTTCTGATCTTGGTGTTGTAAGGATGGAGCAAGTTTCTATCACATTGTTTTGCAACAATAGTGGAGCGATTGTACAATCCAAAGATCCAAGGAATCACAAGAAAGGAAATGACATTGAAAGAAACTACCACATCATTCAAGACATTGTTGCTCGAGGAGATGTAGTAATAGCAAAGATAGATAGTACAAATAATCTAACAAATCCATTTATCAAAGCCTTGCCTTAAATGACATTTGAGTCACATTTGGAGGGAATGAAAGTTAGATTAGTACACAATAGTCTTTAGAGCAAGTGGGAGATTGTTAGGATTAGTGCCCTTAAATCCTATTGTATGATGTTATATATGACATTATGTTATAATTAATAAAGTTGTTTTATTATTATCTAAAATAATGGTAACATGAATATTTAGACATTATCATTTAGTCTATGAGATGCATAGTATGTGATTTATGTGATTTAGTCACAAAAGATATAAATCAAAAGTTCTTTGTAAACTCAGAATTTTAATTCGTAGTCGGTGATAAAATTGGGCATTTCATCTGCGAAGACTATAACATATCAACTAAGATGATTTATCTTGATCATGAAAGTGGAGACTTCTAGTTGGTATGTTGATATGTTTTAAGAGTTAAGACATATTGAACTGGACCACTGTGAGATTTATTATGCTCTTAACTACTGTCAAATGATTAATAAATCTCACTACTTCTATTTACATGAAATCTTAATTCTGAAAGAATAATGGACATGATCATAAAGTATAGATTGCTTTGATATATCAAGAGTGAGATCTAAAGTTGCGATCAAAACCTCAGTATGTTGGGCAGCCACATTTAGTGTTAATGGAACATATATTCTCAAGATGGAATTCATAATCTCTTAACGGAGATATAAAATATTCCCTTGAGATAAGTTTAATGGGTTTGATTATTCAGAATATTAGGCCTAACCACTTTAGTAAGGAGTTACTACTAAAGTGTATATTTATGAAATTGGATTTCATAAATATATGATGAATAACTTAAAAGATTAAACAAGGTACTCAAGGATTAAGGTGTAATAATATTCAAAGTGGCAGTCTACATTTATGACTTTATATTATTACAAATATTTTATGAAGGGGTTGTATTTACAATAAAGTTTTGGGATATAATTTATTAATAAGGTCTAGAGTGCAATTATATTTATATAGTGATATTAAATATAATTTAATGGTAACTTTGGATTTGTCAAGAGTTGACAGAAAAGTCTAAAGCGCATTAGAGTTAGAGTCTTATTTGTTCCCTTTTGGTCCCACTCCAAGCTACATACTTAAACTCAATTGGAATGGTCCAAAAGGCTAGCCTAATTAGATAATCAGTTAGATACAAAGAGAGAAACATACAAAATTTTATGAAAAACTAAGAGAATGAAATGGTTTGTATGTGAGTGTTGGACACTCCTCTATTCTCCCTTGAACACATTTATATAAACTGATTAAGAGACCACACTTCTTGGTATCAAGTGGAACTGGAGTGAAGATTAAAAGTGTTCCCAAGTACTTCTAATCTTCATTTTGAAATTCACCACCCCAAAGTACACTCTCTTGTTTTTGTATTCTAAAATTTACATAGTAAATGTTATCTATTGCGAATGAAGTAAATCCATTATTTTTCCGCAACGTATGTTTTGTATGCGATACAAACATGTATTTTTCAAACAATTGCCTGACTGGAGATAGCATAACTGACTGAAGAGTTGAAAGCAAGAGAAGAAGGAAAGCCAGGATTAGCTGAGAGTTAAGAAGATAGAGGGATTGGATAGACATCATCCTTATTCAGGCCTTGATAAAGAACCTTTCTCGTAGGTAAATCCACAATTAATAACCGATTGGCATCAAAATAACAAAAGGCATTGTTTTGAAAACAAAGTTTATGGACAGACAAGAAGTTGGAAGCTAAAGCAAGAACCCTAAGAATATTATCCAAACGAAAATTATGAGAAGTGGTGAGAAGCTTACCATTTCCAACATGAGTCACAGGTAATTCTTGCCCATTGCCAACAGTAATAGTCTCATTACCTGTAGGAGCCTGAGAATGCAATGAAAGTTGAGACAGATTAGGGGTCACATGATCAGAACAACATGTATCAATGAGCCAATTAGTGGTAGATGCTGAAGTAGAATTAGCAGTCGCTGCCATTGAACTAGCTGCCATAAAAGCTAACTTGGTTGGAGCATGTTTGCCTTGATAAGCAAAATTCATGCGATGATAGCAATCCAAGGCAGTGTGACCATTCTTGCCACAAATCTGACAAGTAGGCCTTAAATTGGAAAAATTCTGCCCTTGAAACTGAGTTGAGTGAGTACCAGAACCATTCTTGGCTTGAGGATTAGATTGACTTCCAAGAAATTGAGTAGGATTAGTGGCATTCCCAGAGAAATGACCATTATTGAACCCAAAATTAGGATTGCCAAAAGATTGACCATTATTAAACCCAAAATTAGGACCAAAATTGTTGAATCCTCTACCACGACCTCTTTGATTACCATTTCTACCTCTACCTCTATTATTGTTCTGATTAAACCCACTCTGAAGAATCATAGCCATAGTTGTATCTCTAGGCTCAGATTTCCTCTTAATAGCTCTTTCCTCAGCATTCAATAAGTTATTTAATTCTTCTATGGTAAACACATCATTACGAGTCCTTATTGCAGAGCAAAAAGCATCATATTCATGAGGTAAAGCTTCTAAGACTAAATGTATAAGTTCTTCTTCATCAATGAAAACAGCAACAAAACTCAGTTTATCCCTAGCTTCTTTAAATCTTTGAAAGAAAGTATCAATATTTTCAGGATCTTTCTTAATGCTTAGCAATTCATTTCTTAGACTCAACACATGAGATTGAGAAACAGAAGCAAACCTCTTTTCAAGCACCTTCTAGACTCCCTTCGCATATTTCTAACCCACAAAAATAGCTAGGACTGAAGGAGATAGAGTGGAGTTGATGAAAGTGAATAATGTCTACTCTCTGTTTTTCCAGTTGACAAACTCAGGATTTGGCTCCCTAGTGAAACTTCTAGAACTATTTCAGGAATGGATCAAGAGCTTCACACGAATCATCAACAAAACCAATCATGGAGTAAGCTTCCAGAATAACTACTATTTGATGCTTCCACACCATATAATTGCTAAAATCGAGTTTGACCGTCATCATACTCGTCATATTTGATAGGAGCAGCAATGACGGATTTACTATAGGAGTGGTGATAGTAGTTGTAGTGGAAGGGGTTGTGGAAGAACTAGAGCTCAGAGCAGAAGCCATTAATGGCAAGCTCTGATGCCATGAAAAGAATGATGAACAATACAAGAAGAAGAAGAGGAACACAGAGAAAAAAAATGAAAGAGTTCTTAAAGAAATTCAGTTGTTGATTCTTGATTGATTAGCACTAATTATAGACTCCAATATATACAATAACCAATTCCGTAGAATGTGGAACCACTCTAACAACTCTAGCTAAAACACCTCTGATGCTGTCATGTGGACAAATACACAAGATGCTGACACCTAGACTCACATCAGTATCAGACTCACCTAATCTTAGACTACCTGTAGTTCATAACTCTACTACAGGTCGTTTAGACTCTGCCTTAGTCTCCTCTGTCTTGACATCCTTCTCATATAGGACCTATGAATAGTGAGGGATGAGGGTGGACTCCATACTGCGGAAACTATTATAAAATATCTATATTATATCTCAAAAAGATTAGTCATAATATAAATTATCCATAATCATTTATTTAGCTCACTTAGTGTAGGATTACACACCTAATGCGGGATTTGAATTAACATACAAATCCACACAATCAGAACTACTATATTATCAATGAAATCCTCCTAGCTCATGCCATCACCATGAGGGAATATGGAAGAGAGAAACAGCTACATACATCATATATGTACTATGAAGTATAAATTGATGGATATATAAATGCAAGCCAATATTGAGTTGGGGAAGGGAAGTGTTATTTGTTCCAGAAAACTGTCTCCCAATTATTAGGTCAGTCGTCATGTATTCCTGTTCTCCCAATTCCTAATGATGCCATCTCTTAGATTACAAACTAATCATTAATCATAGCATATGTAATGAGTCGGCTAACCTTTAAACTCTTTCATGGTATAATGTGATCATCAAGAATATATGTTCTGACATGCAATGATTTGTTTCAAGCCATGTAACGAGATTTATATGAAGATGGGTGTCTTGCTTTATATTTGAAAGTGAAAGCAACTGTCAAATAATAAGGTGAGCACCAAGAATCCACTTAATCTCTAAAACACTCCTTTTCCTCTCAGGTCCTTATTGACCTAATCAACAACTTAGCTTTACTCCAAGGATGCTGGAGTAACTAGGGACATCAAAGGCAAACATTCACACTTGCTTCCTCTGAGGCTTTCTTTGGAGATAAAGGAAGCCTGCACTCTAAGTGGAAAGTTGGTAATATATTCTATACAAGTGGCCGATATGATTCTCTAAACAAAGAATACAATAGATGGAAGATGCAATAGGCCTTTCGATGCATTTGCAATAAACCATTATCAATTGCGGTTCTTTTTATTATTATCTACAAATAATTAACGTGTGAGATTATGATGTATGGTCATTGGTAGATATGCTGATTGATGATATTTTAGAACCAGGCTGGGTTTGATCCTGTACATAATACACTGATATCCTTGATAGGTTATGCCAATTGCCACAAAATATTTGTTGTCATCCAGTCACACTGTATCACCATTGAGGTTCTGAATTGATAGTGACAATCTAAACAAATTAACAGACTACAAAATGCAGCCTGCTTTCGAATGTTCTGCAAGGCATGGTTTCACAATTATTAGCACTTTGCTTCTGTCACCAGGTTAATAAAATTAATTGACATCTTCACTCTTTGCCTCACTTTTGTCACCAGGTTAATATAATTAATTGGATCTTAACTCTTTGCCTTGCCTATACTATAAGATGTTATTATATTATAGCTTAGGGATTATCATTACATAGAAGTTTATAAGAGAGTTTATCCAAAATGTAACTATTTGTTATAGATTTATTAAAATCTAATTCCAAGGAAAAAACAAAAGGCCAGTAAATTAGAAAGGAAAGACTGGAAGGGGAGGCAGGGCCAGCCCAAGGCCTAGGCAAGTTAGGCTTAGGCCTAAGGCCCCACCCCCAAAAAAATCACCTTAGAGAAAAAAGCCCACATCCCATGGTTAAAGACCTAATTTTTTTTATTAAAAAAAAAATTATATATTTTTTAAAGGTTGTGCATTTTTTTCTATTAATGATGTTAAGAATATTATAAATTTTATTATTAGCTTACAAATTGCCATATTACTAATCACAAAAAAGTGATTTAAACATTCATTAATTAAATTGATGAATTTCATCAATGAGAGTCAATGTCACATCATATTGTGAACATTTTATAGTACTTTTAGCACATTCTTCCTTTTCATTTCTATTAAGAATCTCAATGTACAAGACCAATAGAACCCTAATCCAATTAAAACCCTAAAATGTTTATAAAAAAAAAAAATGTTGCAAATGTGTTAAATCATCAATTATAGATTAATCTCCCCTAACAATTTGAGACTTTAATTTTTGTAAACTCATATCCTACAAAACCACACACCAAAAATATCTATCTCTCTCTCTTAAAAACAAAATATAAAATTAAAAATTAGATTACAACTTTACTTAACTATGCATCATTGTATATCCAAAATAAAGTATCTTTTTTAATTGTAATATATTTTTATTTCTTTTTATTAATATTTATGGTTCAACTATGATATTCAATTCTCTATATGAAATTAACATTAGTTTAGTTGGCATTATTCATCAAATTATATATTTAATATATCAAATTAACCTTGATTTGATTAGTATTAAACAATTTTGTTTTAATTAATATTTACATATTAAAAGCCCCGCATAAATTTTTCGCCTTAGGTCTTAAATTATGTTGGGCCGCCCATGAGGGAGGCCAAAGGCCACATGTATATATTGATGGGACAAAGGCTACATTTATAGTCCAAGAAAATGTGTGACACTCAACAAAGTCTAAAATTCCTCATGCTTGAGGTTAATTGGCTAATCTTTTTTGGCCATTTTGCTTTAAGGTGCATCAAGTACGATATAAATTTGCTGTATTAAAAAAGAGGGTATATGAAGAAAAGCCAACAAGTGTGCACACATGCAGCCATACAATATGCATGCAATGTCATATGAATGTGATTCTGTTTTTACTTCACGGGCATATTGCCTAATACATTTTTCTCAAGGAAAAGATTTGAACCGTTCATGTAATGCTATGTTACATGTAAAACTCTTCATGTTTTTTGAGGTCTTTTAGTAGTAGAAAGAACGTAAACCTTAGATTTTATGAAAAGTACAAATACTGATGTAAAATAGACAATATAGGCCTTCCTAAAGCAATTAGGGTATTGGAAATCACAGTGTAAGATTAAGGGTGGTGTCAGTAGAATCTATCGGGGCAATGATGTTGGAATTGCATGAAATTTGGGGATGAAGGGAAACGACATTTTGATCAAGACTTGAGGACCTTGAGGGTCGCCCTAATTTAGACGAATTCCTTCGTTAAGGCTTTGAAAACAATGTTTTTGCTATTTTTAGTAATATTTGTTTTCTCTTATAACTTTTAGTTTAAAAGTGAGAATAAAGTTATGTTTGTTTTAGGACATCTCCTAGAGACATTAGTTTCAATTTATGCAATTATCTTAATTTTGCTATTTTTGGCAAAAATTACTATTTTGCCACCTAATTATGAGATTAGTGTGAATTAGGATTTTCTTGGGGTTTTCCTAGTCGCCCTAGGTTTTCCTTTTTACTATTTAAACATATTGTAGCCTCCAGGGCAAATTAGTTTCTAGATTAATAAAAATACAGACTTTGTTTATTGTTTCTCTCTAGTAGATTCCGAAACCCTATCACTTTTTGGATTCAAGAGACCTCTCGTGGATTCGATGTTTTCATTCAGAAGCAGAAGATAATGCTTTTAATTTCTTTTTTCATTCAGAAAGCAACATGTTTGTTTTCTTGTAACTTTCCTGACATCAAATACTTTGTTTTCTTGTAGCTTTCGCGACATCAAATACATAGTAATGCAGATTTGATGACAATTTCATTAGTACAAGTTGGGTTGACGGCAGAGAGGTACAGGAAGTTACAAACTGGTAACTTCTTCCTCCTTTCTTCTATATAAATCAAAACAGTGCAAAGGTCATAAGTCAAAACCAATTTTTGTTGTTTTGTTAAATATCATCTTTGTTGAAAATTCTTGACTAAGATTGATGGTGATTGATCCAAAAAAGCTAAGGAAATTTGATACATATTTGGTGGCGGCTTTAGGAATTATTTTTAGGGTGGTTACCAAGAAACTTAAATTATACAAAATTTAATAAAAGGACAATTTGAATATATTAATGTCACAAAAAAAAAAAAAACGCAAATATATGAAATATTACAATTTTTTGTATTAACAAAGAGAATAAGAAAAAAAAAATAGACTAATAAAAGATAAAGTATAAATTGAAAATGTTGATATGAGAATAATAAAGTGACCACAATAATTTCATAACAAATCTTGTGCAACAAGTTGTTAGCCTGTTATTAGTAGATAAAACATGTCAATATTGAACCCAAATTAGAATTAGTAATAACTTACTACATAAAATTTATTATGAAAATGTTATGAATGTAACATTATTCTTATATTTATTGAACTCAAATTCTTATAAGTCTCAAGTAAAAGTGTTCAACATTTTTATTAGGATGATCAAAATATGTTAATTTAGTAAATAATTTTTTTTTGAAGTATATATATACAATATTTTCAAGTCAGGTAGTCCTAGAACATATTAATTTAAAATAATTATATATATATATATATATTTTTTTTTTTTTGACAAGTGACACATACAAGTAGAGCCGACAGTGTATATATTATGCGCTTCTTTGTGCTAGACGGCATATGGATTATATCCTTTTCTTTCATTCCTAAGAAACATATCTGTATATGAGTTCTGAGTATAATTTGCTTTCATTGTTGGCATCGATAACAAGATACCTCAGATGTTTACAGCAGAAATACCAAACCGCTAACTTCTCCTGGATCACATAAACTGTAAAGCATTAAAGCCAAACATGTCCTAATCTCAAACCTAATTTTTACATGAGTACTCAAGCTCATATTAATATAGTTTGCCTTAACGTTTAGCAATTTAATTGGAACCCAACAATGCAGGCCCAATACTGACACCCAGACAAGACCGGCCAGGACTGTTTGGACCGGACCGGTGGCCTGTCCAATCAGATGTGTCCAAGGTTTTACTACTTTTTAACAGACCGAAAAATGCAAAAGACCGACCGGACCTGTCTGTGTGAAGTGTGTGACGCAGTGACAAACATTAATGGTATTTTTTATTTTTTTTTATGAATACAAATATTAATCATATGGTTATATACTTGTATCATATAATATATTTTTTTAGTGCCTCATACCAGTTACAACATCCATGTTACAACATATGTAACAAAAGTATAACTTTCCTTCTTTTTTAAGATTTAATTTAGAGATGGTGACACGTTTAACTCCTAGCACGCCAAGGAGCAAAAACATTCCTCTATCATGTGTGTTATGTTGGGAAGATACTTTGAGTAATTAATATAACATATAGAGATATTTTAAGTTAAAAGACTTAAGCTCAATGGGCATGCACTCAATTATGTTATATTAACCACTCATTCTTCTCATTATTATTTAATGTGTGACTATACTCACACGTATAAACCCAACATGTTACTTGTGCTAGCATTGCTTTAATAACTTGCTACCAGTATAAGATCATTGTACTAATGCTACTACATTTTTATTCATTTCGTCAATCTTCTCTCTCTCTCTCCAACTTCTTTGGTGGTTGTTGGAGGATAGTGAAAGTGGCATGGTGTGCAATTGGTGACTAGGCTTGCGTGTTGAAAAATTGTTTGTGATGTGGAGCTCAAAAACTTATGGGTTGTGGTTGTCAGCTGTGGTTAATGTGGTTTTTTCAGTTGTGGTAATGGGTTGGGGGTTGCAGTTGTGGGTTGTGGGTGATGTGATTTTTCAGTGGTGGTGATGGATTGGGGTTGCAATTTTTAGTTTATTTTTTTCCCCCAATAGTAGAAGTTATTTTAATTGGTAATGTGCTAAAGTGAAATTACGTGTCAAAGTAACAAAAGTAGCATGTGTACTGAAACTAGCATTTTTTTAGCACGCCAAATGCTAATATTTGAGGCTTAAGAGTTAGAGCTAGCTAGGCCTCTCAATGGAGAAAAGCGGGATCTTGCTTCTTGTTCTTGACAATTTTTTTAGAAGAATTGTTCTTGACAATTGTGCTTGAAGGGGAAAGAAATTCACGTTTCTCCAACTTGAGAAACTAAATAAATAGCCATTACTCCAACAAAAAAAGACTAGGCTACCAATTTTCTCTGAAAATTAGGTAGGCTAGCCGCAATTGATCCTAACCAGGTAGGTCTACCAATGCTCTTTATGAAACATAAATGGTACAATGTTGGTGAGAAAAGGTTTTGAATTTGAGATAGACATGTAACATTTTAACTTCACTTCTTTGAAATTTTTTATCTAAAAAAAATAAAAATAAAAAAAGATTTATACCAGGTAGGTCTACCAAATCAAATGCTCTTTTCCCTTAACAAAAAATCAAATGCTCTTTATGAAACATAAATGACATGCACAATGTTGGTGACAAAAAGGCAGGTTTTGAATTTAAGTAACGTTAAATACATTAAAAAAAAATTAAATAAACAATTTTTTTAGAACTTGTTAACGCGACAAAAATTATGACGGACGTGGCATCATTTTTAGTGTGTCTCCCAATGACATCGCCTTTTATATTACACAAGTTGAAGTAGGAAAATGCTAAAATTAATAATAATTATAATAATATCACTACAAAAATTTTATAAATTAATGTGGCAAGGAAGGACTAAAGTTTCAGTGAGTTGAAGGAAAGCCACTTGCAAGGAAAGAAATAGCATGGCATTTTGAACATTTCCAGCAATTATTTTTGATGGTGTACTATAAAATTAACTCTAAACTCGTCCATGATAGTCATCCAAGACAAGAATGGAAAAACCTCATGTAAAGTGCTCGTCTTGATAAGGTTGTCCATCCAAAAAGCTGTTTGGACGACCTCCATACATCCCAAAGCGTGTCTCTCTTTGTATATGCTTTGGACAACTTCCAGGTTCTTATTGCGAAACACAAGTAAAAGTTAAGGTTCATTACTGCAAAACGCTCCCAATAGCGGTTATGAAAAATAAGACCAGAAAATATAACTTCTATGGCAGTTATAGAGGTTAACTTCGAATCTTTCAACCTCCACAAATATAGGGGAAGTTATGAAACAAATAATTGCTTCCATAGCATTATATAAGCACTTATCCCCGACAAAAAAAAGTAAGTTTTTCCCTTTAACACAAGTCCCAAAAATTTGGAATTCTAGATTTCGAAAAGAGAAACTAACTTCATCATCGGAGGGTTTGTGGCCGATCAACCCCGGTCTCCTTTGATTCTTTGTTTTCCTTTTTCAAGCCCTCCAAATCATTCAAGTCCGAAACATCCAGTCTATTGATTTTCCGAGCATCATCAATTTTTATTTATTATAGGAATTTAGTAACCTTTATTCAATATAATTCTATATATTCCGAAATATTAGTGATGTGAATTATGAAGTACCTCTAAAATTAATATCCAAGAATTTTTACTTTTTTTTTTTTTTTAATTAAGGCTTATCCAAAATATATTAGACGAAATGAATTTATACATATAATTCTTATCGACTTCCAAATATTTTAAATTCCTAATTGACAATTACACTTTATCCTCCTCAACTATATCTCCTTTTACACTTATCACTTTAAACTATCTGAATGCACACTTACCCTCCTGAATTATACCCTCTTTTACACTTATCATCCTAAACTATGAGAATAAACACTGTACCCTCCTAAATTATATCATCTTTTATACTTACCTCCTAAACTATACCCATTTTACATTTACCCCCTTAAACAATGAGAAATACACACTTACTTACCTAAACAATTATCCATGGAATGTGGTATAAAGTATTACACGGGTAATAATTTAGAATGATAAGTGTGCATTCTCATAGTTTAGGAGGGCAAGTGTTACAAATGAGTAATAATTTAGGAGGGTTAAGTGTGCCTTTAGATAGTTTAGGGGAGTAAGTGTAAAAGAAATATAGTTTAAGAGAGTAAAGTATAATTTTCCCAATTTTATAATAGCAGTTCATAATCTCTTTAAAGATTATTTATTTATTTATTTATTTTTATTTTAGAAATAAACACACACACACACACACACATAAGGAGAGGGAAATGTATTCTAATACAAAAGCACATCACAAACTCTACTAAAAAATCATAATAACTTTTAAGGGAGGGTGAGTCAAGTTATACATTAATAAATTTAAAAAAAAAAAAAAAAAAACCTCTTTGTTTAATACATTAATAAACACTATAGAGCACCATTAACTAGGGGGGTTCACGATGCGGTTTTAGGCCATTTTTAGCACTGTACTTTGCAGTGTGATTTAGCCAAAACAATAACTGTACCACACCTCATATTTGCTGTCACATGTGCAATAGTTGAAGTTGAATCTAAATGGTCAACTGCTGGATAGATACCTTTGGCAGCTAATCCTCTTGATAGTACGGTAGTAGCATCTAAATGTGCAAATGTCGTGGTAGGAGCAAGATCGGTCAAATCGTCTGCAGGCACATAAACTGCTTGAATTGAAGTTATGGATCCTTCTTTGTTATCAGTAATTCTTTCTTGTAAAGAACCCACTTTGGTACTAAGGGTGGGTTGATAACTCACAGCGGAAGGCATTCTACCCAATAAGGCAGATACTTCAGATCCTGCTTGAACGAAACAGAAGATATTGTCGATAAATAGAAATACATCTTGTTCAATTAACATCTCAGAAATATACTGCCATGGTTAGGGCAATTAAACCAACTCTCATACGAGCTCCAGTCAATTCATTCATCTTATCATAACCACACCGTACCTTATTTTTGCGGTCAAATATGCGGTGTGGTATATAAGATGCGATTTGAAACTAGTATATTTTTAAAATTTTGGGCTTTTCCTATCCAGTCTAAACTGATTTTTCCCTTTGCATTAGGCTAAGTTTTAAACTATTGATCTAGTTTTTCTTTATTTTGGGCTAACTTTTCTGGTCAATACTTGGTTTATTAAACTATATATATATATATATATATATATTTGAAAACTAGGGGTATTAAACTTTTAATAATATATTTCATATTAAAAAATTTAAATATATTATTAATATATAGAGAGGATGCGGTGCGGTGCAGTTTTTTTAATTATAAAACTGCAAACTGCACGGTGCAGTACACTATTACTTATGGTGTAATGCGATTATGCCATTTATTGAGCGATTTTGGTGTAATTTTTGCAGTTTGTGCGGTTTGATGAACACTCTTACGTACAATTCAGTCAATTCTTATTGACTTCCAAATATTCTTATCAACCATGCCTTTCCTAATTGAAACCGATATTACTTTTTTTTTTTTTTAATAAACATCAACATTACTATAATAACAAAGATTTTTTTTTTTTTTTGAGAAAAATAACAATGGTATATATGAACATAACATAGTGCTACCACATTTCCAATTCTGGTACGATAGTTAATATGGGCCATCACTTCAGAACTCTCACGATGCATGGACCGTCGTTTTTATTGTTCATTATTATTCCTTTTAAAAAAAGTATATTGATTTCATTCTCTCTACTGAATACTGTAGCATAAACTTTAAATTGTCAATGTCATTAAAAAGTGCTACAGCTGTGTAGCACTTGGCCTCTTGCTGATAGGCATAAATAACGCGTACGTACTGCAAGAGGTGCAATTAATTGAGATTTTATGCTTCATTGTTGTGCAAATGGTTATTGTTGGTGGATATATCGGCATATATTAATATATATAAATAGAGAGTATAAAATTTGAATAAGACGATAAGTAAAAATAATGTTTATATTAAGGATTTTGACAAGTCAAATCGAAACATGTTCGACCAGTCGAAAGTTGAAGAAGAATAGTTTTTGTAGAATTTTTGCAGAATTCTTGGCAACAGTTTTTGAGTATTTCAAACGATCGAAATGCCTTATGAACGTGCAATAAACTGTTGTGAATGTGCAACAAACTATTGTAACTCTCTAGAGGTATCTATTGAAGGGACACAACCTCTTAATTATAAATAGTGTTCCATATTCATTCTCACAATATACTCTTCTCACCTTCCTATAGAGATTCATAAGAATTCTCTCAATAATACTACTACTTGAAAAATTCTATGCTCAGTTATATCTTGGGAACAAGATTGGGGTAAACTCTTTAGTATCTTTGTATGGGCAAATACTGTTTAAGAATAACTGGTTTTCCGTGCCTCTAAGCCCATTTTGTTGCCCTTTAATTTTTGTTATTCCTTCATTGTTAATTAATTTTTGATTTTTTTTTAATATAAAGATATATTAATTTCATTCTCTCGGTTGGAGACTGTTGTATAAACTTTAAATTGTCAATGTCATTAAAAAGTACTACAGCTGTGTAGCACTTGGCGTCTTGCGGTCTTGGCCTCTTGCTGATAGCCGATAGGCCCAGATAACGAGTACGGCCAGGGGCGCAATTAAGATTTTACGCTCCATTGACATTGACGTGCTGTTGGTTATTGAAGCATTGATTATTCGAATTATACGTGTAGACACTGGAGTCACATGCACACAAGGAACTAAACATGACACGAGTTGCCAATAGAAAAAGTTTAGATTCAAGTCGGTTTGAAGTTATCTTCGCTCAATACACTATGTGGCGATTGATTAAGAGATTATTTGTGTATAGTTAGTTTTAATCACGTACATAATTTTTTTAATGAGTAATATGAATTGTATAAATAATTAATATAGAAAAAAAAGTTAACAAATAGTTTAAAGGCATTGATTTAAGAATTATTTTTTAAAATTTTTTATAAAAAAGAAAAAAAGTAATTAACTTTTTTGCTAGTATTTAATATTTCCTAAGAGTATTACTATATTAGGTGCAGGGTATTTTAGTTTGTGTTTGTATCTCACGTAAATGTCTAGATTAAAGTTCAAATTACACATTTTGATGTTTCTAACAAGACATTTAGAGTTTAAATCCTCTATTCTTTAATTATCGAATTATCAAAGATATATTACGTACAAAATAAAATATACGTAATGCATTCTTAAGATGCTCAAATATCTCCTCATTCAAATCTTGTTGTTGGATCTACAACAAAGCTTGCCAAAGGTAGGTTGAATCACTTCTAGATTGGTTTCGATGGTCCTTTTCAATATCGATCTCATCAATGTGAATTTGGTCAAGCTCGATACGAGATTGTGATTGAGGGTGAAATTTTTGGGGGAAATCATAATGCGTAATTAATGAAAGACAATAAGCAAATGTACTTTGTTCCAAGTGCGAAATTTGTAAGTCTCTCAATTGGCTAGAGGGATACATCAGTAGATTTAATTTCTAAGGATCACATGATTTGCAAAGAATCATTAAGTTAAATTATATGTCATTCAATTAGATGAGAAAATTGGGGAGCCGAATTGTAGTCCCCTAACCCTAACTATCAATTAATATAAGATGAATATGTGTTATAAGTAAGATTTGTTATAATTTACAAGTTTTTGAAGTTTAGGATGTTAAGTGCATGTACCCCATAGTTTTGGGTTTTTTTGTGATTAACTCTAAATAAAATCTATCTCCACAGTGCTTTGATTTTTTTTGAACAAAGAGTTATTATTATAAGTAGAGAGCACTTGACATCTACTGGCATTAATGTTTCTCAGCGTATGCAATATTTGATTTCGGCCGAATGATAAATTATCCTTTTTCAACCTCTTGTTCTTTGGTAAGGAGAAGCAAGAGAACATAAGACCTTCAATAGACTTTACAAAAATATTATGATCATCACCATATAGTATCAAGGAAGATTTAATGTCTGAAAGAAAAGAAACCACGTAGTGCATGATCCTTTCTATACATTTTTCTGTGTGGCTGATACATTAATCATCAAAACATGACCCACGAATCCCATCACGTTATATAGGCATCTAATAATTTGATTGGTGCATCTAAATTTTTCTGGAAATATCTGTACAGAGCACAAAAGAATATCCACCATTAAATCAAGCTCAGAAAGCTAGATAAACATTGACAGGTTACAGATAGTTACTTCCGGGCACATGGCCGGTCCAAATTTGGAAAAATGGAAATTGAATTCATTTTCCATAGTCCTTCAAACAATTAAAAATGATGGAACTTGAGTGAGACTTTCTAACTCCTCTATCAATCAAACTTTGCAACAAATCTGAAGATGTCTTGAACTCTCAACCATGAACTTTTACACAAGAGAGAGAGGGTGACAAAAACAAAAAAGAAGATTAATCTTAAGATAATTCCACCATTGAATTTCTAAAATCCTATTCATTTATTTTAAAATGAATTAATTAACTTTTTTGAAATAATGAATTAAATTTTACCGCATAATCTATTTAGACTATTGTTCATATGGCAAAATTTAATCCATTTATTTCAAAATGGATGAATAAGATTTTACGGTGGAATTGCCTTAAAAACTCTTGAGGATCGAAGGAAAAAAAAAAAAGCATTTCAGGATAGAAGCCAAGCAACCATAGCATCATGTGTATCAGAATCTATCTCTGACAAATTGTAACTATCCCCTTCCCAATTATCACTTTCCCATAACGAAGATAACATTTTCTCTTTTTCATCCCAGATTTCATTCCCTCTTTCAACTCCATCATCAAAACCTGAAGTTATTGAAGAGCATGAATACCACTCCCCATTATCTCCATTTGAACTAAACTGACCACTCTCCTGCAAGTCCTCATGAGTTGCTGCCATTTTGTCTGCACACATAAATCCACTGTCATTCTCATCATTAAAATCAATGATATCATAACCTCCTCTTCCCTCAGTCAGAGCTAAAACCCCATCTGGATCCAGCAAATCGTTGTCCACTATGTCATTAAACACACCACCATCAAGTCCTTCCTGATCATGATCATATGGTACTAAAGTTTCAGTCTTTTTCTCACCACTAGCATACAACCTTTGGTTCTCACATTTCCATGCCTCATCAGAACGTAGAACCAGGCTTTCTCTCTCATTATCATTAACCTTTGGATCCAAAACCATTCTATCATTTATGGTAGTACTTGAAAAGGTCTCTTGCTCCAAATCTGGTGTGGGAAGCAATAAGACTTCTTCAATATTTGAAGTAAGAGGACTATCTTTAGGTTTAATCTTCGGAACATCCTTTTGGATGTAGTAGGTCTTGTTCTTTTTCATGGCCCATCGGCTAGTTCTACCGCCTTTTCGCTTCGGAGGAATGTCTGCCTTGGATGAGTCCATGACCATTGGTAGGGTTTCACCGGAAGACCTCCTGAAACTGTGAATTTTTCTACTCAAGTGAGAGTTCCAGTAATTCTTTATTTCATTGTCTGTTCTTCCAGGCAAGTGACTAGCTATTAGAGACCATCTGCATTTAGAAAAGAAATTATCTTTATAAAAGGGAGACCACTGCAATTCACCCGTGAAGTAACAAAAAATAACAGTTGTTTTTCAGTAATAAATAAGAGTCCTAAACATGAAAAAGAATAGTAGACTTAAAAAGTTGGCATT
Organism: Quercus variabilis; assembly: GCA_030445155.1. Classification (NCBI taxonomy): domain Eukaryota; kingdom Viridiplantae; phylum Streptophyta; class Magnoliopsida; order Fagales; family Fagaceae; genus Quercus; species Quercus variabilis. The sequence continues at coordinate 24,708,587 of CP129456.1, read as the reverse complement.
ATTTTCCTCAAAAACTCTATAACTCAACTAGAATGTTTCTAACAAAAATATTTAAGGTTTAAATCTTTACTTTCCTGTTGTAACTATTGGATGTATCCAAAATAAAAAATAAAACACAGATTATTGTAACCCAATACTATATTTTATTTCCCTTTCCTATCAAAACAAAAGAAACATCTTAAACAAAAAACTCTTCACGAATCAAAGCATAGTTTTAAAATCATGTTCAACAATGGTTTGGTCTATTTGAATAGAAGTATTCAAAAGGAAAATTTGGTTTTACTATCTGTGTTCTTAAAACCATGTGAATCAATTTATATACTAACAATTATTCTTCAAATCTAAAGGATAAATTATAAAGAAATTTAATTCTAAGTTATTTAATAAGTGAAACTGAAGGCTTTTTAGCTAAGTACATTTTAATGTATCAAGTAGACAAGTACTTCATTTTACAAAAGATAATTTCCATTCACTTAAGTAAAGTTTGGTAACTATATCGGATTTAGATTTTTTTACTTTTGGTAGTATATATTTTTCTTAAACATAGCATTTGGTATTGTGTTGAAATTCTTACTAAAAATTTATTATGTCAATTGAAACTTCTCTTTTACCAATACCATTCTTACTCTCTCATCCAAATTCATCACTCCAAACCACTTCTTTCTTTTACCTCAAAGTTAAAACCCAAATCTAAACCATTCCATTATGCACATTACCAACAAAAATACCCATCTTTTGCTCCTATACCAAGTCAAAAAATTTCAAGAAAATATTAGCTTTTGTATTGAAGAGAAATTTGGATTTAGGGGTTTGCGTGTGGGGGATGATGGTGTTGCTGTTGAGGATGAAGAAGTTAAGAAAGAGGCTTGAGGTGAGAGCACTATACCTGGTTCAAGTACTCAGCCATAGAGACGAAGAAGAAAGAAAATGAGAGAGAGAGAGAGAGAGAGAGAGAGAGAGAGAGAGAGAGAGAGAGAGTAATAATTGGTTTAAAAGAACAGAGGTGTTACGTCCACAATATTTTTACAACATTTTTACAAAAAATCATAGATGGATAGTTGTTATTGGTTCAAATTTAAACCTAATACTAAGATTACGTTTTTGCTCCAAAAATAACAACCACTAACAACTTTTCACTTAGGTTTTGTTGTAAAAATGTTGTGAAAATGTTGTAGACATATCATTTCTCTTAAAAGAATGAGTGATAATTAATGAATATTTTGAACTGAGAATGAGAGTAGAGAAAAAATTAAAGAATAATAAATAAATAAATAAAAAAGTCAAAGACTATAATGGGATCCAATAAATTTTTTGAACACAAATTGGTTTAAAAGAATGTGAGATGATTCATGAATATAATATACTACAAGGTAGAGTTAACAATCACAGCAAAAAGGGGATAATATACTCTCAAGTTCAAAAATTCTACCTTCTCAAAAAAAAAGTTCAAAAATTCTACACGGAGTTTTTTATATCTCTCCTCTCTCATCATTTTTTTTCATAAATATTAAATTGGAAATAAATATTAAATTGGATCATTTTGGTAGTTATTAATAATCATTTATTGAACTTTTATTTCTTTGTGAAAGTAATTATTCTATCATTTAAAAAAAAAATGTGATAAGATTATAATATAAGGCATAAATTGTAAATAAAAGATTTTACATTGAATCCTTTTTAAATTCAAACTCTATATTCTCTGAACATAATTTCCCCCAAACTAGTTTAGAGAAATCTCATTCGACCCATATGTGGTAATTGATAAAATTATTTACCTGTATTACATATTTAGACAAGTCACACTAGGTGACATGACTAAAAGTATATGTTGGTGATTTTGTCGCTCATCACATAGTAGGTAGATTTGAGGAATTTCACCTAAACCAAATTAGAGGTAAATTTTTCATTAATTTTTTTTTTTTTTTTTGAGGTAAATTTTTTCAATATTCTTATGCTTGGAATTATGTGAGATGCATTACAGAGTTCAAACATAAGTCCTGCCCTCAGTCAATTAGTCGATGACCGCTTCTTTCGGGACCAAAACTGCAAGAGCTGACAAAGACTTAAAATTTTTGGAAGGAAGGACGTAGAAGAGGAAATTACTGAAGGAAAATTAGGCAGAAAGAAACAAAACAAGTTCCAACCCCATCAAAAGAGAGAGGGAAGAAGAGGAAAACAAATTATGTCAAAAACAAAAAGTAAACCATTATTGGTGGATACCATTATTGAGGACGTTTTTTTTGACTGAAGAAGGTAGACCACTAATGAGGACGTTAAGAAAGAGGGAGAGAGAAATTCTAGAATTTGTGTTCACTTGGTTTGGTGATGGAGAAGAAAAATGAACAAGCTAGCTAGATTGCTGCACTAACCTATTCCCCATAGAAGAATGCAACTTTATGATGGTTTCATCTTCCTCACTAGAAATGTTTCCTCTCTTCAAGTCAGATCTCAAGTAGTTAATCCATCTCAACCTGCAGCTCTTCCCACACCTCAGTAACCCTTCAAAATCCCACAAAAAAAAAAAAAAAAAAAAAAAAAAAAAAAAAAAAAAAAACACAAATGTCAAAACCATGATCATATATCATATGACGCAAATCAAAGAAGTAAACTTGCATTATATTATATGTATATAAATATATATACCTGCATTCTTTGGCAATGACCTCCATGACCCTTCTCCATTAGCTTGAATATATTTGATTAGAATCTCATCCTCCTCAGAAGTCCACCTACCTCTCTTCAACCCAACTTTATCACAGCATGGAGCCCTTCCCATTTCGCTATACAAAGAAAGTCATGAACTACAGTTGACTATAACTTGTATTATTATTATTATTTTTTTTTTTTTGTATGCACGTACATGTCATTAGCGAACAAAGGTTGAAAATTTGTGACTCTTATTTATAGAGAGAAGGGGTATAGCCACGTAGGTGTGGGGCCAGTGATCGATGTAGATAATTAAATCTGTGGTGTGAGAAAGTGCCACGAGGGCTGTGTAGAAAGCCACACTCGTGGCTTCTGTATCGACGAGAACCTCGCGACGGGGCTTCACTCTCCCACGTTGATGCTCTTATGGCTAGTATGAATACATGCATTTGTGATCGCCTTCACGATTGTTCTTCCAAATCTTTGCCACTTGCCTTTATGATCCCACCTACCCATTGAAATTGCTTTCAAAGAATGTACCTGCACTACCGGGGACCATGTTTACTCTTGTGTCAAAACCACAAAACCTTCAATTACTTTAAATGGGAAGTACTTATTCATTGTTTTCAAAGAATGTACCTGCATTACCGAGGACCATATTTACTCTCGTGTCAAAACCACAAAACCTTCAATTACTCTAAATGGGAAGTACTTATTCAGTTCTCATCTTATAAATAAATAATAAAATAAAAACTTTCCAGTTTTTTTCTTGGCAAGATGGGGAAGTAAGAGATATAAAAGAAAAAAAGGGAGGAGAGAAGAAGGGAAAATTATTAGGTATTCTCAGAGTAGTGATGTGGTGTTTTCTTTCTTTCACATTTAATGATGAATCTTACTAATTAAATTAAGTAATTGTTAGATACTTTCAGAACACGGTAACCTGATACTTGTTCTTCATACATTCATAATAGATCTCACTAATTAAATTTATGATGTAGTTTACAATAAATGTGAGAAGAGGGAATACTATTTTAATACTTAATAATTACTAATTACTTGAGGAGAAGAGCAAATGAAAGAGAAGAAAAAATTATTGTCCCATATATTGTTGAACAGGGCTTCATTGAATTCATAGTCTTTTGTTTAAAAAAAAAAACCTCAAATTTTTTGTGTACCAAGCATGCTGATTATAATAACAATTAGGTTTTACTTGAAATCATTGAATTCATAGTCATTTGTAAAAAAAAAAAAAAAAAAAAAAAAAAAAAAACTCAAATTTTTTGTGTACCAAGCAAGCTGATTATAATAACATTTAGGTTTTACTTGAAATCATGAAAAAACCATAAGGCCAAAAGTCAAGACATATTTTCAATAAAGTTTGTTTTAAAATAGATACTTTTTTTTTTTTTTTCAATTTCAAGTGTTTGGTTCGATTAAAAATTCTAGTCAATTTAAAAATATTTTCTGGTTGATTGTCAAATTTTGTCTCATATGGAGTGTAAAATGTTTTAGGCTTGGACTCAACTTAAAACAATTTCAAATTCTTCTCGCAACACAGCTCGAGGCCCCACCCCAACCTCCCCACCCTAAACTCCTAAGAAACTCTACCACATATTGCCACCTTCAAAGATCGTGATTGACAATGGCGGCGAGGTTGGACAACCATGACTTCTCTCTCTCATGCATTTTTTTCTATTAGATTTTCAGTGGATATTTCTTTTATTTTGTGAAATCATAATAAATTTTGGTATTATGGCTTTTATTTATTTTTTTTATAAAAGTATTGTGGTTTTGTTGGTATGATGAATTTGTGTATATTTTATGGGATTATACTATTATTATGGTGTATTTTGTGTTCATAAACATTTTTATTTTTCATAAGCCAAACACCTGAAGATGTCTCTTAGAGCATTTGTAAGAATGCAATCAAATACTTCTCATAAAAAAAAATTGGCTAATTTTAATGTTGAGACAAACACAGCCTAAGTTGAAATCATGTTTTAAAAATATAAATTCAAAATAACCAAGCATATTTTAATTAGTTTTGAATTTATAGTATATATTGCAAATAATTTTACTACGATAACAATTTTTTTTAAACAAAAACTAAGAATTATTCTGCCTACCAAGCCATCTGAATGTAATAAATAGTTTTGTTTTTCCATTTTTTCCAGCTAGTGCTAGCTTAGTCTAAAATCAACTCAAATTATTAATAGGAGGTGAAACATGAACGCAAAAGAAAGAAACCCTTGACATTAAGTAGAAAGGTGATTGTAAGTTCCAGTTATCTCAACTGGTAAAATTTCTGATAGTTGTATAAAAGATCTGAGATTTAATCTCTACCTACACCAAAAACTGATTGGTGTCTTGGTCTGATAATAAAGAACTATTATCAAAAGCAGACGCTATAAGTTGAAACTCTCTAAAAAAAAAAAATTAAAAGGAAATTTAATGAAAGATGGGACAGATTGAATTTGGCAATGGTCCAATTAATTATTGGTGCGGCAGGCAAGTCCAAACCTAACTTGTCCTGCATTCCTTAATATGATTTTAACCCTATATCCAATGCAATTAATTTTATGTTGCGTTGTTTTGCCAACACGTACATATATAGCATGAAGAAGAAAGAAATTAAGGCGATCAGCATAAAACATGAAAGCATATATATAGTTGTTTTCTGCGTATTTGCTTCTGTTGTTCGCTAGCCTTAGCCCATATTTGACACTGATTTTCAAAACGGTGAAGTCAACTTTGTAATTTGTATGCTTGCAAAATTCTCTTAAGTCGATATCAGGGTTGGTGGTGTACACTGGTACTAGCTTTATTATTTATTTATTTATTTTTTTTTTTTGGAGGACGTAAACTGGTACTAGCTAATTAAGTAGCAAGACTGCAAGAGACTTCGTCCACAGCCCAGAAAACCCAAAAATAAAAAATAAAAAATAAAAATTAGCGAGAGTCCAAGGGGGCTCATGAATCATGGCTTCTCCTAAAATTTTATTTATATATATATATATATATATACACATACTTGCGCGTGCACACATAATAACAAAATGTTTGTTAAGTGTTTGGCATTTTAGAAATATATGTTCAAATAATTGTGTGTTGTTTAGTTACTTTTGGTTGATTGCTGTTTAATTGGGAACTAAAATTTAAAGTTTAGAACTTTAAGATTTAGTTTTTATTGTGATGATGTGCTCCGATAGCACCTTGATGCATTTGGGTGTTTTTTTTTTTTTTTTTTTTTAAAGAAATCAAAATTATTATGAGTTTTTAGTTTTTTAATTCATAGAATATTGAAAATATGAGATAAAATCATAAAAATAATGATCTTTATTTAATTTGTAATTTATGAGAAGACTAACTCCAATATTTAATATTTTGAAAAGAAGAAAACACAAATACCTCAGAAACAATTATTTTTTAGATACTTTATTAAGGAAAATGCTAGAGATACAAATTTTTTAAGAAAAACTTTTACAAATTGTTGATGTTTTGAGTGATTATTAGTAATAAAAAAGTGATAATATTGATAGACCCAAATGAGAACTAATAAGAAGCTGATCACAACAACATATTTGTAAAAATATTGTAAAATAGTTTGTAACTATAGTATTACTCATTTATTAATACTTGTGGGAACATTTAATATTAAAATGATATTTTAATAAATTAATTAAATGCTAAGTTGGCAAATTAAATGAGGAATTGTGAGAGTTATAAGTGGTTAATGAGGAGTTAGTATTTTAGTAATCTCACACTGATCAGGAGGAGAAAGAGTTCTTATTAATTTAAAGCGTGGAGATTAATTAGGCTTAAGTATATTGTAGTAGAAAATGGGTCTAACCCATGCGTGTACGGGAAGATGAGAGGGCTTAAATCTTATTAAAGAAAGCAAGATTTATGTGTCTTAGTCCAATTGTAATGTAATATTCGAGAAATAATTGTTGCAATTTTTTATATTTCTCTTGTAATTTTCTGTATTTTCAGAAACAATACGAAATATATAGGTACGTATGACTTGTTCAAGAGTACTTCGGCTTTAAAAATAAAAATAAAAACTACATGCATTCATTTCGTTTGGTAAAGCAGAGATCTTCAGTTTTTTGACCAAATGTTCTTTTTTATTTATTTATTTTTTAAGCCGGGATGAATGAAATTTAGGTGGGATTACTTTACAAAGTAGCTGAATTTCTTGTACTTTTAAAAGTCTCTAATTATACTAGATCCCAAGCTAGTCTTATGCCTTCATATTTCCAACTAACTAGATTCCAAAACTGAAACAATACACCGGTACGTACGGGGAATTGTCTTCTTCGTTTTTTTGATATTATTGTTTTCTTCGTTGACTTTTTTTCCTCTTTCCTATCAATCCTACATAACATATATACGTGCGAATAAGAAACACTATATATATATATATATATATAATATGTGTGTGTAAGAAAAAGAAAAAGAAAAAAAAAAAAACTGAACACATTTTATGATGGAATAGGGGAAAAAACACCTGGTCCATCAATTTTTTTTTTCTACTCAACTAAACACATTTTAAAAAAGTTTTCTTTTTTATTTTTTCTTCAAAATTTTTCAAACACCACATTTTACCTCCAAACAAATATACCCTAAGTAATTAATATTTCGAGTCCATATGTGATTCTTTTATTTTACTGAAACTGAAATTTTTTTACTGAAAATACTATAAATAAAAGTAAAAGTTAACTAAAATAGTATAGTAAGACCCATAAATAATACCAAAAAATATAATAAAATTCATAAATAATAATAAAACTAAACTAAATAATAAAATAAGTTAAAAAAATAGTACAGGCCAAACACACAAAACATGAAAATGATATGAACCCAGATTATTTTAATTTCAGTTCGGGGTCCATGACTCCATACTCCGGTACGTACTGTCCATTCCATTAATTTTAGTACATTATAAAAAGCTAGAAACATCACCCTAGTTTCTTTCTCTTAATGATGATGTCTTATACATTGTAGAAATTAGAAACTAGAAACACGAGCCTGAATTCTTTCTTTTACACTATGTTTGGTTGGAGGGATTATAGGGAGGATGGAAAACAATAGGTAAAAAATGGTGTGTTTTCCACTGTTTGGGAAGCAAAAAAAATCAGAGAGGATGGAAACTGGGAGAAAATTTTCCTCCCGGGCCCACCAATTTTTTTCCTCCCAAATCGAGAGGAAAACTGTGGAGAGAAAACTGTCCCTACCGTGAAATTACACAAATGCCCTCTCTCACAGAGTCTCACTCACTATTTGGATCCAAAAATTGTATAATATACTTGGAATCAATTCTTCTTCTTGTCGTGTGCTGGAGCAAATCAATTATTCTTTTATCACTTTTTAACAAAATAAAAATTTTACTCTAAAACTCACAATAACCCGGTTTTTGTCTTTCTTACTCCACAAGAACTTTATATTTGTAGAGTGTTCATCACATTAAAAGTACATGGTGATAATTATTACAACTCTTTTAGAGATGAATAATTTTTCATCATTTTTAAAATTGATATTCATAAAGAATAGTTATTTTCTGTAATAAAAAATATAATTAAACTACCGAATAACTAAACTATAGAAATAATTATTACATTATAATGTTTATTACAATCTATCAACCATTCCCTTATTCTTTTTTGACATTTGAAACGTTCTCTTATTCTTTTTGACATTTGTCATTAGAGGAATCAATGAAAACAACAATGCCATCACACACAGAGTCTGCAACTCTGTGCCATCACACACACACAACATGAATTTTCTAAAACTAACAGTCTTCGTGCCTTCTGCATGAGGTTTAAATTTGTAAACTACCAATTTGCAAGTAGGCACTCATGGGGACGTGGTACATTGTGAATTGCCAAATAGATACCAAATTTTATGAACGGTTTTTTTTTTTTTTTTTTTTTTTTTAAGAAACAAGCCAAAGACGTTTTATTAAGGCAGGCTATTCTAGTCAGCCTGAAGAATTGATACAAGGTCTGGTGGCACAACATCCATCCAGACAGTCATAAAAGGTAAAGATTTTGCCTTACGTGCTAGAGAGTGGTCCATCTTATTACATTGTCGACGTGCAAAGGATACCGTAAAATCTGTGAAGTGAGAACTAAGAAATAAAATATCCTTTAAAAGATGGCCGTACTGTGTCAAACTTTTATCTCTGCTCTTCAAAGCTTTGAACAGAGACTCATTGTCACCTTCCAATACAATATTATCCAAGCTGAGCTCCAATGCAAGTTCCATTGCTCTCCGTGCTACAAGTGCTTCGGCCTCAATCACTGTAGCTGGCAGAGGTATTTGTTGCGTCAGTGAGGCTATTGGGTGACCGTCACTATTCCGTATTACAACTCCCAGACCAGCTTTATTGTCTTCAATGAACGTTGTCGTGTCGTAATTAATCTTGAAATGTTGGGTTTCCGGTGGAGTCCAGGCCGTCTAGTGTTGACCTCGGTGTCAAGAAGGGAACGTTGAAGGTGCGAACGCTTCAAGTTGTCTCTCTCGAGCATGCTCTGTTATTTTCTCCAAAGGCAGAGCTGGTTTGCTGAGGCGTAAATTGTTCCGACGATTCCACAGGTTCCATGCAACAAGGGAGAATAGCTCCAGTTCCTTATTACCTGCAAAAACAAAAGCCATAACGTCAGTGAAATTTTTGCTGCCCTTGAGTGCTTCATGATTCCATATTGGAGTTTGACTCCATAAGGAACTCAGCGCAGGGCAGCAATACAGAGCATGGACCGTGTCTTCCTGATGCACTCCGCAGATAGCACACAGACCATCAGAGGTGATTTTTTGTCGGGCCAAGTTCGCTTTGGTGGGTAAGGAATTTGTGCAAGCGCGCCAGATCAGGTTTTTAACCTTATTTGGCACTTCCATACCCCATATTTTATTCCAGAGAGGTTTCATGGTTTCAGTGTTTGAGGGTCCTGGCTGTTGGAGCATGTTTGCTTCTTGTAAGAATCTATACCTTGATTTAACAAAGTACTCCCCATCCGAATTAAATGGCCAAATGAGTACATCTTCTTGAATGGAGCGACACAGAGGAATATTCTTGATGGTAGCTGCCTCAAAGTCATAGAAAATCTGATCAAGCATATCCTCTTTCCACGTTCTATTCATTGGATCAATCATGTCACTCACCCAGACCGTACCATTCCCATCGGGTTTTGGTGATAAAACTCTGGGTTTGTTCTTCACAGGAAGCCAGTTGTCTCCCCAATCCCGGATTGAAGTCCCCGTACCAATTCTCCATACCGCTCCTCGCTTTATTACTTCCCTTCCTTTCATTATGCTTTTCCAAGCATATGAAGCATTGCTTGGGGATCCTGCTTCCATCACCGAAGTATTTGGAAAAAATTTTGCTTTGAAGATCTTGTAGAATAGAGATTGGGTGTCATGTAGAAGTCTCCACGTTTGTTTTGCCAAGAGTGCATCATTAAACGTGGCTAGATCTTTGAAACCCATACCACCTTGTGGTTTGGGCTTACATAACTCCGACCATCTCATCCAATGAACCTTTCGATTATCTCTTCTTTGCCCCCAAAAAAATTTGCGGATTAAAGCCTCAATCTCATTGCACAAGGTGAGTGGTAATTTAAATCGAGACATTGTGTAAGTGGGGAGAGACTATGCAACAGCTTTAATAAGGATTTCTCTACCTGCCTGGGACAAGAGCTTTGACTCCCAACCTTGTAATTTCTTCCAAATTTGTTGCTTTATGTGAGTGAAACTTTCAGTCTTGTTTCTACCAATTAGGGAGGGGAGACCCAAATACTTCTCATATTGTTGAACCACCGCTACTCCAAGCATATCCTTGATCTTGTCTTGGATAGCCGCATTAGTGGACTTGCTAAAAAAGAGTGTGGTTTTAGCTCGGTTTATTTGTTGGCCAAAGGCATGCTCATATGTAGCAAGAATGTTCAACAAAGTTTGGCATTCATTCTCCGTAGCCCTACAAAAAATTAGACTATCATCTGCAAAAAGTAAATGGGTTAGTTTAGGGCCATTACGGCAAATTGACACGCCGCGAATATCACAATTTGTTGTTGCTTTATTTATCAGTCCATGCAGCCCCTCTGTACAAATTAGGAAAAGGTAAGGAGATAAGGGATCTCCTTGGCGGAGTCCCCTTGATGGTGTGATATGACCGTGGGGTTCCCCATTTATCAACACCGAGTATGAGGCCGTGGTAATGCAGGCCATCATCTCCATAAAAGACCACTCCACCTTGTCATATGCCTTACTCATGTCGAGTTTCAAGGCCATAAAACCTGTCTTCCCCTTATTATGATTTCTCATGTAATGCAATGTTTCGAAAGCCACCAGGATATTATCTGAAATCAAACGATCAGTCATAAAAGCACTTTGGTGTTCCGAAATAAGGTGAGGCATAATGAGTTTCAATCTATTTGCCAACACTTTTGAGAAAATTCTATAAAGCACATTACTCAAGCTTATTGGTCCAAATTGGGACACATACTCTGGATTCTTAACCTTCGGTATTAGAGTGATAAAAGAATGACAGAGAGATTGTGGGAGTATACCACTATTGAGATAATGCAATATGGAATGAGTAACATCAGATCCAATCAAAGACCAATAGTTTTGGTAGAATAGGGGAGGCATACCGTCGGGTCCAGGAGATTTAAGGGGGGCCATCTGTTTTAGCGCTACCTCCACCTCTTCCATAGTAAACTCTCTGCCAAACTGAACATTCATATCGAGTGTAACCATGTGTGGGATAACGTCTATCACTTCAGTCAGGTCACACGGTTCATCAGATGAGAATAAATTCTAGTAGAAGTCCAGAATAGTAGCATTCACATTGTCTTGTCCATCACACCAATTACCCCTGGCATCCCGTAATTTGGTGATATAGTTTCTCCGGCGTCGTTGTGAAGCTTTGCTGTGGAAGAATTTTGTATTACGATCACCATCTCTTAACCACATAACTCTTGAGCGCTAACCCCACATCTTGGCTTCCTTGTCCAGTAACTGATTTACCTCACTTTCTAACAACTTCATACATGTGGAGTTTCCAGTTCGAGCTGCCTCATTTTCAACTTGTTTGAGTTGCTTATGTTTATTTTCAAGTTCTCTTCTAACACTTCCGAAACACTTTTTGCTCCACCTTGTCAACTCCCGCCCACATTTGCCTAGTTTATTGAGAACTCAGGTGTCCCACGGGTCTACAACCCTCTCCCTCCACACAGCTTCCACTGTAGTAGTGCACCCTTCATCCGATAACCACATTTGCTCAAATCTAAATGGTTTATGGAAACTCGAGTCCATCCCTTCTGGAGTTATCCACAGCGGTTTATGGTCAGAGGTTGTAACGTCAAGATGGTGGATTTGTGTACCCGGGAACCTTGTGAACCACTCTGCAGTAGCTAAACCTCTGTCAAGTCTCTCAAAAAGTGTATAATCGGCAAAGTGTTTATGCCAAGTGTAAGGGAAACCCACATACCCCAGGTCAATGAAACAGCAATCATCCAGAGCATCCCGAAAGAATTGCATCTGAGAATGTGGCCAGGTTCTTCCCCCTATTTTTTCAGATTGACGAGTGATCTCGTTGAAGTCTCCAGCACATAACCACGGTGAGGTTCTCCTGGTTTTCAAGCCTCTCAATTTGTCCCATGATTCATGTCTTTTTTGGGTGTCCGGTTCGCCATAGAATCCGGTGAATCTCCATTCATCAGGTGTATTTTTATTGATTGTGGTATCTATATGGTTTGGGGAGAAAGTTTCAATATCTAAGTTGAAGTCTTCCTTCCAGAAAAGTGCCAGACCACCTGCCTTATTTCTTCTTGGAACCTCAAACAGATTCTTGAATTGAATTCGACTTTTCACTTGTTCTAGCCTAGCTTTATCTGTCCATGTTTCGGCTATAAACACAACAGAGGGATCTTTTGCCCACACCAAATCTGCAAGCTGATCAACTGTCAATGGGTTCCCAAGCCCACGACAGTTCCACACTAAGAGACTTATTACTTCTGGCGGGGCTGTTGAACAGCCTCTACCAATATCTGAATATTTTCCTTACCACTCTGAGAAACCACAATTTTCTTGTTGGGTAACCCAGTATGGTCTGCATGGTTGCAAGCTGGTCTCTTCTGACCTAGAATTTCGAGTGTGTCTGAGGTTGGTTCTCCTCCATTTCTAGGTAAGCGTTTCCAGGTTGTGAGGTTGGCTTTGTTTTATGGAGTCACTTTTAGGATGGAAGCATCAGAGAGAGAGTTTGGTGATGTGAGTGTCGTGGTAGAATTTTTGGAGGGAGTAGCATGGTACTGTGTTGGTATGGTAGTATGGGTTAACGTGGTGTTAGTTTTTTTTTTTTTTTTGTGGAGATATTGTCAAGTTGGAAATATCGGAGAGAGGGGTGGGTGGTGTGTATGACGTGGTAGAAATTTTGGAGGGATTAGCATGGTACTGTGTTGTTATGGCATTATGGGTTAACGTGGGCCAATCTTTTATTTGTGGGGATATTGGTAAGTTGGAAATATCAGAGAAAAGGATGGGTGGGCTTTGTGACGTGGTAGGATATTTGGAATGGGAGGTGGGGTAATGTGATGTTTGGATATTATGGGATGACGTTGTATGACTTTTGGGATGAGAGGTGGGGTATAGTGATTTTTGGATATTTTGAGGTGACGTAGGTGGAGTGATATTTTGGGATGGTATATCATGGGTATTATTTTCTGGCAGAGGCAAATCAAACTTGCTTAAATCTCGGTCTATCTCCTCAATAACAGTCTGGAAATCTTTCATGTAAGGAGAGTGCGGCATGAAATCCGAGTGTGATGGAGACAAGTTAGCAATGGGCTTACCAACAAGGAAAGTATCTTGCACCTACGGATTTGACGCCTTTCCCGAGTCTGAATTTTCCTTCTCGGGCTATGTTGCCTTTTCAGACCCAGTTGACTTATCAGTCGCCGGAAATTGTTGAGTGGGTCCCTGGAAGTGCTCGCCGGTTAGATTGGTCTTCTTCTTCGTGTAAAAGCCCAGGACGGAGATCACCGATTTGCTCCTTCCATTAAACAGTGATGCCTTAATCCAGGAGCCATACTGTTTTTCCGTTTCAGGTAACGTACCTTCGCTTTCGATCCACAAATCGCAGTCCTTATCGCTATGCGTCAGGCAGCCGCACCAGTAACACAGGTTAGGAAGTCGTTCATACTTGAAAGTAACCCGTTGTTCCCTATTATCATCGAAAGTTATCACTCGTCCTCTACACAAGGGTTGGGAAATATCCACTAAAACCCGGACCCTCATAAAACTTCCGCCGTCTTCAGTAGGAGCATTTTGTAGGTGGTAAACTTGTCCAACTGTCTCACATAAACCTTCCGCCACTCTTTTGTTCATGAATCTAACCGGAATACCACGTACCTGGACCCAAAAATGTGTGAGGTTAAAAGACAAATTTTCAACTTCAGAATCCGCTTCAAACCGTTGCAAGACCATAAGATTTTTATCATAGCTCCATGGTTCATTTGCAATAATATTGTCCACTTCTGCCTTACTATCAAAAATGAATAACACTATATGATTTCCTAGATTTTTCAACCTGAAACCATTTTTGGAACGCCATAAAGGTTGGAACGTTGCTGCAATGGCATCCATATTCAAAGCTCTTTTCGTTAAGAATTTTGCTGCAATAATATACTCCATTGTAGCCAAATCAGGTCTCATATCGAATTTGGGACCTTCCCGTTGAGAAAGAGAGAGTTCATTCCACTGTTTCGTGAGTTCGTCCATGGAGGTAGCTTACGGTGTTTCCCAAAGACCCAAGAAAAAAACCCAACAAACCTTAGTATAAACTTGTTACGCTAAGGGACAGAGACACTTCCGGTGAGGGACGACAATTCTACAGCCTAGGAGAAGTTAGGATCTCTAACTTTCACTAGCGACAGAGAAACTGAACCTCTTGCTATTTTATGAATGGGGTTAGGTGAGTCAATGTAATGAAAGTCGAGATAGTGTTCGCGTGATAAATTTAGAAGTAGTTAAAACATAAGATCTCTTGCTATTTAATGTCAATGGGAAAAAGAAGTAGGTAGAAATCTTTCCTTAACAAACGGGTGAAGTGTGCGATTAAAGTAAGCACTTGATGAAATCTAGATTAAGCATTGTGATTGAATAATAATATTATCTACTTCTTTCCATAAAAAGAACTTAAGTTTAAAACCTTCAACTCTCATTTAAAATTCCTAGAATGTATTAGAAGCAGGGAAGTCAATATATTATTAGCCTGATAAAACTTAAATACAGTACTTTAGATGCTGTTCATTAGGTTCCCCTTTTAAGATTCAGCCATGTGGCTATTTAACTAAAAAATACACTTCCATCCCATGAAAAAAAATCCACATGGCAGAATCTTAAAAGGAGAACTTAAGAAACAACACATAAGTACTGTACCTAAGTTTTGCTCTTATTAACCTTACCATGAAAATAGTCAACACATTATTAGTACTCTTCTAAAATGAACCAAAAAAATATCAAGTTGTATAAGCTTGTACCAAAAATATTTCAAGTATTTCGGCCAATATAAGCATTTCAGCATGTACAATAAAAAAATGTTGAATTTTGAATTTTTTTTAAAATATATTAATTAAACTAACATATTGGTTAATTTACTTATGCTAATATTCAGGCTTATAAAATGTGTGGATTTTAAATTTGACATTAATAAACATAAAAATTAATGAATTCATACTTACATAAATAAATATTGTAAGGACCTGTTTTGAGCTTATAGCCCACTATATGGAATGACTTCAGCCTAAAAAGCCCAAAAACAATGAATTTGTAGAGAATGGGTTGGAGAACTAGACTTTAATTGATCAAACAGATATTGGAATCAATCAGACGATCAGAGAATGAAACAAAATAGGATTATACTGAAGAAAAATGGTCCTCGGCAAGTTTCGAGGTGTACTATTCTCTTATATTATCTTCAAATTCAGATACAAGTTTTGTTCCTGAATATTACAGAGTTTTTCTTTAGATTCCTCCCCCCCCTCCTTCTTTTCTCCCTCTCCTTCCTTTTATGCTTTTTTTCCTTGCCATCCCTATCTTCCACGTGCATGCCAAATGGTGAATCTTGATACTTGTCCCATCAGCACCTCCCATAAGTCTTCATGTAGTAGCTGTAAGGCTAAAACCCACTGTTTGGATATCACCTTCACATTAATGTGGCCAGGGAGTTAGCTACAGAGCATTTAATGCGGAGGTAACAGCTTTTTCCTTAGATATTTTATGATCCTTCTATGTCTTGAGCTTCCTAGTACTTATCTGCATCAACTAAGTACTTCTGTGATATTTCTTAGGATAGTAGATCATTTCTATGGGCGATGACCTCGGTCAGCCGATGTGACTCTTCTTCTCGGTACAACCCCTTAAGTCGTCATGATCTAAATTGACTTCTTTGTTTGTTAATATGGACCCTTCTAATAACGTTTAACCCTCCTCGGACATATTTCGTCCTCAGCGTGGGTCTTAGGTCCATTACACAACATGTGTAATGGACCTCCAGGCCCAATACCGCTACAATAGCCCCTCAAAATTCTACTTTTAGTACCTCGGACAAAAATGAGGATTTTGATATCCTCGGGTATTTTTTAACTTCTTATGTCTTGTCCTCCACTAGTACTTCTGCTCGTTTTAACTGCCCAAGGCACATTCCTGACACTTGGGCGTCTAAAGTTGCCCTCATTAAATTCTGACAGCGCCTTTGTTCTCCACGTTCAACGGCATGATGTAAATCAAACGGTGGAGAATTTCCTAGGGTCTCAAGCTGGAATTTTCCCGCTTGTAACTTTTTTGTCATTATAAATAGCTTCATAAATCAATTCCTTTCATTACTTCCATCAATCACACAGTTCTAGAACTCATACACTGAACCTGCCACCTTCTCTTATTTCTTCGTGCGTCTGCAAATACAAAAAAAAAACTATCCGAGGACCTTCTTTTCAAAACCTGTAAGTTTCCTCAAACTCTTTTAGCTTCATTTATTTCCTCCTATTCTCTTTTCATTACCCTTTACTCTTTTTTCGGTTCCATTTTTCATTTCAAAATTGTTGATTTCTTTTCACAACTTCTTAGAAAATGGGTAGATTCAAACGTTTAGTTGAAAAGGAGGAGGATATAGAGAAATTTAGAGCTGAGTATAAGATCCCACCAATAGTAGGCATAAGATACACCGCCCAAGGGGCATGGGTAGATGATAGGAAAAAGGGGGAGGTGGTCATCCCAATGATTGCCTTCATTAAGGGAGGGATGACCATCCCTATGGACAATCTTACTAGGAATTTCCTTAGGTTCTTTAGATTATCCCCAACGCAATGCACCCCTAATATGTTCAGAGTATTCGGGAGTATAGAAGCTCTGAACGAGAGGATGAACCTAGGATTGACACACCATGATGTCAATTGGGTGTACAATCTTCACCAATTGAAGGGGCAAGGATATTACCTTAAGTCAAGGTATCCCGAAGTAAGGCTGATCCAATGCCTACCTACATCGAACAAAGGATTAAAGGAAGATTTTTTAATCTTTTTCGGAGAATGGCATGATGGTCTACCCTATCCGACTAGAGAGGGAACACCAGGTAGGGGTCTAGTCATAAATCTGTACACCTCAGCTTATATTTCTGTCCTATTCCGTACTATTTCTATCGCTGAGTAATTTTCCCTTTTGTTTTGATGATTTTGCAGACAAACATTCTACCATACCTCGATTCAACCTAATCAACAGAGCGAGCTTAGATAAGATCCTACGATCCGAGGTGTTTGTGAACGAAGCAGACGGCCAGTTGCGAGCAGCACACATAATCCTTGGATACAAACCCATCTCAAGTGCATTTCAAGCTCTGAAGTGCGTGATAAGAGCCAAAGATTCTCGCCTTCAACGTATTAGTGTTGCCTATGAAGGATTTGTTGTCCCTAAAGGCATTCCAATTCCAGAGGGTACACCCATTAACCAACCACTTTTTGTGGGTATCCCCTCAGCAGAAGGATCCTCGTCTTATCCCATCACAAAGGAAGAAGAGGACGAAGAAGAAGAAGAAGAAAAAGAAGAGACAAAGGGAGTTATAAATTTGTCTTACTCTCCAGAAGACTTCGAGGTATTCAATCGATCTCCATCTCCTGAGGAAACCCAGCTAATTTGAGTGAGATGGGCATCCAAAGGAAATCTAAGAGAATTTTGATGGAACTAATCAAATCTCAGCTTGGAAAGGATGCACCTGGGGGGTCAATTCAGCTCAAATTGCCTCCTCCCCCTCCTAAGCTTCCTCTTCCTCCTTCTCAACCATCTCTGCCATCAAGGCTTGAACCTTCTAATCCAAAGAGAAAAAGGGATCAGAAAGGTAAGGACGTGGTCGATGTTAGCAGATCTCGTCCTTCACCAGAAAAAGAGCCTTAACGTCCTGCAAAACAGCTGAGAACTGAATCTGGAGGACCAAGAATCTCAAAGAGAAGGGACAACCAGCCACCTAAGCCTCAAGCTTGGCTTCTAGCCCCTATGATCAATGGTGAGCCCCTAAGGGATGATGCATCCATCAGGGACTTCCATGGAGGCACTGGATGCCAAGTTGCCTCGGCATTGGAAGAAGCTCTGCTACTTCCAACTGATATGGCCGAGCTGTGGTCCATCAGGAGACCAGAAGTTTTTCTTAACTTTAAACGATATTTGGGGATGGTATATAATTCACTCCTTTTCTATTCTCTATTGTTTATTTTATTTTTATTTTATTTATTTTCAAAAAGTGACCATATATATATATATATATATTTGTTAGGCTGTCTAAGCCACTTTCAAGATTAAGGAGATAACCAATTCCTGCTAAGCGCATCTGAACGTTGAGAGATCTAGGCGCACGACAGTGGTGAATTCATTCAATGTCGCTGATCAGTCCAACAAAGACTTAAGGAAAAGATTGACGGAGGAAGAGCGAGCGAGGAAGAGTGCTGACTCAGCGTTGGAGAGCGCTCAAAGACAGGCTGAGGATCAGAGGGTGCAGCTGCGTGATGCCAAGGAACAGCTGGCCTCTTCTAAAGAGTAAGTTGCAGCTCTATAGAAAAAGTTAGCTGAGATCCAAAAGCAGAGGGATGAGGCTGAAAAGGCGAAAGATAAAGCTGTCAAATCAAAAAGTGAGGCCGAGAAAGCCAGGGATGAGGCGGAGCAGCATGGTTATGACATCGATGTGGCCGAGACTGAGGAGAACCTCAGGGCAGAGGTGCCAGGGGTGTGCCGAACCTACTGCGCTCAGACTTGGATTGAAGCCCTCAACCAGGCCAGGGTTGAGGCTTCTTCTGATTTGAGGAAGCTAGAGAAAATTTATTATCCTCCAGCCATATATTCCTCAGACCCTCTCTCCACCATCAGTGAAGTAGCCTCTACAATATCTGATCATGTTGGAGAGACATAGCCTTAAGATCCCCCACCTCCCTGTCAACAGGAGCAAGAAAAAGAAACTGAAGCTCCCAAGGAGACCTCTTTTGATGTGACTAAGTCCTCGGATAAAAGCGCAGATATTCCATAGGATAGGGCTGCTTCTCAGAGTTTTGAAATAGTCTTAGCTTCGGTCACCATACTTGCCAAAGAGGATCCTAAGGACAACGTGAAAGCAACGACTACTGAAGCAGCCAATCAAGCAGACAAGACTTCCAAGGCTAGGCTTCAGATAAAACTGAAACGTTGAATCTTTATCTTTATAATGTAACTGCCATACTTGTTTTTGAGATATATTTCAATTGAATGCAAATCTTATTTTCTTCAGCTTGCAAGAGTTATTTTCTTCACTTATGCAACTTTTGATTATCAATTGATTGAACATAGCTATGTGCCTTGAAAGTATGTGATTGTTTGTTTAAGGGAAATTATAAATTTCATACATTTCTAATTGGGACTCATAATAAACCAAGATTAGTCAATCACAATATTGACAATACATACCAAGGATTTACAAACTTTGAGAAGTTTTCTAACCTTAAGAAAAATATTCAATTGTTGATCGAAAATCTACTAAGTCCATGACACCCTAAAATGTTTTAAGTGATGCTCATGGAATCTAACTTACATTCATATTGGGTGATAGCAAACCAAGATTAGTTATTATTATTTATTTTTTTATTTTTTTAATGCTTGGTCCAATATTTGTTCAATGCTTCACTAGATACCGTAGTGTTTTAATTGATACTAGGTGTATGATTCAAGGAATCTGATGCAATTCAACTTCTGTTTAACACTTAGAAAATAACTTGAAAGATATCAACTTGTCCAAAGTATGTGGTCCGAGGAACTAGGCATGACCAAGGTTTTGTTTGACATTTTCACAAATATTGTAACATGTTAATTTTCCCAAAACAGATGGTCCAAGGAACCAGACATAGCTTAGGTTCTGTTTAATACTTAAAAAATTACTTAAAAGATATCAATTTCCCCAAGGTATGTGGTCCGAGAAACCAGACATGACCAAGGTTCTGTTTGACACTCTCATAGATATTGTAACGTGTTAATTTTCCCAAAGCAGATGGTCCAAGGGACCAGACATAACTTAGGTTCTGTTTAACACTTAAAAGATATCAATTTCCCCAAGGTATGTGGTCCGAGGAACCAAACATGACCAAGGTTCTGTTTGACACTCTCATAGATATTGTAACGTGCTAATTTTCCCAAAGCAGATGGTCCGAGGAACCAGACATAGCTTAAGTTCTGTTTAACACTTAAAAAATTACTTAAAAGATATCAATTTTCCTAAGGTATGTGGTCCAAGGAACCAGACATGACCAAGGTTCTGTTTGATATTATCATAGACAATGCAAATCATGTAGCGCATAACATAATAAACCCAAATTGGACAAAGGAGCTATTTATTAATAATAATACATTCTAAGGTTTTTACATTCCAAGGACGAGGTACAACTCTTTCGTCTAGATCTTCAAGATAATACGCACTTATTCCTGCTACTGATGTTATACGATATAGTCATTCCCAGTTCGGTCCCAATTTCCCTCATGCTAGACTCTTAGCTATTCCCATAACCTTCCTTAAGACTAAATCTCCCACTGCCAGTGGCCTTTGCTTTACATTGGTATCATATTTTTGCTTGAGTTTGTGTTGATAGTAAGCCAATTGGACCATGGCATTCTCTCTTCGCTCTTCAACTAAATCTAAACTCCTTTCCAATAGTTTATCGTTGCTGCTCGGAGTAAAAGAGTTTGTTCTTAGGGTGGGGAACCCAGTTTCTAGGGAAATAACAACCTCTGCCCCATACGTCATCGAAAAAGGTGTTTCTCCTGTGGATCTAAGAGGTGTAGTCCGATAAGTCCACAAGATGTGTGATAACTCTTCAACCCATCTCCCTTTTGCATCATCAAGTCTCCTCTTAAGTCCACTTACTATGACTTTATTAACAGCTTCAGCCTGTCCATTCCCCTGTGGGTATGCTGGGGTAGAATATCTATTTGTTATACCCATATCGTAGCAATATCTTCTAAAGGCCTAACTATCAAATTGCAAGCTGTTGTCTGAGATGAAAGTGCGTGGGACTCCGAACCTTGTTATTATGTTTTTCCAAATAAACTGTTTGGCATCCACATCTCTAATATTGGACAATGGTTCAGCTTCAACCCATTTAGTGAAGTAATCTGTGCCGACCAGTAAATACCTCTTATTCTCTGTTACCTTAGGAAAAAGGACCAATAATATTCAAGCCCCACTGAGCGAAAGGCCAAGGACTGGAGATAGGATTAAGGACTCCACCAGGCTAGTGAATGTTTAGGGCAAACCTCTGACACTGGTCGCATTTCTTTACATAGTCTTCCACTTCTTTCTGCATCTTTGGCCACAAGTATCCTTGCGTAAGGGCCCTGTGTGATAAAGATCTTCCCCCTGTATGGCTTTCGCAAATTCCCTCATGTAGTTCTTCTAAAATGATCTCAACTCCCTCTAGATGTACACAGAGCAGATATGGGCCAGAGAAAGATCTCTTATACAGTTTCTGATCCTCGGACAGCCAGAATCGAGGAGCTTTTCTTCATACTTTATTTGCCTCAGACTTGTCTTCTGGTAAAATATCCTCCTTAAGGTACAGTACAATAGGATCTATCTAGCTTGGAGCCATTCTTATTTGATGAACATAGGTTATAATCTTTCCTATCTCGGCAGGTCTACATAAATCTTCTAAGAGAATTACCCGAGGTAGATTTTGTGCCGAGGAGGTTGCCAATGTAGCTAGAGAGTCCGCATGTGTATTTTTACTTCTAATGACTTGTAATAAATTGAAAGATTCAAATTTAGACTGTAAATGTCTAACTTGATTTAAGTACCCCTGCATTCTAGGATCTCTGGCTTCCAACTCCTCGAGGACTTGGCCAATGACCAATCTTGAATCCGAGATCAACTCCACTGCCTTTCCACCCATTTTTTGTACCATGATCATTCCTTCCAGCAGAGCTTCATATTCAGCTTAATTGTTTGTAGCCGAGAATCCTAATAATAAAGATATTTCAATCATAATGCTCTATGGGGATATCAAGACTAACCCTACTCCAGATCCCTTATGATTCGCCGCCCCATCAACATAGACTTTCCAGGGTGTAGGTTCCTGCACAGAGACCATTCTAACTGATTTTCCATCCATGTGCTCTTCTATCTTTACTTCCTCCGAGAATTCAGCAAACTCAACAACCAGGTCGGCGAGAACTTGCCCCTTGACGGAGGTGTATGGCATATACTTGATGTCAAAAGCCCCTAAAATTGTACCCTATTTAGCCACTCTCCCTGTGTAATCAGCACTACGTAGCAGAGATTTGAGCAGGAGTTGGGTCAAGATAACAACCATGTGTGACTGAAAATAGTGGGGAAGTTTGCGTTTAGCATGCACTACAGCCAACATAGCCCTCTCTAATGGTAAGTAACGAATCTCGGTCTCATGTAATGACTTACTTACATAGTAAACTGGCATCTATACATCAGCATCGACACGTATTAGTACCAGACTCACCGCGTGGGTGGCTACAGCGATGTAGGCAAACAACACCTCATCCACCTCAGATTTGGACATAATGGGAGGTCGAGACAGACATTCTTTCAACTGTTGGAAATCCATTGCACACTCCTCAGTCCATTCAAATCCTTTCCACTTATTTAACAACTAAAAGAAAGGTCTACATCTATCAGCTAACCGAGAAATGAACCGGTTTAGAGCAGCAGTCATTCTCGTAAGCATCTGAACTTCCTTGGGATTCTGAAGTGGTTGCAGGTTGTTGATTGCCTTGATCTGGTCAGGATTGACCTCAGTTCCATGGTGAGTAACCATGTAGCCCAAGAATTTCCCTGATCCGACACCAAATGAACACTTAGAAGCATTAAGACGCAGCTCATGCTTCCTCAAGGTATTGAAAGTATTTTCGAGATCAACAATGTGGTCTAATTGTACTTTGCTCTTTATAACCATGTCATCGATGTAGATTTCCATATTCTTCCCTAATTGAGGTTCAAACATCCTTGTCATCATTCTCTGATAGGTAGCCCTTGCATTTTTCAAACTAAAAGGCATCACTTTATAATGGTAATTTCTGGTAGGGGTGACAAAAGCTGTCTTCTCTTGGTCATCTGTAGCCAAAGGTATCTGGTGGCACCCTTGGAAGGCATCCAGGAAACTCATCCGAGGATGGCCTACAGTTGCATCCACGAGCTGATCAATCCAAGGCATAGGAAAAGAGTCCTTGGGGCAAGCCTTATTCAAGTCCGTAAAATCTACACATACACGCCATTTTCCATTCTTCTTCTTTACCACTATTGTGTTAGCCAATCACTCTGAATAAAAGACTTCTTTAATAGCCTCAGCTCGCTTAAGTTTCACTACTTCATCTTTAACAGCATCAGAATGTTCCTTGGACGAACGTCGAGGAAGCTGTTTCTTCGGGGTAATAGCTGGATTGGCATTCAGATGATGGCAGATGAAGTCCGGACTCACCCCCAGAGCTTCGTAGGCATCCCAGGCAAATACATCAATATTTTTCTAAAGAAAATCCACCAGCTCTTGTTTTTCCTGAGGAGGTAGGTTAATGCCAACTTGAAAAAAATTCTCTGGATCATTTCCTATGATAAACCTCTTTAGATCTTCACATTTGGCCTCCTCGGCTGGCCCCTTACTAGGTAGGACCTCAGACATTGGTTGCTATAAACCTTCATTCACCGAGGCCGAAGACTCAATTGCTGACTGATGCGAGATGACGGACACAAGGCACTGCCGAGCCACGGATTAGTCACCTACCAATTCCTCGATCTGGTTTCCTAACGAATATTTTACCTTTTGATGTAAAGTTGAAGAAACAGCCCCTAAGGTGTGAAGCCAAGGCCTGGCCACGATGGCTATGTAGGGAGAGTATGAATCCATGATGATGAAGTCCACATCTACCACCTCTGAACCTGCTTGCACCGGCAACTTGATCTGGCCCCTTGGAATAACCATCTTCCCATCAAAACTCACCAAAGGGGAATTATAGGCGGTTAGATTCTCAGGTTTCAAGTGCAACCCCTTATATAGATTTGGGTACATGATTTCCACACAACTGCCCTAGTCTACCATCACCCTCCTTACATCATACCCGCCTATTCTAAGAGTTACCACCAAAGGATCATCATGCGGTTGGATGGTCCCTGCTTTATCTTCATCCGAGAAACTCAACGCCGGTCGAATTTCTACTCTGGCCCTCTTTGGCCTGAAGCTTGCATCCTCAGCTGAAAATTGAGCTATAGACATCACCCTGAAGGGCTGTGAACTGGTCCTCCTAAGTGCAGTAAATATGACATTGATTATGCCTATCGGGGGTCTCGAAGAATTATTTCCCTGAATACCAAACCTCAGCTGGTTATCCTACCCATTAGGATGATACAAGAGATGTTGCAATTTCCCTTCCCTGACCAATTGCTTTAGATGATTCCACAATGTCCGACAATCCTCGGTAGTATGTCCTTGCTCCTGGTGGTACTGACAGTGAAGGCTCTGGTTGAGTTTCAGGGGGATCTCCACTCATTGTACTCGACTATTTGAAGTAAGGTTCCCTCTTTATTTTCTCCAAAACTTGATGCACTGGCTTTCTAAACATAGTATTTATAACCTGAGGGGCTGCAGGTAAAGATTGCCCAGCAAAATCTCTTTTGGGTCTGTTATTATTGTAGTGGTCCGACCTGAAATCCCTCCTCTCCTGAGGGATAACCTTGCCTTTGCCTTTATCTTGTTGCTGATCTTCCTCTACCCTCTTGTATTTGTCAATTCGATCCTTGAGTTGACGTACATTGATGACGGGTTTACCAGTCAAAGATTTTCTTAAGCCATGCTCAGTAGGTAGGCCGAGCTTAAAAGTACTAATGGCAACATGATCGAAATTAACATCTATCTCATTGAACATCTTCCAGTATCTGTCTAAATACGTTTTCAAGGTCTCTCTTACTCTCATGGACAAAGACAGCAAAGAAGCCAAAGGCCGATGAGCCCTTCTACACGTGACAAATTTGGATCTAAATGCTTGAGTAAGCTCCTTGAAAGAATCAATGGAGCTTGCCCTCAAGCTATCAAACCACCTCATCCCACCGATCCCAAACTGGATGGGAACACTTGCACATTTGAGGCTCATTTCTGGAATGTACAGTCATTCTTTGATTAAAGTGACTAACATGCTCCACAGAGTCTGTTCTTCCATTGTATATGGTGAAAGTGGGTTGTGAGAATTGTTGACGGGGTCTCCTTCTTTCGATCCAACATGAAAAAGGAGACTTTGCAATCTGGTTAAGTGCTCTGCTCATGGCATCATTCTTGAGACCGTCTGAGGACGACTTTCTATCTCTATGCCCATGATGATAGTCCTCCTCATATGAAAAAGTCTCGCTAGGAGGAGTTCTTAATCTACGCCTATAGCTAATATCCTTCTCACCATTAGAAGAGAAGTTAGGCTCTGGTGAAGCTCGCCTTCGACGTTCGTGGCGCAAGCTTCTCTTTAGGTGATCAATTTCCTTCTGCATATTCCTGGCATTTTCTTCCTGAGAGACATGACTTTTACCCTTAACCTGGCTTTTATTAGTGTGGGTAGTATGTACGCTTCCTTCCCAGTCTCTTTGTCGTTCAAGATTAAGAAAATGATCTTGACGTTGAGACCCCATAGATTCTGCTTGGTGTGGACCTGATCCTACCATCCTTGAAAGTGAAATCAACTTAAAACTCTAGTTCTTCCCACAAACGGTGCCAATTATAAGGACCTATTTTGAGCTTATAGCCCACTATATGGAATGACTTCAGCCTAAAAAGCCCAAAAACAATGAATTTGTAGAGAATGGGTTGGAGAACTGGAACAGATATTGGAATCAATCAGACGATCAGAGAATGAAACAAAATAGGATTATACTGAAGAAAAATGGTCCACAGCAAGTTCCGAGGTGTACTGTTCTCTTATATTATCTTCAAATTCGGATACAAGTTTTATTCCTGAATATTACTGAGTTTTTCTTTAGATTTTTCCCCCTCCTTCTTTTCTCCTTTTCCTTCCTTTTATGCTCTTTTTCCTTGCCATCCCTATCTTCCACGTGCATGCTAAATGATGAATCTTGATACTTGTCTCATCAGCACCTCCCATAAGTCTTCATGTAGTAGCTGTAAGGCTGAAACCCACTGTTCAGGCATCACCTCCACATTAATGCGGCTAGAGAGTTAGCTTCAAAGCATTTAATACGGAGGTAGCAGCTTCTTCCTTGGATATTTTATGATCCTTCTATGTCTTGAGCTTCCGTAGTGCTTATCTGCATCAATTAAGTACTTTTGTGATGTTTCTTCGGATAGTAGATCATCTCTACGGGCAATAACCTTGGTCAGCCAAGGTGACTCTTATTCTCGATACAACCTCTTAAGTCGTCATGATCTAAATTGACTTCTTTGTTTGTTAATGTGGACCCTTCTGATAACGTTTACCCCTCCTCGGACATATTTCGTCCTCGGTGTGGGCCTAAAGGTCCATTACACATGGCCTTAGGTCCATTACAGAACATGTGTAATGGACCTCCAAGCCCAATACTGCTATAAATATAAACATGTATATATTTATAGAAATATTTAAGGTAAAAACATCATTTTAGTCCTTGCATTTTGGATACATAATCAATTTGGTTCCTACATTTTGGTAACAATCATTTTAGTTTCTGTCATTTTCAATTTGTAGTCAATTTGATCTCTACCGTTAACTTATTAACGAAAAATACCTATGTGGCAAACGGTGTGCATCATTAGCACACTTAAAGATTACGTGGCAAAACCACTGCACACCATTGGTGTGTTGATTACTCCACAAGTATAAGTGCTTATGGGGTATGAGGGCAAGTGCTAGGATTCAAGTCTCTAGGAGGAAGTTTCACATACATATACACTTAGATTAAACTAGAGTAAAAATTATATCCTGTAAAAAAAAAAAAAAAAAAATGCGTAGCAAATAAAATAATAAATAATAAAATATAATAAATATTTAAAAGAATGCCACAACAGATTTTAAATAAAAAAATTCCAAATAATAGAAATAAATAAAAATAAAACTAAAAAATTTCTTTTCTCTCTCACTTTCTTTCCAACCAAACACACCAACAAACACAAGAAAATTCTCATTTTTACGTCAAAAAAAAAAAAGAAAAAAAAAGAAGAAGAAGAAACTGAATTTGAAAAACCCATTCTCAAATCGTTCATTTCTCCTTTCTTCCTCCCTCTCTCTCCACTTGAACCTTTGCATCTATGATGAATCTGACCACCCATCCCATCAAAAATTGAAAGTCACAAACTTTAGAATTTTATAAAAAGATTAATAAATAAATAAATAAAAGGGGTTCATACCCGTAGAAATGATTGAAGTCAACTGATGTTCATACCCATAGAAATTTTATTTTCATAACCTTAGAAATGATAGAATAACTGACGACCAAACTTTGGACATGTTATTAAGGTTCATAGTTCATACCCATAGAAATGTTACAATCACAGCAGTAGTGCTTGAACCCATTCGGTGATGATTTAGAGATTCTTTTTTTTTTTTTTTCTTTTTTTTTTTTTTTTTTTTTTTAAAAGCTGTCGGACTTCGATAACAACGATGACAAACTCACCTCTTGTTCAGCTTTCGGTCAGTGGACACATTTTTTGCGTTTCAGATTTTATTTATTTTTTAATTTTTTTTAAGACGTTGAAGTAAGACTTTCATTTGTATTTTTTTTGGTGTGTTTGGTTGGCAACAAAGCAATAGAGAAAATAAAATATTTATTTATTTATTATTTTAGGATTTTCAATTTTTTATTTAAAAGCTTACATGGCATATTTTAAATGTTTATTAAAATTTATTATTATTATTTTATTTGCCATATAAACTTTATAAGTGCCAACAATGCACCATTTGCCATATAATTATTTTTCATTAGTGAGTTAACTATAGGGACCAAATTAATTGCTACCAAATGTAAGAACAAAATTGACTATGAATCCCAAATGTAGAGATTAAAGTGGTGTTTTCGCCAATATTTAAATAGCGATAATGCTGAAATGAATGCCAAAATATTTCATTACTATAATCAAACCAAAACAACTTACAAAATTGACTCCTTTGATTAGAATAGACTAGTTGAAAATTTGAAATATATGTATAAAGCTCTTTTTTTTTTTTACCAAAACACTATAGAGGTGCATTTAGTAAAAGTTAGGGATTGGATAAAAGAAGAATGACAATGATTAATGAGAAATGATGCATCCATAATATTTTCACAACATTTTTTACAAAAAAAAATCTTAGGTGTGTAGTTATTATTGCTTTTGATTTGAATACGCCACTTAAATCACTTTTTTACTCACTCATAATAACCACTAAAAACCTATTGTAGGGTAACGATTTGTAACCCAAGCCCAAAAGATATGGAATGTGAGCCCAATGAGCCTAATACAATAAATTTGTAAAGAGTGGGTGAAAGAGCTGAGCTATTTGTGAATTGGACAACGGCTAGTAAGGATTTAAAAGATGAACAAGCATAAAAAACACATTTAACACTCGATAAACTTAATGTCCGAGGAGATGAATTATGAATTGAACCACTGTTCCTGAAAGCTAATACAGTCCTTAGAGTTACAGTAATTCTTTTTCTCTTTTGTTTCACTATCTTTTTCAATTCCTCTTTTATGGGAGGTCTTTTACATTATATAGTTTCCTTTCAAACCATCTTGATTGTACACTTGTTAATCATCTAATCATTCATTCAAGTATATGTCACATTAGATATCTTCTTTGACTCTTTGTGAATGGTGATAGTGGAGACTGCACTGTTCATAGGTCTTTTCCACATAAATGTGACTAGAAAAATTGCTGCAGTGCATTTAATGTGGTGGTAGTAGCTTTTCTTTTAGATATTTCTGTATTCTTAGTACTTTTGTACGTGCCTGAAGTTCATCCTTATCATTAAGGTCACCTAAACTACCCAAGTACCTGCTTGACTGATATTCATTGTATCCGAGAAGGATATACTCCTCGGACTATATTCCTCCATCCTTTCCTTATGTGATTCTCAACGTTGGGCTTCTTCCAATCATTTACTCCTCCTCGGACGTGTCTACGTCCTCGAATAAGGTCCAAAACCCAACATACAAATTTGGACTCTTACACTCACACCTACCATTTGGAATTTATCGTGAAATTTTTTTGAAAATATTGTGAATGTATCACTTCTCATGATTAATTGGCCTAATGTTTCAACCATATTGCTATATTCGTACTATTAGCCTCTAAGCATGCGCGTTGTGCGTGCTGAGAAGCTCTTCTATTTTTTTTGTTAAATGTTAATAATTTTTATCTATTATAATTTGAAAAAATATATTTTTATTTTTCAGACATACAAAAATGATAAACTTTAGAGATAAGCAGTAACTGTTATTCTTTTTTTGAACGAGTGACACAGAGAAAATTTGAGTAGGAAAAAGAAGATGAACATGAGGAGAAAGAAGATTATATTTTAAGAATTCTTTTATTTGTTTATTTTTTTAAATTGGAGTATTTTACTTTTATTTTTATGAAAAGGAAAAAAATGCTAAATTTTATGAAATAAAAAAATGAATATAAAGGGGAAAAAAAACCTAAATTTTAGGAGTTCTCCTTTTAAATTCAAAATAAAATTTGTTATTTAACATTTATGGTCTTATTTTTAAGAGAAGTTATCGTTTATTAATAAAAGTATTTTTGAACTATATAAAAGTCCAGTTTAAATAGATAAATTTTCTTACATGTTATATATATATATATATATGGATTTTACTAATGTGTGCTCTAAGGGCACACAATAATTTTCATTTTCGAAAAAAATTTTCTCAAAAATTAAAAAAGTATTGATAACTTTTTCAATTTTCGAGAAAATATTTTTAAAAGTGGATGGCTTAATGTGTGCCCTTAAGGCGCACATTAATTAGACCCGCTATGGGTCCGGTTAATGTGTGCCCTAAGGGCACACATTAAACTTTCCACTTTTGGAAACTTTTTCTCGGAAATTAGAAAAGCTGTCAATACTTTTTTAATTATCGAGAAATTTTTTTCCAAAAATGAAAATTAATGTGTGCCCTTAGGGCACACATTAGTAAAATCCTTGACTAAATACAATTATTGTTTGCGGGAGAGACTGAGCCATCTGCATCATGGTTTGGTTATTAACACCACTCTGTCTTGGGCATTTCATTTCCAAAGAAGAAGACGGTAAAAGTTTGTGAAGTTTTGTTTGTCCATTTTCAACTAAAGAAAAGTAACATGTTATGTTGGAAAAATGCAATTATTGTTTGCAGGAGAGACTGAGCCATCTGCATCATGGTTTGGTTATTAACACCACTCTGTCTTGGGCATTTCGCTTCCAAAGAAGAAGACGGTAAAAGTTTGTGAAGTTTTATTTGTCCATTTTCAGCTAAAGAAAAGTAACATGTTATGTTGGAAAAATAAAACCTTAGAGCACTCTCATCAGGTCTCTTAAATGTGTCAAATACTAAAAATTTGGCACATTTGACACATCAAACATAAAAACGAATGTCCATCAGGTATGCTAAATGTTCCAAAATTTTGGAACATGCTACAGTACGCTCTCATTTTTGAGAGCGTACGGACAGAAATGTCAAACACTGTTTGGCTTATTTTATCTTCTCTCTCCTCCAATCAGATGCTCTCTCCCATCTCTCCCATCTCTCTCTCTCTCTGTCTGCAACCCATCTCTCTCTCTCCCCGTCTGGCATTCTCATCACCGTCTGGCCATTTCGACACGCCATCACCGAGCTTGCCATGCTGATCTCGCCATCACCAGTCTCGCCACGCCGATCTCACCACGCCGAAAGACAAATCACCCAAGCTCGCCATCCTCGCCGTGATCTCGCCAGTCCTCGTTACCGATCTCGCCAGTCGTCGCTGCTGATATCGCCATCCTCGCCGCGATCTCGCCAGTCCTCGTCACCGATCTCGCTAGTCCTCGCCGCTAATCTCGCCAGTCCTCGTCACCGATCTCGCCAGTCGTCGCCGCTGATCTCGCCAGTCCTCGCCGCCGACCTCCATAGCCATCACCGATCGTTGGTTGAGTTTGGGTCGGCATTTTATTCTTTATTTTTTTGGTTGGTTGAGTTTTTTTTTTTTTTTTTTTTTTTTTTTTTTTTGTTGAGGTTTTTGGATTTGGAATTTGTTGGAGGATTCGGTGATTGTGGGTGTAGTTTGTGGTGGTTGATGTGCTGTTGGTGGTGGTTGTAGCGATGGTTGTTGGTAGGTTGGTGGCAACTGCTACTGAGTTTTTGGTGTTTGTATATTGGCTGGAATTTGAGATAATATATTATTTTAATGTGTAGTAAATATTATTTTAATGTATAGAATGGAAAAATAAAACATCTGATAAATGAGATATTGTAAAATGATGTGCTAAAATGATAAAGTAGGTTTTTGGTGTGTCAAAATGGCATTTTTTATGAGAGAGCTGATGAGAATGCTCTAAGTGTGCGTGTATAGAGAGAGAGAGAGAGAGAGAGAGAGAGAGAGATGAACCATAATGGCATGTTTAGATGTTTAAAAAAGGAGGGGGAGTAGAGTAGAGGGAGGGAGAGTAATCTAATTACTTTATTTGGAAGTTTTTTAAAGAAGAAGGGGGAGGAGTTTAGAGGGGTTTGTAAGGGTTTCAACTCCCTCTACCTCCCTATTTTTAATTCCTCCAAATTGGAGAGATTTGGAGGGGGAGTAGAGTACATAAATTATTGATCAAATAAATTACCTAATTTACCCTTATTATATTAACAAAATTACATAAGGGGAATGACTAATTACTTCATTCTCTCTTACTAATTTTAAAAACATCCAAATAAGGTGGAGAGAAATCATTCTCCTCTACTCTCCTCCCCACTACTCCCCTCCCCTCTACTCCCCTCTACTTTCCTTCCTTTTTAAACTTCCAAACAAGCCATAAATTTGGTAGAAGCAAATAGTTATAACTCCTATTAAAAAAAAAATTAACATGATTATATATTGTGAAAATTTAACTTTTAGATTAAATGTTTTTTATGTTCTTAACACACATGTCAAATTTTATGGTAATTGGAAATAATTCACTATTCAACCTGTAAACTTATTTTTTATTTACAATTTTAGGTTACAAAAACTTGGAATTTAAACATTTGATTGATTACATAACTATTGAGGTTTGATCATCTGAAAATTTGGCAAATATGAAGGAAGAAGAAAATGTAATCCAGTGATGAATTTTTCAAAATTCATATCTCATAAAAATATATTGAATAAAGTTGTAACCATTAACTGCAACGAGGTTTATAGATAAATTTCGTACTAGATAGAAATGCGTTTAAGTTATTGTAAATTTATAAGAAATGTAAAAAAAAAAAAAAAAAAAAAAAAAAAAAAAAAAAAAACCATTAAATAATTGTTAATTTTCACCTCACTTACCCAATTGATAGAATTTTTTTCTCTCCGTTTATTGCATTCGCATTAAAATCATATCACTTGATCCACAAATCTAAAATGACATTCTTCAAAAGTTTTCTTCTACACATTATCCTGTTACTCTTTCTTTGTTTTAATCTCTTTGTACAATCAGAAGAAAAGAAGTAATATTCCAAGGTTCATTTCATCTACATATGGCAGATATTAATTTGAGAAGAAGTTGAAGTAAGGTTGCTGCAAAATGTTTCTTACTTCTTACTAAATTAGGGTTTTGAACCAGCTCCAGTTCCAGTTGGGTTTTTAGCTGCAAAATTTGAATTCCCCCGAATCATTACCTAACAAAAGAAAATGTTAACGTTGAAATGTAATAATTTGTTCACTTAGAGAACGCTTGGCTGATACGTTTATGTTTGACGTCTGTATTTTTTTAGTCATTTTTTTTTACGCAATTTCAGCTCTTTTTTACCGTAGCAGTATTGTAGTAGTTACTGTTCAATGAACACTAGCTGTTCAATGAATACTAGCAATAATAGTTGACTTTTCAGTACAAATTTTACTGTTTATGGACTCACAAATTTCACTTTTCAGTAATTTTTTCATTAAAAATGGGTCCCATGATACTATTCATACCTTTAAAAATTATTTTATTACAGTATTTTTTAGTTTTCAATTTCAATTTTTAATTTTCAATTGTATCTACACGGAGCCTAACAAAAAATGATTAAGATACGAAGACATAAATGATTGTTTAATCCACATCACTTCTACCCGTTGCACTTCCTATCAATCTCTTTCATAAATCATAATCAATGAAAATTTTTTTTTGACAAGAGCACGCGACCCACCGTATGCATGACATGATCATTACTTCATAAATCAAAGGGGCATTAAAAATTACATTAGAGAAAAAAGTTTGGTTTTTTTAACCAAAAAAAAAAAGTTTGGTTTTTGCATGTCTCATAACATGACTAGCAACCTTTTCCAAATGAAAATAACAAAAATGTTTTAGACATTTAGGGTTTAAATCACTTATTTTTATTAAAATTATTGAATTATTTTTAAAAATTAAAAAATAAAAATAGCAAAAGGGTCTATAAAATCATACTTTACTTCTTCTTTTTTTTCCTAAATAAATACTTTTTTTTTTCAAAAAAAAACAAAAAAAAAAAGGAAGATTAGAGATGAGAACTGGCCCGGTCTAGCTAATAATAACTGGACCTAAAGATGAGTTGAGATATTGCCTCCCCAAAAACAAAAGGTGGTTTTACATTGGTAAAAAATTGAGCAATGAAGCTGACAAATGACCAGTGTCCTTTGGTTATCAAGACAAAACATGACAATGATTTCCCCGAGACAAATACTATCAAATAAAATAGAAAGATTACCGTTTGATTTCTACTTTCCAATTGGCCCCTGGCCTCGGCCTCACTTCAAGGTAACCAGATGGCTATTAATAGCAGCAAAGTTTGGTGTGAGTGTACGTAACAACCCAGGTCTTTTAGTTACCAACCAGATTTGCACTATACGCCATGCCAATCCCACATTTTGGATAACAGTTTTACTACCTCATCAATTTTTACCACAGCTTTTACAACAAATTATGATCAAGTGTTAAGGATGAACAATCACTGGTTGAAAATATTACGCAAAGTAATAATGAAATAATAAGATTAACAGAAAAGACAAATAGAAAATAGATAACTTGGAGATACTATATCATTTTCCTTAGACAATATTTGCCCCTCATACTTTTGTTGCTAAAGGTTTATTGCAAAATAATAATGAAATAATAAGATTAACAGAAAAGACAAATAGAAAATAGATAACTTGGAGATACTATATCGTTTTTCTTAGACAATATTTACCTCTCACACTTTTGTTGCTAAAGGTTTATCGCAAATTTATCTCCAGGATACAACTAAGATGTTGAGTTCTTCAAATAACAATTTTGGAGAATAAGCACATGACTTCTTGTGTTTCTCTCAAACTTACTATTTTTTATGGAGTTAGTTTTTCAAGAAAACATAAGCCTTTATTTATACCCATAGGGTTATGTTTCATGAAAAGGTACATATGGAGAGTTAGTTATTTTTTCATAAAACGGTTAACAGATATTGAAACCTCTTCAACCTTTTTGAATAGTCACTAGAAAATTTTGCAGAAAATTCTAAAAAATTTCAGAAAATTCAGATTTTCAAATTTTCACTTAAGAACATTTCAGAACTTGAATTTTCACTTTATAAAACCATATTCTCCAAACTCAAATATCATTATTACAACTTATTTTTTTTATATATCTGTAGGGTCAAGATTTGTAGCCTAGACCCAAAAGATATGGAATAAGCCCAACGAGCCCAATACAATGAATTTGTAGAGAGTGGGTGAAAGAGCTGAACTGATAGTGAATTAAACAACGTACAATAAAGGTTCAATAGATAAATAAGTGCAAGAACAAACTTGAAACTTGAACAAATTGTTATCCGATGAGACAAACTTTTGTTTATATATTTCTTAGAGCTACAATAAACCTTCCTTCTCTCCTCCCCTCTTTTTTTTATCCCCTTTTTGATGAGAGGTCCTTTACATTTACATAGTTTTCTTTTTGTCTGTCTTAATTATACACTTGTTCTTCATCTAAGTATTCTCTTGAATATATGTCTCATCAGGTATTTTCTTTAATTCTCCATGAGTGGTGGTAGCTAAAGCTGCACTGTTTAGGGGCCTTCTCCACATAAATGCGGCAAAAAAAGTTGCTGCAATACATTTAATGCGGTGGTAGCAATTTTTTCTTTAAATATTTCTCTGTTCTTATCATCTTTATACATGTATGAAGTTCATCTTTATCGATAGAACTTCTCGGAAGATTGCCCAAGCCATCCAGGTATTTGCTTGACTAGTATTCCTCGTATCCGAGAAGGATATACTCCTCAGATTATATTCCTCTATCACTTCCTTGCATGGTTCTTCAGTTTGGAACCTTTCTCAATCATTTACTCCTCCTCGAACGTACCCATATCTTCAAATATGGCCCAAAGCCCAATATATAAATTTGGGCTTTTATCCCCACAATAGGCCTTTAAAATTTTAATTTTTCCCTCGCATTCGAGGAGAAAAAATAGGATTTTGATCTGCCACAAAAATAAAGGCTAATAATGTAAAAATTACCTGAGTTTACACGTGTGACAGCATAGATTTAGGCGCTTCATCATTGCTGCTAACGTTTCGGTATTTACGAAGCGCTATTAATTACTCCAGGCGGCGTTATGTCTTTGGCATCCAACGGTGAACCGCTGATCCAATGAACAACATTTTTCCTCAGAATTTGGTCTAGATAACTCCCACTCATTTTTTGGCCCCTATATAAAGCCTCAAAGGAGATCATTTTTCATTTATTTTACAAATTCTCAGACTCTCCAGCTAACTCAAGCATTCAAACTCACACAATTTTTCAAATCATCAATCTCACTTCTCTAAAATTCCACAAGAATCCTTCTACGGATTCAAGGATCATTTTCAACCCAATTTGTGTAAGTTTCAATTTTTTTAAACCTTTCATTCCCTCTTCGGCTAGCTTCCTCGGCCTTTAAATATTCACTTCCTAGTTATCGCTTTTAGTATTTCTTATTTTTTACTTAATTGAGATGGGTAGATTTAAGTATTTGATGGATAGTCTTACCCAGATAGAGATATTTAAAGAAACATATCGCATACCTCAGGACGTAGGTTTGCGATATTGTCCCCCAGAAAGACTATTAACAGACCGAAGAGTGGTGGAAGTTATAATCCCCGTCATCGCTTTCCTAGAATGGGGGATGACTATCCCTATGGGTCCCATTACAAGAGATTATCTTCGAAACCATAGGCTTAGTCCCGATTAGTGTGCGCCTAACGTTTTTAGAATCCTAGGAGCAGTTGATGATTTGGATTGACACTTAGGCCTGTGGCTCACCTGGCTTGACGTAATACACATGTACGAGTGTCATAAACAAAAGGGGGTGGGATTTTACCTTAAATCCCAATCTGACATTGTTAGGCTCATCTCTTGCCTTCCTAAGTCTAACAAAGGGATGAAAAATGACTATCTGATCGTCTCGGGCGCGTGGCATGACGGTCTTCATTGCCCAACCCAACTAGGAGTGCTAGGTGTGATATCCTAGGCTTAGGTTTCCTAACAATAGATTTAGGGTCCTCGTCTTTTAGCAGTTTTTCTTCTCTTTGTATTAGTATTTTTAAGTTTCTGATTATGCTTAATTCTGTTGTGGTGTTAACAGATAAAACACACGTTGCTCCTCGGCTCAGTCTGACTAACATTGCTGCATTTAATTACCTACTGAGATCAGAGATTTTTGTAAGTGAAGACGGGCAACTTCTGGCTGCCCATCTTATCCTCGGTTTTAAGCCACTCTTGGACGCATTTCAACTGGTTGGCAACGCTATAAGGCAGGGAGACTATCGGATAAACCGAATAGACGTCTTTCATCCTAATTTTCTAGCTCCGTTCGATCTTGCCCCCATACCACATCTAAATCTGTAAGGTGTACCGCAACTCATTCAGCCAGTTCAACAGGTTCCCTTGGAAGTAGCCGCAGTAAGGAAAAGAGTTGCTTTTTCGACCTCTTCACTTGATGAGCAGATTGATCAGTTCCAATTTGAAGAAGAGGCATCAAGAGAAGTTCAGGTGATTCCAGTTTCAGACGCCGAGGAGGAGATTGACAGACAGTCTAGCGTCCACGCTCCTGTTTTAATAACTGCCTTTCCAGACGATTCTTCGGAAGAAGAAGAAGAAATGGCAAGTCTAAGGGACTTAATGAAGGCCAGGAAAAAAGCACCTGAGGCTAAAGAGACCGGTCCGTCTCAACTAGCTGTTAGCCTTCCTCCACCCCCTCCTCAACTTCTTGCTAATCTCGGACTCAAGCCAATTCCTGAGCCAAAGAAGAAGAGGCCTAATACAGCCCTTAAGGAAGATGAGGTGGCACCTTCAAAAGGGAGTAAACAACAGAGGGTGACTAAGGACCAACGAAGCAAAAGGACTTTGTCTACTGAGAGCCAAGAAGACCCTTACGTTGCTGAGGTGCGCCAAGGACAACGCACCTGGTCCCCCAAACTGAAGTTGGATGGTGCTCCCTTCCCTTGGGACACCTTTGTCAGAAATTATCAAGGGGGGAAGGCAGGTCTCATTGCTGAGGCCTTGGAGCAACCACTTCTCCTACCAAAGAATATGGAGGCTTATAGGCACTTCAGCCAACATAAACTTTTTTTATCCCTTAAGAGGGATTTAGCTATGGTAAATGAATTAATTCACTTCTTTAATTAAGATGCTGATTATTTCTATTTGTCCCTTTTCTTTGCTTTATACTACAATTTTTCATTATGTTATGTAGATTACCCAGCAAATTTATGTGGCCAAGGAGTGGAATAAAAACGCTCGCAATGAAGCCCAGGCGGAGGCCTATTCTATGTCCAAGGTTAAGAGGAAGATGAGTAGTCTTAAGGAGGACTACGATAAGCTGA
This sequence comes from Quercus variabilis, assembly GCA_030445155.1. Lineage (NCBI taxonomy): Eukaryota > Viridiplantae > Streptophyta > Magnoliopsida > Fagales > Fagaceae > Quercus > Quercus variabilis. The sequence continues at coordinate 24,670,430 of CP129456.1, read as the reverse complement.
CCGAGCAGCTAAAAGAAATGACCAAGCAGAGGAATAGTCTTGATTTAGGCCTTAAAAATGCTGAGAAGTAGGCCGAAAACCAACGCAAACAATTGCACATGACCAAGATTAATCTGGAGACAGAGAGAGAATTGGTGAAAGGTCTTCGATCTGAACTTCAAAAGCCAATGAAACTGCCCAATTGGCCAAGGAGGCAGTTGAGACTGAAAAGCAGGCAACATACAAGCTTGGGGTGGAGGAGACCCAAGTCAGACTCACAGAGGAGTTCTCCACAGTCTGTAGAGATTTTTGCGATATAACCTAGGGTAAAGCCCTTGATGCTGCTTGGGTCCCTGTAGAATTTGACTTGAGGCAACCTGGGAGTATCTACTACGATCCTGAAATTTGCAAACTCCCAAGTTCTGACTCCTCCCCATCCAAACAACTCCCAGAGGCCTCAGAATAGCCTTTGGTAAGCCAAGTTCCTCCTGCCCTTCCTGAAACTTCCAAAGAGTCTAAGCAAACTGGTGGTCAGGGCAAGCAAACTGAGGATCCTCAAGACAAAAGTAATGATTTGGGTAAGAAGAAAACTCCTTCTGAACCTAAGGACCAAACCCAAGATGCTACTGCTACCCAGCCCGACAAGGCTTAGATATTTAGGATTTTTATTTTATCTGTATTAGTCTTATATTATTATTATTTTTTTTAGTAAATTGTAAGGTATTGAAAAGTACTTTCTTTTTAATCAATGAAATTGTTCTTCTTTTATTTTCTATATCTTCATTGCACATATTATAAGATTTATTGTTATTGCAAATGATGCTGACCGATAACTACTGTAACCTAAGTAGACTTAACAACAATATCCTGCTAGCGACGCAAATAACTTATACAAATACTGGAAAAAGTAGATTGTATAAGAATTATTAATGAACATAAGAAACAATGAATGGTATGAAGGTTTTATATATTTCCTGGTGTTTAAATAATTAGATGTTTAACTTGAATTGGTTTTTGTACAACACTTACAAAGAATACTACTGAACACTGATTCCAAACCAAGTACACAACCGAAGAGGCTTATCATAAGTTAGAATCTATTTAAATATCTTCGAGGGCTTCAAGTTAGAGTCTATGTGTTTTCCCCTCTATTTATTATGCAATTTTAATATCCTTTAGGTTAAAAATAATTTTAGTTCCTTGACATTTTCTTCCGTTGTCAAATCAGTTACTAAGGTTTATTTTTAAATATAGTTTCTCATTTGTTAAAATGAGTCAATTTGGTCCTTCTTCCAAATCAATTAGCAAGTGAAGCAATTTAAACCTTTTTTTACATATAAAAAAATAACGATACTCATCAAACGCTAGGATAATGGCGCATCTCATGGATGTTTTCATTTAAATTTTAAATACAAAAATGTTTAAATAATGTTATTTTCACAAAAATTTGAAAGGAATGACTATATTGACTCATTATGGAGTGGATACCATATATTAAAACTTGAGATTTTATCGCATTTATTATTAAAAAAAAAAAATTTACAATACTCCACAATTAAAAGAGCAAACGCAATTTGTCATTTTTTCCCCTAACAATGCGGCCAGCCAATTCATATGGGCTTGGGTTTGTATATTGTAAAGCCAAAATAGTGAAAACTGGAAAGGCCTGAATTTTAGGGCCATGTTCTGTTGTATTTGGGTCTTGGACCAAATGCAAAATTTGTACCTATTGCAAACGAGACCAAATTACTTTTTTGTTGTCGTTTTTTGGGTTGGAGACTTCAATTCTCAAAGGCAAGGTTACAGGGTCCAACATTTCCTGCCCCTATTGTCAAGTTATCAATCTAATATACATTTGAAGCCCAGTCTTTGTTAGATAATTATAAGAAATGGTTTGAACAACATTCCTTCAAGCTGTTGGGCGGTAATTCTAATGGCCCATTTAGATTGAAGGGGGATAAGTGAGAGTAAAGTAAAGTAGATTTAGCTTAAAATTAGCTGTTAACTCTATTTTACTCCCCTCCACTCCCCCTCCTTCATCCTTCAATCCAAATAGGCCCTAAAAGTTATCTATGCATAATTTTCATCCCTTGACCCAATCAATAACCATATACTATTGTTAAGATTCCATTTGTTTTGAGTTAAAAAAAAATAATGGTATATTTGGTGCAATTAAACTTGCTAATCAATGGAAAACCCTTTTTCAATTCCACAAAAATATTATACTGTACTCTCTTCCTACCTCCATCATACTCTTTATGACATTATCATTATCAAAAAATTAAAAATAAAAACCAAATTCTTTATGGGTCATTACCACCTTCTCCACCCCTTCCCACTCCTCTATGCGACTGTCCCAGATTGCTTCGCCACTATTCCATTTTGGAATATTTCAAAATGACGTTCTCCTTGAAAAATTTAATAAATATAAACATACCCTTCACTTTAATATAAAAGCCAATATCTCTCTTTCATCGAGGTTTAAATTAAGGAGAGTAGTTTTGAAAATTGATGAGAAATGCTATATTCATAATATTTTCACAATACTTTTTTAACAATTCCTAAGTGATAGATTGTTATTTGTTTTAATTTGAATACACTACTAAAATTACTTTCTTATTCACAAAAAATAGCAAGTAACAATATGTCACAGAGGATTTGTTATGAAAATATTGTAAATGATGTTTTGTTAAAAAATTAAATTTTCTAAACAGGCATAACAAAATGAGATGGATGGAGTAGAGTAGTGTATCTTATATGTTATATCTCTCACTATCAATTTTTTTTTTTTAAAAATAGTTATAAAATTGATTGTAGTCTTAGGCTATAACCTTACTTAATAAAACAAACATTACTGCATATTTTGAAAATCTAACCGTTGAATTTCACGTTCTTTGTGCTCTTAATGAACATGAAAAATTTTGTGTTAATTGGATATTATTTACTATATGATTTATAAGTTTATGTTCTATGCATAATTTTACACTACAAAAACTTGCAAATTAAATAATTTATTGATAACATAGCTATTAATTTTTAATTTTCTAAAAATTTTTCAAATATGAAGAATATAAGAAAATGATTATCTAATGATAGATTTGTCAAAATTTACGTCTAATAAAGAAGTATTGAGTAAAATTTTTGTAGCTAAACTTAAAAAAAAAAAAAAAAAAAAAAAATCCTTTAATAGAAAATGTTGGGCCGAACAATCCAAAGTGGGCGGAATCTGGGTTTGGGCTTTCCCCACCCCATCCCATACGTTCAAAATTCCAACCCACTTGACTCGCAGCCGTAGACTTCATTCGTGCCGTGAATTCCACGTCCATTCTTTCTTTCATTCAGTTCCAGGAAACCACAAACGAAAAAAGGAGCCAGCCACGTGGCCAAAACTCATTGGCGGAAACACCCTTAAGCCCTCCTCTCATTGGCCAGTTTTGGCAAGAACACGTTGCAAATCGTAGTCACTACTAAACTTAACCCCCAGTCAATTTTTTTGTTTTTTGATTTTTGAGTTTCAGAGAGTCTTCTGCGATTCCCATTTCCTTGGTCCCCAATTCCACACACGCACACACAGAGCCAATATTGTTCCTCGCCAAAAGATCTGAAACCATAAAAATCCCTAAACATTAATTAAAATTTTTGTTTGGTCCCTATCTATGGCGCATCGAAGAGCAACAAAGCTCTTGTTCCTCCTTTGCTCTCTGTGCTACGCTCTCTCCGCCATTGCAGGGTAATCCTCTCTTTTTTTTTCTCTTTAAGTAACTACTATGAAATTATATGCAATGGTTCAAAATAATCTGATTTTGTTGGTTGATTTGGGGATTAGGAAGAGCTACTATGATGTACTGCAAGTGCCACGTGGCGCATCGGACGATCAGATCAAGAGGGCGTATAGGAAGCTAGCGCTCAAGTACCACCCGGACAAGAACCCGGGCAATGAGGAAGCTAATAAGCGATTTGCCGACATTAACAACGGTACTTTTTTTTTTTTTTTTGGTTTAATAATTAATGATCCTAATTGTGTTTTTTGTTTAGTGCTTATAGTTAATGTATAGTTGATTAATTTAATGAATAGCGTACGAGGTGTTATCGGATAGCGAGAAGAGGAATATATATGATAGGTATGGAGAAGATGGACTGAAACAACACGCAGCTAGTGGTGGAGGCAGAGGTGGTGGAATGAATATGCAAGACATTTTTAGCCAGTAAGTCTTATTGAACTTGTTGTTTGAATCTTTGATGCATGAAAAGCTTTGAGTTTGTGAGTGTTACATTGTTGTAGTACATAGTAGTTGCATTGGAATATTGTCCTTAAAGAATGAAAATTTCCCAAAATAAAAACAAAGGAATTGGAAAGTGTCATTTTTCAAAAAATTAAGCAAAACATGGTATTCATGAAGTTGTGGACAAGGATCATGGCAGGAGATTGATGCTGTAGTGTAGTGTATTAATATGCTTTAAAAAAAAGGGACTTCAATGGTTATTGTTGGCTAGTATTTGATAGAAGTACACATGAAAGAAATTAAGAAATGAATGAACTCAACTAGCGCTTACTTCCTCCGTTAAAAATGGAGTGGAGGCTGAGGTTGGTCATGGAGATTAATGTATCTCTTTTTAAAGACATGCCAAGTCAGTCATGTAACAAGCCAAGAATTGAGTACTATGTGGGAAGCTTGAGGTACCAACTCTGTTAGAGAAGTATAAAATTGAATCACATCACATGGCATTCACTAATTGGCTTGTTATACGGCTGACTTGGTATGTCTGTCGTAAGATATACTTTCTCAAGGTCGTGGGTTCGAGACCCATTGGGGGTGTGTATTCTTATGTATCAAAAAAAATGGAAGAATAATTAGACATGAAAGAATGACCCTCTTAGATCCCCATTGGCGTCACATGATCCAAGAGTTACTACATTGTTCATTTTTGTTGTTAACTTATATGAGGAAGCTGTTATTGCACATGTATAAAGGGTTTTTGTGGTTTTGAAATTAAACGTACAAGTGTAGTGAACAATCTGAATTGGGCAAGCAGATTGCTTTTCTTTGTTGTTTTAGTGATGTCCTGTTTATCTTTTGTAGCCTGTGTGGTTGTGTCCACAATTTGCCTGTCTCTTTACTAAAGACTTGAAATTTTCTTCTAGGTTTTTTGGTGGAGGCCAAATGGAAGAGGAAGAGAGAATTGCGAAAGGCGATGATGTGATTGTTGAACTTGATGCAAGTTTGGAAGATCTGTACCTGGGAGGTTCAGTGAAGGTAAGATCATGTCTAGACGTGTAATTTGAGGACATGCTTGCCTTTTTTTTTTAAAAGAAAAGGAAATATTTTGTTACATGGGCAATATTTCCAGGAATAGCAGGAAAGACTAGCACAAAGCAGCATGCATATTAGTCCCAAGAAATTCTAAATGGAAATCATTGAAGTACTAATTACTTTCCATTCTTGTCCTATCTGAGAAAATTAAAATGGAAATAATTGAACTATAGTATGTCCCAATAATCAAGTACTTCATTTTTCTGCTGAGCTGTAGTTTAGTACCTATATTGTTTTGTCTAATTTCATATCTGCTAGCTGATGGAGAAAATAGAATAACATGCATGTGTTCTGAGTCTTCTTACTAACCTTCTATCAACAGTACAACCAAATAATGATATTTTAATTGGTTAGATGATTGCTTTCTTCTTTATGTGACCTTTGCATGGGATTATCAGGTTTGGAGAGAGAAAAACATTTTGAAGCCTGCCCCGGGCAAGAGACGCTGTAACTGTAGAAATGAGGTTTATCACAAGCAAATTGGTCCAGGGATGTTCCAACAGATGACAGAGCAGGTATATAACGCCATTGATGCCCTTTTTTCTTTTTCTTTTTTGGTGGTGGAAGATGCCTTTGTGTAGCTTCAAATTATAGTCCATACACTGCAGTGGCATGATCAGTTGTGCTATTTTATTCTGTTTCCACCTCTTTGTTGACCACCATCTCTTGGATGCTATTCCTATTTTATTACATGTTTCACATGCTCTTTCAGGTCTGTGAACAGTGCCCAAATGTCAAATATGAACGGGAGGGATACTTCGTCACTGTTGATATTGAGAAAGGGATGCAGGATGGGCAAGTAAGCCTTCTATATTTCATAGTGGATATTGTGTTCTTTGTTCGTGACATAACAGTGTTAAACTTGTCCTCCTCTTGTTTTAATGTATATGCCTTTATCTTGCCAAAGACTGAATCCCATATTTTTGCGTTTGTGGACATGTTTCACATCATTATCTTTGAATTGAAGAATCAGTCAAAGGCATGGTGCCTTTGCCCTTTAACCTATCAAGGTGTTTCAGTGCTGTAGTGATGTAAAGGTTCTTCTTTATTTCAAAAAGAAAAGGGAAACTGGGGTGGGGGTGTGTGGGGAACTCAATTGCCATCTGTAGTGGAGAATATTTGCTGTATAAGGGTGCACTCAATGGGAAATATTTGTTAATGTAATATTTCTTGATTTTCAGAATAATAATTATATGCTTTTCACAGGAGGTTGTATTTTATGAAGATGGTGAGCCTATAATAGATGGAGAAGCTGGAGATTTAAAGGTTAGTTCTTTAACATTGGTTTAGTGATTGGTCTTCTGGATGTACTATCTACTGACAATAAACACCACGTTTTGGGCAGTTTCGTATCCGCACAGCACCCCATGATCGGTTCAGACGGGAAGGCAATGACTTGCACGCTACTATCACTATTACACTGGTAATGAGCACTTAATTTAAGCTCTGTGCATATTAATAGCTCTAGTTATGGGTTCATTTTGCTCTTAATACTTGTGGTGGAAATTGGGTCAACGTGTTAAGGTTTGAGCTTTTTCTTGATATATGATAATTAAAAAAGCAGCATAAGGGACGCAAAGTGGTAGTTATGGAAGAGAAATACCCAACAAGCAAAAACTAGCATCTAAAGCTCAAGACAAAGAAAAACAAATTCAAAAAAGAGTAGTAGTAGCCACTGTTCAATCATAAAAAGATCTCAAGAACAAAAGATAATATTTCAGATTGGAGTGTTGGACCATAGATGAAAGGAAGCAAAAAAAAAAAGGGGGAGAGGAGGGGTGGGGGAGATGTTCTGTTAGGCTTGCTGAGCCAAGAGAACACAAATGTTGCAAGTAGATTTTAGAGGAACTCTGATATGAGTTCTATGAATTTTTTTGCCTTTTACAATATGTTTGGGAATTTTTTAAAAGAATGGAATGGATAATTCAAAAAAATAAAAAGAATGGAACATGGTTTATTTTTTTCTAGAGTGATCGGGAGTTTATAAAAGGAGGAAAGAACAGGGATTTTTTTTTAGTTTTCTCTTGCAGTCGTTCCATTTCTTCCTTTTAAACTTCCAAAAAGGAGAGAATTGAGGCAATATTCTTAAAAAATGTCTTTCAATCCATTCCATTCATTTCTCTCTTCCCAGACGGATGAGGTTTATAGCTAGTCTGAGCAAATATCAGACATTTGTATACGCATTTCAATTTTCATCTTCTCTTCAACTTTATCCTCTTGAAACCAAAGTGCTTGTTTTCATGTGGTGTTGATTTTCTGAACCCTCTCCAGGTTCAAGCTTTGGTTGGTTTTGAGAAGACAATCAAACATCTTGATGACCGTTTGGTGGACATCGGCACAAAGGTAAGGAAATATCCTCTAGCTTTGTTTTGTATTGCTAAGATCGGTGGCTGACTGGGTGAAAGAAATTATTAGGAGAAACTTAACTGACATCACTGTCTTGACTTCACAGGGAATTACTAAGCCAAAGGAAGTGAGAAAGTTCAAAGGGGAGGGGATGCCATTGCATTTTAGCACAAAGAAAGGGGATCTTTATGTCCAATTTGAGGTTCTATTCCCAACCTCTCTAACAGAGGACCAGAAGACACAGATTAAGGCAGTTCTTGGTTAGGGTATAGGTGAAATGTTTTTGTTTGGGTTCGAAAATGTACCCATTGTAACATGAGGATGGTCTTATAGAGAATTCAACGAACCCTGAGGTTTCTCCTTTTCTTTTTTTAACTCTCTCTCTCTTCATCTAAGTAGTATTTTTCTAAGGTGTTTTAGCTGTAATCATTTTGAAGCCACTTGGATAATATTTTTTCCTCATTGGCGGGCTAGTTTCTCCCATGTTTAAGGAGAACTACAATAGAAATTGAAGAGTATTAAATTTACTGATAAATATTTCATATTTATTAATGGCATGTTTGGATGTTTAAAAAAGGAGGGAGAGTAGAGTAGAGGAAGGGAGAGTAATGCAATTACCTTGTTTGGAAGTTTTTTAAAGAATGAGGGAGAGGGGTTTGGAGGAGTTTGGAGAGGTTTGGACTCCCTCTAGCTCCCCAATTTTAATTCCCCCAAATTGGAGAGATTTTGAGGGGAGTAGAGTATATAAACTATTGACCAAGTAAATTACCTAATTTACCCTTATTATATTAACAAAATTACACAAGGGAAATGGCTAATTACTCTCTTCCCCCTTACTAATTTTAAAAATATCCAAATAAAGTGGAGGTGAATCATTTTCCTCTACTCTCCTCCCCACTACTCCCCTTCCCTCTACTCTCCTCCCTCTCTAAACTTCCAAACAAGCCATAAATTTGGTTCTCTTTTGTAAATATAGATACAAATGCTGGGAGTCATTAATCATTATACACTTTTTTTTTCCCCTTTTTAGTAATGTTACATTCACAACAATTTAGATTGCAAATTAATGCTAGTTGTTATCTAAACTTACCATTAAAATTACTTCTTTGCTCACTACTAAAAGACATTGGTTTTGGTGGATTGTGATTAAAAGCTTTTACATATCACATTAATCACCTGAAAATATTTAACTTTAATAAATTTTGATAGAGGCATTGAGAAAACTTAAGACAAAATGGAAAAATACTAGTGTTGTCGGTGTAATGGAGAATTGAGACAAGGAAACAACATATCCTGTCAGAAATTGTCTTCATTACACGGTGCAGTTTAGGGGCTGCACCACCTTAAGGCTAGGGTGGTGACCACGCTGACTTGATTTTTTTTCTTTATATATATATATATATAATAATAATAATAATAATAATTTAAAATTTTGTATTTGTTTACCCTTAAAAAAAATTTAGAAACACCTTCAATTTTTTTAATGCTAATAAAATTAAATTTTGCTCCATAATTTATTTTATATTCAGTGGATGAATAATTACATAGTTGTGTACATTAAAAGAGATATAATTTATACCATTGATAATGAGACTATCATATACAAATTTCAAAATATAAAAACTCGTAAAATGCAATTGTAAACTTTACGTATTTGCATATTTTTTTTTATTGTTATTATTGTCAATATATAAATTTCTCTTTTTATTAGATTGTATAATTTATACTTTTTAAAAAATGCCTTGAAATTTTTTTTTTAAAGCCGCCACTGGTGCGGTTGAAAACAAGACAATTGTTCAATGGTATCTGCTTTAGCCTAAATGCATTAGAAGGGTCTCAACAACAGTTTCTTATTTACAACACCACCAAGTTACAACAGGTATGCATCAGTTCTAGCAAGGAAAAAAAAACATGCATCAGTGGTAGCCCAAAATATACATATATATGCCTCAATACAAAAGTAACAACAAATGTTAGCTGATCGAAACACTGGCATATACTACTCTATCTAGTATCTACGCTAGTTTTCTTCATCTGCCTCAAAAACCTTCCTCAGCTTCTCTTCATCTGACTCAAAAACCTTTCTCGCTTGTTTCAGCTCCTCGTTCATAGACAGCAACTCTGTACAGCGGTTAAGTTTTGGCAAATCCTGCAGGATCAAAGTGCAACATTGGCATTTGTTTACTATTTACTAACCAATAAAAAACAAATATAGAGCAAGAAAATGTTGCAGCAGTGTATATCCCGCATCTATAAAGAAAAGGCAAAAAAAATAAAGGTTCAGAAAACAAAGTCAGAGGATATCGTTGAGAATTTTCACCAAACGCCATTTTAATTTCTGGCTAAAGAAAAGAGATAAATGGGGTGGAGGATGATGTTAACTAAAGCTTTTCTCCTTAAATAATACTAAAATGGAAAAAGGAGAGTAAAAGTGTTGTCGTGTAGGTTCTTTCTAAACACACAAAAGGAAATAAGATTCTAAAGTGTATGGGTGCTATTAGCCAAGGCACACAATGTGAAAAGTGTGTTGTAATATAAACATGATAGTAAAGTGAGCTTGCAAGATAGTATGCCTTGAAAACAAAGGTAGCCATAAAGAACTTCGAGATCAGTGATTTATATTTTTTTAAAGTAGCTTCTAGGTCAGAGAAATGAAGTTTTTTTTGGTGAAAATGGTAACTAATTGAGGAACCTTGCGTATCAGATACAGGAAATCTTCAACTGATATCTTTCCCCTCTTTGATCCAATATCTTGGGCTTTATGCACCTGCAGAAATGTTAAAGATGTTGACATAAACCTACCATGAGTGTCATCATACTTAAGAGTAAATAGGGAGTACCAAAAGACGTACTTACCAAATCTGTGATATACTCCACAACAATATCCTCCACAAGTGCCACACTTTCTGGAAGCGGCTGATAATGCAATAAAAAATATACAAAACCATTTAGAAATTGAATACTATAAATCATCACACTTTTCATTCTTTGTAATCAAAGAATTTCATGTCAATAATATTGCACGTAATACATAAGACTTTTTGTTTATTTTATTTATTGCAGTTAGTAAAAACAAGAAGAGGTTGGCACCTAAAACGGGAAAAGGTAGGGAACCTTTTTGCTCAATGAGGCATAGATAACAATAGCAGAACACCTTCAATAATCAAGTAGTGCAGGAATGAGGTGGATGCAGTTGCATATAAAGCCTAATGCAGATGAGTTCGCATAGGCCTCGTCTGGTGGTTTTAGCTCATTGTGGACCCAATAACGCACAAGACACTGCTAAAAGCTTTGCTACAGGTACAAAATGTGGTGAATCATGCAGATTTTTCTTTCAATCACATATGTAAACCTCCAAAAAATGTAAAAGCCAGTTTCTTTATCTTCCCTTATATAATTTCAACTATGGTATTAATATATATTATCATGATTCTTGCCATTTGTCGTCGGAGTCTGCTTCCCAAAATCAAAAGGCCAACTCTAAGCATATCAATATCTTAGTGAAAAATGTAACCGTAGCAATTAAAATCAACCTCTGAGATGCTTCTGTGGGGTAATTTATAAGAAGTTTTGAAAAGTACTGGGTTTACACAAATGGATAAACTGATCATAATTTGAGCTAATGTAAATCGAGTTCTTTTTCTTAACTTGAGAATTAATATGCCTAAGACCAGTTTACAACAATCACCACTGCTAATGACAAATATGGCACTTCACTTCCATTATGATGTAGGCATCTTCACATATAAAGCATTTGTAACCAAACCCAAGAGTGCATTCCCAAACCCAAAATCTTAAATAAATTATTCCACCCACATCACATTCAAAAAATCGCAGCAACAGCCAGATTACCAGTGTTGTTATAGTCCAAAAGCACAAAACATATACAATTAAACAGCACAACTTACATTAGGATCATCTCCAAAACCATACATCATATGCTGCACTGTAAAACCCAAAAAAGAACAACAATAAGGTCTAAAATAAAACTGTGCAATAAACCCAACAAAGCAAACCCATTTTAAATACTCACACTCTTTCTGAAAGACTCCACGTTTGCGCTTAAATGAAGTTTCTGAGGACTGTGATGACCCAGCCCTCGATTTTGAGGAGGGTGCTGCAGAATTAGTGTTCATCTGTCACAACAATCAAATATCACTATAATCTGCAATTAAGCACAATAATTTTATTTTTATTTATTATTAATTTTAAGTGATTGACATGAAATATACTACTTCATAGAAATTTCATATGCTTTTAAATCACCAATTATCAAGCAAAGTTTCATTCAGGAATGGAGTTAGTCCATATAATACAATTATTTTATAATTCTTTATTAGAGTTTTAACCCTATGCAAAAAATCAAGCTGATACTGAGTAACTTAGTTGGCTTTTTAAGTTTTTCATTTTTTTTCTTTCTGAAAACAATAACTTAACAAATCAAGAAGATTGAAAACTTAATTTTTTTTTTCCTCTATTTTCTTAGCTTCCAAACAAGTCTTCCCAGTTCCCAGTTCTCAAACTACCATAGTTCCTTCCTCAAACAAACACACACAAAACCCAAAACAGAATCGAAAATTAAAAAACAAAAAACTTAAAATGAATTTTAGTTGCTGGGTAGCAAAGTCTATTTCCTAATTTACTCTTAAAATATATATATATATATATATATATAGTGGTGGAGATGAAGAGAAATTACCTTTGTGAGGACGGCAGAGCAGAGAAGTAAAGAGCTGTGTCCGCAGTCCGCGTGAGAGCGAAATTACTGATGAGAGAGAAATCGGAGGAAAATAATTTAGGCTAGACTACAAGTGTCACCTTTTAACTTTATCTAAAAATTATTTTTTGAGAAAGAACTTTATCTAATAACTAGCTTCGTTTTTTATTTATTTATTTATTTTTTAATATAATGTCTTAATTTTTAGAATATTTCTAATGATGATTTAAAAAAAAAAGTTATTTGTATGTGGGCTTAAAGTTTAAAATGTTGAATTTAAAATAAAAAGTGAATTAATAAAAAGTGGTAATTCATATAGAGAAGATAAAGAAAAAAATCATGTGAATTTTTTTTTAAAAATTATTTGTACATGAGTTTAAAGTTTAAAAATTTAAATTTAAAATAAAAAGTGGTTGTAAACACAATTTTTTCACAAAGTTTGAAAATCAAACAAATTGAAAAAGGTGTCACAAATATATTTTTTTATTAATCAAGTAGTGAGTATAATCTTTGTTTCAATTTTTTTACAAAAAGTGCTCCTTTGATTCAATCTTCTTTGTGGTACTGACTTGGACACAAAATTTTTTTCACTTTGGTTGGAAGATGGATCGAACAGTCTTCAATAAGTCATTCACCTTGAACTTGATAGGGATTTGTTGTTCTTCAAGTCCTTCGCCTTGAGCTTGTTAGAGATTTGTTGTTTTTCAAGAACTTTGAATGTTCTTCAAAGATTATTGAGACAAAATTTCTCTAGAACTTGGACTTCTTGAAAATGAAAGGGGATGTCCTCTATTTATAAGAGGTTTCAAAGGATAGGCTCCACTTTGAATTGATATGTTTGAAGATATGTAGTAAATCTTGATTGACCCAAATTTTGTTTAGAGATAATTATCTCTATTTGTCTATTTTTATAAAGATTATATTTTGATAAAAATGATTATCAATAAAGATAAATAATTATCTCTATTTATTTATTTATTTTAATAAAAATAATTATCCATCAATTTTGAATAGAAAATTTATCTTTATTTTATTTTATTTATTTTAATAAAGATAATTATCTATAAACTTTGAATATGGAATTTATCTTTATTTTGCGGGCCAAATGACATGTGGCAAATTTCAATATGCCAATGTAATATCAATTTGGATGGCATGTATCATCATTTGATCTAATCAATTTAATCACATATTAATCTAGAATTTGTCACTAAATTTTGATGTGGCATTTTATAATTGACTTAAAATTTTGCCTCATACAGTGGTAATCTAGATAGAGAAGATAAAAGAAAAAACCTAAAACTTAGAAATAGTAAATTACTCTATTAACTAGTTTGTGTTTTTTAATTTAAAATTATTTAACTAAAAGATAAGGTATTTTAGAGAGTTTAAGAATTTGTGTGAAAGTATTTTATTATGCAAAATGTTGAAAACCAAACATGGAAAACTGGTTTATGTTATTTTATTTTATTTTATGGAAAACAAACCAAACATCATTCATTCGTTAAAACAACGAAAGTCAAAATACAAAGCCTTTAAGGCTAGCGGTGGAGATTCTTCCAACCATACAAGTTGATTATCTAATTGACTAGCATACTTAGCTAGCGAGTGGGCAACAAAGTTAGCACTTCGTTTAACAAAGCTTACTGATAAACCCCGAAAACCTGCTGCAATGCATTGCACATCCTTGTATATATGACCCAGTCGAGACCTGTTAGCCCCTGGAGATGAAATGGACTTCATTATGTTGATATTATACCCTTCCAGTACCTGCTCCATGAACCCTGCATCCAACGCGATCTTCATAGCTTTCCAACAGGCCAGCACCTCGGCTTCTTCACTATCCAGCACTGGGGGTCCTTTCGCTGACAATGCCGCCATGACTTCTCCCTTCTCATTACAAACAACCGCACCAAAACCTAAAGCGTTAATGTTGGCAAATACAGCAGCATCAAAATTGAGTTTGTAGACCAAACCTAATGGTGGAGTCCATGTCTGCACTAACCCAATAATAGTTGGTATAGCCAATTGATCCTGTGCACCTTTATACTCCTCCAAAAAGTTCATAGCACGTTTATTCAGCTGAGTTGGGTCTAGTAAGGTGCCATCATGCAAAACTGAGTTTCTTTGGTTCCAGATTATCCAGCATTGAATCGGGAATAGTCCAAGGTCTTCAGCAGTTAGCCTATTCGTCAAGTCTTCAACCAACTGGAGTATATCAGCTCGACCGCTTCCACTTTTCTGCAATTGTACCTGGCTTTTAGCCCAAACATCTTGAGCCACCCCACATTCCCACAAAACATGAAGCATTGACTCAGAATCTTGTTTACAAAATTCACAGGTACCATCCTCAATAATTCTTAGACAAACCAGATTTTATCTTGTTGGCAGAATATCCTGGCATACCCTCCATTCAAACACCTTAATTTTATTAAGTATATGGCGTTTCCATAGCTTTGGCTAGATCACACACCTATTATTCGACCCCGAACTTTCTTCCAAGCCATTGACCTCCCTTGAGAGCATTCTGGCAGTATTGTAACTTGATTTTACAGAGTACACCCCAATTTTATTAGGGAGCCACAAGATATCATTTTGTACATGTCTTTGACCCAAAGGGATGCGAAGTATGGCTTTAGCGTCCTCCCTATGAAATTTTGCTTCAATTATCCCCTGGACCCATTCATGCAGAGTCTAGTCAATTAGATCAGAAACTCGCCACTCCCATTCCTCATCTAACGGCTGATGCAGAACCTTGTTTGTTGGGTGATTCGAGATCCACCTATCCTGAATTACCCGAATGGAGAAGCCATCCCCCACCCTCCAATAACATCCCTTTTTTTTCAGAATTGGATGGGCTGCAAGTAGACTTTTCCAAACATAGCAGTTATTGGGAACATCAGAGCCATGAAAGGTGTTCTAGAGGAAAAGGAGCTTCTAGGGGTAAACATCATAGGGGTCTTTCTTCCTGTAGAACTTCTGGGTCTTATGAGACTGTTTGTATGCCTGTCATTATTATTAACTGTAACATCTGTATTTTGGGCTATGAAGTCTGGTTCAGTGTTTTCTATTTTTGGTGTGGGAGCAATGGCCTCAAGTTGCCATTTTTCAGGAAGGGTTATATCTTTCCACTGTATCTGTCGGGGTACACGAAGTCTACTGTTTGCTGTTGAGGCTTGAAGAAGAAGAGTATGGCCTTTGGGGGAAGGTTCAACCATAGATTGGGGGTTTATAGTGGTTTTCATGAGTTTATAATAAATCCTATAGATAATAGCTAAAGGTTCTGAGCCTTCTTTCATATAGTAACCATTTGTCTTTATATTTAAAGTTAAAGCATCCATGATATTTCTGTCAGTCAAGCTTAAAGCAAAATTGGGATAACAATTAAAATATACTGGTCCATTATGTAGGCTAGTTTCCATCATTCCTAGGAGTGAATCATCAAATCTTAAATGTCTGTCATCTCTTAAACAAAGTAAAATACTTGCATTTAAAGCTTCTCTCGTTAATGGTTTTATAGCTACCTGTACTAAACCAACATGTAAAAATGCATATTTTTCTTTATGTCTGTCAATAGAGTCTATTGAAAATAATTGAATTGTTTCATATTCATTAAATAAAGAGTAAGTTCTTTCCACAGTTTTTATAGTGTAATCTGTCAAAAAAGATAGTTTAGAAAAAGTAGTTTGTCTGTAGATTTTATCAATTCTTTCTGTTGGTATATTCCATTTATTCCATTCTAACAAATTTCTGTCTATATCTTGCATGCTATATTCCTTCGAATTGACTATCTTATCATTTTCCATGTTCAAATTAGTGTGTGCCTGTCCTAAGTGTGTCCTAGCAACAGATGATGAGCGACTAAATATATTCATTCTACTTTTAAGCAATTAATAATTATTGGCGGAACTTTATTACTAACCACTGATATCCTTGCTATCGGGACCACCTTCTCGGGAAACTCCATTGCGGGACCACCCAAACAACGTCAGTTCGTCGGCTAACAAAACGGGCTGACCAACGCGAATGCTATGGTTTGCCAACGAGTGTAAGACTGACCAACGCTATCAAGGAGCAAGTAGTGGCTATACTGTAATATGAGTTCCTAGTAATTTCTTAATTGCAAAGAAATAAAACTCATACACCTACCATCCATGGCTCTGATACCATATTTCACCTGTCATGTCTTCTGTTCTGATAAATGCTGTAGAAACAAATACCTTAAAAAGATAAATCCACCTGTCATAAGAACTAGTTAGAGCTGTATGGGTTAATATTTTCTGTTGGATTTCAGGAAGTAAATTTCTGATGGCAAGCCTTGTTTTTTACTGAATCTTAGGGTGGAGCTTTGAAAAGCTTGTTCCCATAAGATAGCTTTTTAGAGACTGTGATTCTGTCTTTGTGGAGCTTGAATCTCCATCCTCCTTGCCAGGGAGTTGACAACCGAGAGCTTCAATAAATGCCCCAGTGTTAACAAGATGTAATTCCAAAGCCTGAAGGGTCTTTTGGAATAAGTCTTTCTGTTTAAGGGTAAAAGCTGCCTGTAAATTATCAAGAAGTAGTTTAATGTGAAGAGGGAGGTCTGTAAATTCTCCGTCCTGAAACATGAGATCAGTGCAGAACACTTTTTGCAGAGTTACACTATTTTCACCACATGAATACATTGCTTCTGCTTGCAACGTATCCTAAAGGGATATTGTCTCTAACGAGACACCTTCCTGCCCATCTATAATCCTTACTGAAGGCTTTCGAAAATGTTTGGGCACTGCAAGTGCCTTGCCCTTTCCTTTCCTGTCCGCCTGAGAAGTTCTGTTACTCATATTAGTCTACAAATGGGATTGGGGAAAATGATTGTCTTGACTGCAAATGGGGTTGAGGAAAAGGATTATGTCTTGAAATATTATTTTGAGAATGAACATTTTCATGCAAAGTCTCTTTCAAACATATTTTTAAGATCTTTTCACCGGTGACTTTCTGTAAAATTTCTTTAAAGTATTTTATAAGAAAATTATTTTTAAATTTCAAAGTATGTATAGTAAAACAAACTTTTTCTTGTACACTTTTGTGCCCTTGCTGAGTAGTAATAATATTGGAGCAGTCATGATGGAATCTGCCAAGGTGAATAGCATCCAAAATATTTTCAAGATCTGTTATAATTCTATCCGTGCTATCCATGTATGTATATATCTCATTTTGTGGGAATACATCTTCTCCATAAAGTCTTTTATTAATTACTAAATTAGTCTGGGGAAAATTTATAAGAGACTTATAAATCAAGTCTGTTAAGAAGTTAAATCTGTCTTTACTCAAGAAATTATCACAATTAATATCTTCTTTAATAATTAATAAAGGGGAGTCTGTCAAGTCTTTTTTTATTAAAATATTTGTTACACGAGTGTTTGAGATTACTATTACTACAAAGGGTGCATGAATGCTATCTTTTATAATTTTATTTAGTACATCTGTCAAACTATCTGTTTGTTTAGTCTAATCATATTGACTTATAAGCATAGTTCTATCTTTTGTCTCGGATTCTTTTTCATAAAGTGGTTGGACTATTTTTTGAATTGTATGTTGGTGTCTATGTAGAAGAGCAACAGGGAAATAAGAAAAAATCTCTGTCTCTGGACGAATCTCTGTCTCTATGTCTTGTTTATCCTCTTTTATGTCTTTTTCTGTCAACTGGTGAGCAAGTGGTATTTCTTTCTCTAAAAATGACCAACTTCTTTTAGTTCTATAGATTCCTTTTTTATTAGTATCCTGTAGGATAGTGATCTTGTAGGGGAAACTAATTTCTTTTGGAAAAAAAGGTAGAATGGAAGTAAAAGGTACGTTAGTTACATTAGCCTTAATTTCCTTTTTTGTTTCCATAAAACAATTTAAAGAAAGATCACATATCTCATTAGGTAATTTATGATTAATTAATCTAGTAGCCGCCTGAATTAATTTTTCTTGTATACAATTCATGTCAGTGTCTGAGTCTATTAAAGCAATTTCTGTCAAAGAAAATTCTTTATTAATTACTAAAGTGATTTCTGTATGCCAGTTTTGAAAGATTACTCTGTTAATTAAACTAAAGAAATTCTGTCTATTGCAGTTATCTTTTTCTATTAAAGGGGTTTCTATCATGGGTCTAGGAAATTCTTTCAAGTTCATTATTTCTTTAAAATTCTGTTTATTTATATTTACAGAATTATCTTCTTTAATATTTTTAATTTCTTGTTTTATTATTTTTGCTTCTGTCAATAAGTCTTATATGGTTACAGGTTTTATTGATTCTGCATCATCTTTTTTCTTTTTTATCTTTTCTTGCTTGTCTTTTTCTTTTTTGGCTTTTTCTTGTTTTCTACATTCTATAACATGGTGTCCATATTTCTTACATCTAATACAGGCAATAGGTATATCTATAGATTCTTTCAGACTTAGTAAATAGTCTTTTTTGTCTTGATTAGGTAGATTATTTATTAATTTATTTATTATGTCTTTTTGTTTTCTTTTTCTTTTATTAACTTTAAGTGGGTTGGTTGATTTTAGTTCTTCCTTTTTCTTTACTTGATCTATCTCTTTTTGACTGACATTAAATATTTTTATTAATTCATTTAGTGTGTCTTTTTCAAATTCTAACATACTGATCTGTTTAGCAATTTTATTCTGTCTAGCACATTGTTTTTTAGTATGTCCTTCTTTTTTGCATTTATGGCAAATAATATATCTACTATGTCTGTCAATATTCTCATTATCTGATATCTCAGTAATATTTAAAACTGCTATATCTTTCTCTTTCTTTCTGTCTGTATCTAAGGGAAAATTTAAAATTTCTATCTTTTTATTTAATTCTGCCAAACTATTATCTATCATAGATTTCTCAATTAATTTTAGTCTTTCATCAATTTTTTCTTTTAAACTATTAGTATTATCAACTTTACATCTATTTTTGACTACTCTTACTTTTACTACACTATCACTATTTTCCTTTTCTTTATTATTATTAATTTTCCTTCCTTTGTTGACTATTTCCTTTGCTTTGGCTCTTTCTTGTCCTATTCCTTCTTTTTGCTCTAGTTTCGTACGTATAACATCTTTTATTATGTTATTTTGTCTTTCTATGTCTCTTTCTATTTCTAGCTTCGTACATAAAATTTGAACTGAGCTAGCTTCTTCTTTTTGCTTTTCCACCACTTCTCTAGGACTATCATTATTAGTTTTCCAACCATTATTGACTTTCTCTATCTTATTCTTTATATCTAGTTTCCTACGTAGAGATTCTTCAAGAGCACTATTTCCTTTTGGTTTTAGCCTATCCTTTCTTATAACTTTCCCTACATCTTCTTTTGTCTCTAGCTTTTTACTATCTTGTTTTTCAATTGCTTCTATCATCTCTTTTACCATTCCTTTTTTAAACATTTCTTTATCTTCTATATGTGTTGGTCTTTCCCAAGCATGGCCATCTTTCATGTTGTCAGTCTTTTGTCTTTTATTTTCTTCATACATAATTCCTTTAAGACTATTTTCTTTCTTTAGTTTGTCCTTTTCTTTGTCTTTATATGTTATAGATATAGCTCTGTCAGTTGCTTTTGAATTATTTATTAAGTCATCTTTTCCATCATCTATCATATTTATTGATATCGAATTATCCTTTTGTCTATTATGCCAATTATCTATCATAACTTTTGTTAAGGGTGATCTATGATGGGGTTCAAATTCTTTTTCTTCTTCTAAAGGTGAATTTAAAATTTTCATTTTTTCATTGAGGTTCAAAAAGCTATCTTTTTTTCTTTCTACTTTAGTGTATGTCGTAGATCTTTCATCCTTTTCTATAGATTCTAATTTTTTATTAATTATGTCTAAGAAACTATTATTGTGTCTATTAGTCTGTCGATTAATTTTATCTCCTGTTAATATACTCCAATTTTTTGCATTATTATTATAATTATAATTGTATTCATCCATATTACTGTCAGAATTAGAATCTGTTTCATAATCCATATTACTTTTTGACCAATTATTGTCTATATCTCTCATGCTATAACCTTCATCATAATCTATATCATCATAGTCCATGTTTCAAATTAGTGTGTGCCTAACCTAAGTGTGAACAAGCTAACAGATTATGAGCTGATAAATGTATTCATTCTCTTTCTAAGCAATTAATAATTACTGGCGGAACTTTATTACTAACCACTGATATCCTTGCTATCGGGACCACCTTCTCGGAAAACTCCATTGCGGGACCACCCAAACAACACCAGTTCGTCAACTAACAAAACGGGCTGACCAACCCGAATGCTATGGTTTGCCAACGAGTGTAAGGCTGACCAACGCTATCAAGGAGCAAGTAGTGACTATATTGTAATATGAGTTCCTAGTAACTTCTTAATTGCAAAGAAATAAAACTCATACACCTACCATCCATGGCTCTGATACCAAGTAGGGTCGGCCCTAGGCCTAGGCCATGGCCTATAACGCCCCCTAACATTGAAAGGCCCCCAAATATGGGGGCAGTAAGGTACATATTTATATATTTTTTTTAATTAAAAAAATGTGAGTTATGGTGTACAATTTTTTAGCACTCTTAAGAACTAGGCCTAAAATATTAGATTCATGTTATTATATTAAAAGTTTTATTACATAGATCTTATAAATTGATATGTCTTTAATTATAAAAAACAATTCAATACTCACTTATTCTTTTGTTGAAGTGCTATTTCATTGCCACATCAGTTTGTAAGCTTTTTACAATAAATTTTTTAATAACTTTAGCATGTTCTAAAATAAATAATTATGAATTAATAGAAATACAACCCAAACACTATCAAGTGAATGAAAAAAAAGCTAAAACTAATACAAATTTTACTACAAAATAATTACAAATTGATGTGGCAAGAATATGATTTGTGCCACTTAAACAATATACTAAATAAATGTTTGAATAACTTTTTCTTTTTTTTTTATTGGTAACACACTAGTTTGTAAAACCTATATAGCAAGTATCACTAGCTCACTCTAAGTAACTTAGTCATATTAATATGTAAAAATTAATAATAGATTTGAAATAAAAAAAATTATAATATAAAAGCCAACTAAATATTATTTAAGTGATATTTAAATATAAAAAGGGCCCTTTAAATTTTTTGCCTTAGACCTCAAACTATCTTGGGCTGGCCCTGCTTCTAGGAAGCTACACTGTGGAAAGTACTTTGCATTGAAACACCCATACAACAGTGACTCTTGCTCCTGTAACAACTATGAATCCTGTTATTAATTAGATATATATATATATATATATATATATAGATTATGTAAGGACTCAAACAATCAAACAACCCAAACCCACTTAGAATAGTGAGAGATGGAACGGTTCAACTAGGCCCAAATCAATATATATTTGTAAGAGAGTAGATTAAACAAAAAGGAGAGGTTAGCCTGAAGACAAAATCAGGGAAAAAAGACTAAGGATCACAGATTGAGTAGATAAATGACTTATTACAAATTTGCCCGAGGAGGCCAATGATACTCAGAATAATACAATGTTCATGCTCTTCTCTCAATGTTCTTGTCCTAATGCCTATCTTTTTATTTTATTTTTTAATCTGGAAGTTCCCTTTCTTTATATACTTCTTAGCACTTCAAATATTGACCCTTCATCTCCACCTACCCAAATTCTCATCCTGACACCTGCCCCCTTAAACGTTTGATGAAAGTGGTAGAAGAAGCTGCTTAGCTATGAAATTCATTGTTTAGGTTACTTCCTCATCAATACAGCTGATGAAGTTGTTGCCAACCATTTAATGTGGAGGTAGTAAGCTACTTCTCATTGAAAACTTCCCCTACCCCCCATGATTCTCTCTACACAACTTGTCCTTTCCCATTGGAGCTCCGAAAAGTCTTTTGTCTCTTCTCCACCTCTCCTCAGATGGATTCCCTCTTCGGGTTTATGATGCCTCAATAATCATACTAACAGCTCAACGATCCCTTTCTCAGTTCTCGGACAACTACAGATTAAATTTAGTCCTTTAATTTTACTTCAATTTCGATTTTTTGTTGAATAAAATAGATCAGGGAAAAACAATTTCACCTATTATTTGAAAAATTTTTAGTTATAAACTTGCTTGTAGCTTATGACTACAACTCCCACTCAAAAAATTAATATGATTACATATTTTGAAAATCCAAATATTTTTAATATATATGTCAAATTGCCAAAGGCCTTGTAGCTAAATTGACAATATTATTTACTATTCAATTCATAAATTTATTTTTTATACATAATTTTAGAATACAAAAACTTGAGATTTAAACATTTAATTGATAATATAGTTATTATATATATATATATATATATATATATATTAAGACTTTGATCTTTAATCATCTAAAAATTTTACAAGTAAGGAAGAATTTAGAATAAAACGTAATCCAATAGTAGATTTGTCAAAATCCATATACAATTAAAAAAAAAAAAAAAATCAAGCGGAGTGTTTGTTGCCAAACTTTGTCCACATATACTGAAGAATAAGTGCTTTGCTCTCCACCTTGAAACAAACATAGCATTGCGAAAGCTTCTTTCTCTATTACCTATAAATTAATCCAACCATGGAAGCCACATCATTTAGTGTGAGATGAAACAAAAAGTTCGTTTCCAAAGAGATAATAACAAATATTTTATGAGACAGTTTCAACTTATGACGCCCGTTCTTGATGATAACTTTTTATTATCAGACCAAGACTCCAGTCATTTTTTGGTGTAGGCGAGAATTGAACCCCAGATCTCTTATTCAATCATTAGAGACTTTACTAGATGAGTTAACTGGAACCTACAAATAATAACAAATGTTAATATAAAGAAGAAATGGTAAATTGCAAATTACACCCCTAAAGTTTGGAGCTGTTTAGATTTTACATTCTGAAATTTCAGAATTTGGATTTTTCTCCTAAAGTTTGGGAGTGTTGGAATTTTACACCCTTAGAGTTTCAGAATTTAGATTTTACCTCATAAAGTTTATGGGTGTTTGGATTTTACACTCAAAATTATGAAATTTTATGGTGTAAAATTCAAACACTCTCAAACTTTAGAAAGTAAAATCCAAACACAACTAAAATTTATGAGGTAAAATCCAAATTCTGAAACATCATAGTGTAAAATCCAAACACTCTCAAATTTCACGAGGTAAAAAGTCAAATTTTGAAACTCTAAAGTGTAAAATCCAAATATTTCCAAACTTTATTGGTGTAAATTGCAATTTACCCAAGAAAAAAACAAAAGTCGAAGTGGTAAATTGTAAATGATTTATACTTACACCGGTGTGATCCACTGCTTCGTCTCCTCAAGATTGGTGGCCACCTTTGGCACAGTCTATCAACAAATTTTGAGAAATATTTTTGTTTTAGTTTTTAGGAGTTTTTTAATTTAAAAACTTAATAAATGAATTAATAAAAATTGAAAACACTATAGCAGAATAATTTTTAAATGTGTGAATAGTATCATGAGACCCAGTTTTAAAATGAATTCAGTACTTGCGAGTCCTGTGAACAGTGCATGAGACTTACAAAAATTAAATGCAAACGCACATCGCCCGCTGAAAAATGCTTTCTAAACTAAGTCTAAGTACATGTTTGGATACTAAGTTTGCGCTTAGCGTCTATGTTTCACATTTTGTTTTGTTTTGTTTTTTTTTTAGAAGAGTAGATTATGCTTTCCAATGGGTCCCATGCACTATTTACTGGACTCGCAAGTATTTTATTCAGCAATTTTTTCATTAAAAATGGGTCCTACTTACACATTTAAAAATTATTTTGTTACAGTGTTTTTAGTTTTCAGTTTTCAGTGATATCTAAATGGACCCTAAGTTTAAAAAATTATACCAATTATTTGAAAAGTTATGCATATTGAATGTACATGCAAATTCTGAAAGGACAAAGTTTAGTTACAAAATTGGTTATAACTTAAGACTACAAACTCACTTATTAAAATAAATATTACTACATATTTTGAAAATCTAACCATTGAATTACATATTTTTTATGCTCTTAATATATATACCAAATTTTGTTTCAATCGGATATTATTTACTATATAATCTATAAGTTTATATTTTATTTATAATTTTAGATTATAAAAACTGGCAATTTGAAAAATTTATTGATAATATAGTTAGTGATCTTTAATTTTCTTGAAATTTTATAAGAATAGAGGATATAAAAAGAAGATGTAATCCAATGGTTAATTTATCAAAATTCACCTCTAATAAAAAGATGTTGAGTAAGATCGTAACTTAATGCTATAACTAATTTTGCAGATAAAGTTTGTCCATTTTGAAAATTAATTTTCAGATATTGTGACTTGGGCCGGACTTTTAGGTCAGCAAAACCGAATTCCATAGCTTGCAGTCTTACCTGACCCAACCCAACCCAATTCCCAACCATAGCCATCGAACTCGAGCTCCCTCAGACCCTCTCACGTCTCTCTCTCGCTCACACACACACGGTAACATCTCCTCAACCTAGCGGCGTGAAGAAGACAACACTCTCTCTGGGCATTCACTGTAAGAGCATCACCTGCAGTCTCTGTCACCATGAACCCTCTCTAAGTTTTGCATTGTGTTGTTGGCGACTCTCAACTTTTTTTCTTTCTTGTAAAATTTTGATGATATTTTTTTCCTGTTGAAGAAATTGTTGGTTTTAGCTGTGGAAGATTAGACAATGGAAATAGATAGATTAGATGGCCGTAAAGCAAACCAGTTGAGACCCCTTGCCTGTTCCCGCAATATACTCAACCGTGCTCATGGCTCTGCCAGTTGGACTCAAGGTAAAAGTTTTCCCCCCTAAACTTTTGTTTGGCTTTTCTTTTCCGGGGCATTTGTTTATCTTCTCATTCCAGTTCTTTATTTTATTGCTTATCTTAGTTTGCCACTTTGGATTGGTGGGTATTTTTTTTGTTTTTGTTTTTGTTTTCAGGGGATACCAAAGTTCTTGTTGCAGTGTATGGACCAAAAGCCGGAACGAAGAAGAATGAAAACCCTGAGAAGGCTTGCATTGAAGTTATTTGGAAGCCTAAGTCAGGGCAGATTGGTGAGTTCTGTATCTGTTTTTATAGCCCAACTATTATATGGTCTATGTTTACCTATTACAATATAATATGCCTACTATTGCAATGGGGTTAGTAAGGGCGACTTGGGATAGATTTGTGAACAACATTAGTTTTGTGGTCGGGGATGACAGTAGAGTGCAATTTTTTTTTTTTTTTCATGATATATGGTGTGAGAATTTGAAAGAATTGCATCCAGAATTGTTTTCTATTGCAATGAATGAAGATACTTCTATAGATTCTTACTTGGATTCCTCATGGAATCTTATAACCAAAGTTTCAAAATGTGCCATTTTAACAGATCCCATGAAATCATTAGTGGTTTGTTTTCTCAACATGTATAATATTTGATAGGATTTGGGATATATGTATTTGGAAAATTAATGCAGGAATTTAGTTTAGCATTTTATTGGTGCTAAATAACCTTGCTTGAAGCTAGTTAATCCACATGAAACCAAGAAAATTTCACAGTTGATATGCTTCTACTCTGTGAATTGCATCTAACTGTAGCTTTGGGCTTGTCACTTCGTAAGATAGGAATGTGTTGTCTTTTGAGTGGATTATGGGTTTTATATGAACTATAACTCTGGCTTATTTGACTCATGCTATTCAACGTGTAAAAAAATTTCTCCGTGGTTCAGGAAAATTGGAAAGGGAGTATGAGATGATAGTGAAGAGGACCTTGCAAAGCATTTGCATTTTGAATATCAATCCAAATACCACAACATCAGTTATAGTTCAGGTAATAGTTTTGGTTCAAGTGGACAATTTTTCTGTCTTTATCTTTGATGTTATGTTGCTTTAGCTTTTCCCCTATTAGTCATGCAACTTACAGACTCTAGTTTGACTAGGTGAGCTTGATGCTGTCATCTTGTACATTCTATATTTGTTTGTTTCATATAAATTTTAGGGTAAATTCTAGTTTTACGATTTGGTGCTTGAAAATTGGGGTAAATTTGATTTTGGTTCCTCCGATATTTAAAATGTGATAATTTAGACCCTCCATTACTTCTGCAATTATTTGCATATGTGATTAATGGCATGCTGACTAGATTGTTGTTGTGGACTTTTTAACTGAAGCGGCACTAGTATTTTTTATTTTTAAATTCTGTCTTTTATTTTCTTCCTTATATCTTCTTTTCTTATTTTGCTGCCCACCATGGTTGAGACTCACAACAAACGTATGCCCACCAACATCTTCAGTGAGATTTGTAAAGTATCCCAAGTTCCAACAGAACTCTCCCACTTAACCACACCAACCAAGGCAGAACTTGATCCGAAATCTCTCAAACCCAATTGCCAACACCCCAATGAAACACTAAAAAAAGGGTCAACCATGAGTATTACCTCTGTCAATAATCTTGATAGTAGCATTGCCTTATCCTCTTAGATGGTATCCTCTCCTCCCTCCTTTATCCCAGCCCAGTCCTGCTGTGACTGCTTCACACCTAACCTATATCACACCCAATAGAGTTAGAACCCAAAATACCCACACTTAAAGGCTCCAACCGGTAGCATAACACCCAAGCCACCAAATATTTTCCCAATTGTTTTGCATAGTCACCATGAACACCCCCAAACAGCTCTTAGGTGAGGGCCTTTTGCATAATGTCCCTGGCACTGAAGGCGAGTGTCAAGGTGAGGCCTTTCATAATGTCCCAAGTGCTAAAGGCGAGTGCCTTGCATAAGTCCCAGACTCTTGAGGTGAGTGCCTGGTGCATTATTAGTGCTGCACTCCTTAAGTGACATAAGGACTTGGCACCTTGAGGTCATCTTTCACCTTTGACAGCATGGCATTGGCAAGCATATTTATCTCTTAAATTGTCTTTTGTAGCTCATAACTGAGAGGGCACATAATTCTTCATTTGCCTTAGGTGTTGATGCATATTATTTTAAAGCTATTAAAAAGTTTTTATATAATAAATAGGTTCATGCATCTCCTGATAAAATGTTTCTGTTGCAGGTTATCAATGACGATGGGGCTGTATCCTTCACGGTTATGTGTCTTTGATGTAATAGTCATAGCAGTTCTAGTGGGCTGCTAATGAGTCCTAGCTCAGATAGCATCTCCTTCCCTTGTAAGAGCAACGTGGAGGCTGAGGTCATGGGTTTAAGACCCACCATGCAATTCTTTGCTAACCTTTGCCGAACTTGTGCTCTACAAATGTTGGTTTTTATGCTTTAAAATCCTCATAAGATTTACATCAAGGGGCTATTTTCTTTTTGCTTTTAACCTTTTATTTTATTTTTTGTCCTACATTGAAGACATTTCATCTGAGTTGATAGAGCTGCTCTTATAACGTTTTAAAATTTGTGCTCTTAGTTTTTAATAATTCATACTTAGGAATTCATTAGTGAGGATGTGTTTGGATGTCCCTTGGATTTGATCCCTTTAGTTATGGCTAAGAGTCTTGTAGCTCAATAGGCACTTCTTGGTGTTTCTAATGGAGACATCCAATGATTATATTCCCCCACCCCCAACTATTGGAAATTTTACAAGTATTCTTTCTTTCTTTTTTTTTTTTTTTTTTTTTTTTTTTTTTTTTTTTTTTTTCACATGGAATGCAATTATTTGACCTTTGTATTGTATTACATATTTAAAAAAAAAAAAAATTCCCTGGAAGAGTTTGTCTATGTTTATTTGTTTTTGGTAATGACTGGTGTCTTTCATAACAAGTACACAAATGCAATTGCGTTGACACTTTTCAAAGGGTTGACTCGTACCATTTTAGTGCTGTGGAGGTACAGAAGGAATTAACTTTTTTTACCTTGAGACATCAATTATCCTGTTCTAGGCACTTAGAGCATCTCCAGGGGCTTGGGCATCCGGCTCTAGTAGCCAAAATTTGGAGAATGTGCTGCACTGTAGATGTTTCAACATGCTCCAACAGCTTCGGCAAATGTGATTTTTTTTTTGGCTAATGAACAGTAGCCCATCAAGTCTGATGGGCTACTATTCATTCTTCAAATATATATTTTCTATTATAATAATGATGTGGTGTATAAAAAAATATTGGAAGATGTGTAGTTGTTAAAAAAATAATAAATAATGAATGAAAAATACTATTTAAATGAGGTAGAGAATGGGATAGAGAATCTGCTGGAAGTATATTTGAAAAAGTGAGTAGGCAAAAGCTAAATGTCACTGTTCATTAGCCAAACAGTACAAAAATTTGGCTAATCTGCTGGAAATGTTCTTATGAAAGGAAAAGGAAAAAAGGAATATTGACCAATGCCTTGTAAAATTTGCCAGCTTCTCGTCCCTCATCTTATTCTTTGTATTCTTATTTTATACGTCAATGTGATAAAAAACTCCTTTACTAAATTTGTTGTATAGCTTCTCCCATGTGCCATCAATGCGGCATGTGCTGCTCTTGTAGATGCTGGAATTCCACTGAAGCATCTTGCTGGTAATTAAGAGTAATGGTTAACTTCCATATTTCTGTTTGATGGTGTGTACTGACTGTTTCAAACTTTTCTTTGCAGTTGCAATCTGTTGTTGTTTGGCAGATAGTGGATACATCATACTGGACCCCACCAAGCTAGAAGAGCAGGTCACTGTACTTTTCTTCTTTTACATTTTAGTATTTCTTATGGTTGTGCATGATATTAAGTGAAATGACATACTTAAATACACTTTTTTTATACTACAGTCTGGATAAGACTCCAAAGCGTTTTGAATTTCTTAACCTGAAAAGGAGAAAACTCATTACCTCGTGAGTGTAGTCATATGTAATATGATTGCACTGTTGTAGTTTTCCATTGTGATAAGAAGTGTACCCATTCAAAAAGAAATGTAACTTTTTTTTTTAATGCTCTAAGGCTTAAAGGGTAGATATTTTGAGGATGAAAATGTCAGGTTGCTTTGGTTTATACTTAAGAAGTATTAAGCCTAACATTGTCTGAAATTTTTGCAGAGTATGAAAGCATATGCGTATTTGGTCTTTCCAAACTCGATTCTCTCAGTTCGCCCAGAGGGATCATTAAAGGTACAAGGTGAACCAATGGAACATGGGGTTATAACATCTGGTACCCAGGGTGCAATGTCAGGTATTATCACAATTTAATTGTTTCATCTCTTAATCTCAAACATTTGTTTGTCATTCATCATACGTATTCAGCTTCTGGGCATGAGCATAATCTGCTTAGCTTGTTAGGTTGAATGCCCCTGGATTACCTGGCAAATGATTCTGGCAGGTGGGGTTAGTTGCCCGTTGGTTTTATTAGCTAGAGGGAGTCCAAAGGGTTCTTCTTTAGAAAGGTTCCCTACATTATCAAATAAAGAAAACAAATATCATCTGTATTCAATATTTCGTTAGTGTCTTTGCAATAAGCTCATTGTTTCTTTACCCTTAGTTTTTAATGGCTCCTTAATTAAGTTTCAATAATTAATGTTTCGAGGTTAAGTGGGCATTTGTTCCAATTGACTGGCAGGTGCAATTTCCCATCCTGATCAATGGATTAATTTAATTTCTTTGATGGAGTGCTTCATTCTGAATACCCAACAGCTTCTCATGGTTTCTGTCAGCAATAGGGCAATAGGCATTAAACCACTAAAAACTTGGTTTCCTTTTTGGTTGTAGGTGTTGCCAACCTGCTATTATAGATATGGCAGAAAGAAATATATTATATAATAAAAGTTGGGTATATTTGTTTTGTGACAAGTGTCTACACTCTCATTAATTATTAACATAGCTTACCGTAGATTAAACTCTATTGCCAATAGTTTACTTTACATAAAATTCTAATACTAAAAACTCTCAAGTAATTTTTACTTAAACTAAAATTCTATTAACGAAAGTAAAAAGTTACAAGTAAGTTAAAATAAATTTCATTTCATTTTATTTACATATAAGCCTTGCATCCCATGGGCATCTAGTAATTGTAAAAGAGCTGTTCTCTAGTTGACCATATAAATGGTCTTCCTGGGAAGGCAAGTCCATTGGAAAATTGGCTTTACTGTTATTAGTATTGACACTTCTAATCCTGGATCAAATTTGTGTGTTATTATCCTCCTAGCTTAATAAAGGTTGGCATATTTGTGAATTATCACCTAAATTATCAACTGCTCTTATCAAAAAATAAAAAAAGTTAGCAACTGCTCTTCATATTTGGTCTTCTATATTACATGCAAGTGGAAACTTTGACTGGTTTAGAGGATGTTCTTGTCTTTCTCATTAGTTTAAATGTGTCTTTATATGGGTTCTGGAGTTCTGATTCTTAATCTAATTTGGTTCTTGTTTAAAAACTGTTCCAGTGGATGATTATCTTAACTGTCTTGAACGAGGGCGTGCTGCTACTGCTAAGATGTCTACTGTGCTTAGAAGGAACTTGCAACCATAAATTGCCGGTGACTTGAGTAAAGCTGGTTGATTTTGAATGTTACTGTAAGTAGTTTTTACTTTTATAGAGGTCAGGCCTTGTGTGATAGCAAACACCATTCACCCAAAGTGACATGTCGGGGATTTGAGCCTGAATCACCCTCTCCAAAAAAAAAAAGGAGGGGGGGGGGGGGGGGTGGGGGTGGGGGTGTGTGTGGGGGGTGTGGTATAAGTTTCCTACCCATCGCCTCTCCTAGACTTGGTAAAAGTGGGAGTTTTGTACAACCTTTATGGGAAGTAGTACAATCCCATTGGTTGAAGTGTTGCTGGTGCCATTTTTTAAGCTTACCCTCGCTAAGTTTGGGATGCTGACCTGATGAAAATATACCTTTGAGCTAGTGCTGTTAACGCCATTACACATTGTAGTATAATACTTTATGTGAAGAATTAATCTGGCCCAGCTTATTCGCTATTTCCATGTTCCCCTTTTTCTCTTACTCTAACTTGTGTTTGACTTGTTGCTTGGTAGAAAATTAGATATGCCTATGAAACATAAATTCTAAAAGGGACTCCTTGTTTTTATGCATGAAAAAGGAAAATATATACATATTGAAACAGGAATATTCGCATGGCCTTCCAAGCTTTCAATGCGACCAAAAACAGGTTCTGCCAAACAATAGGTGTGTTTGGAACTGAGAATCTCACGAGCAATGATACCTTTATTTTGGAACAGCCAATCTGTCTTATTCCGTACCTAACTCAATCCTGATTATATTGGCTTTGGTTAAATATCCATTGGCTATAGAGATTGATGGATGCTAAACCAATTAATCCAATAGCTGTACTAAATAACTAAATTGAAAGCAACCAAAGATTAAGCTAGTTAACTTTAACTTTAATTATATGCCCTGTTCTTTAAAATGACCTCTAACAAATTTGAAAATTTGAAACTAATCCAAGTTCCTTTAAAAAAATAAACCTATCATCAACTAAAGCGAACAATTCAATGAAAAAATCTGTTAAAAATATTATGTTCTAGAAAAGCTAGGTCTCTTTTTATTAGGTTTTTCGTAATAACTAAATTTTAACTATAAAGAAATAGTAAAAATTAAAAAAAGTCATCGTATCACGAGAGCAAAAAGAACTCGAATAGGAAATATATCTACATATGTAGTTCTACAAAATTACAAATATTCCTTTTTCTTACTAAAATGGAGCATTCGCATCTTCGATGTAAGGATATTTATGTAGTTCACAATTGACGATGCAAGGATATTTATGTAATTCACAATTGACATTGGTATTATTAAATTTAGATTTGAAACATTTCATATTAATGTAATTGTAGTTATTTATTTTATACAAGAACCTTTTTTTTTTTTTTTTTTTTGAGAAAGATTTATACAAGAACATAATTGTAACTAAATATTAAAATTTTCATCCAAAATAATTACAATCTTTTAATTATAAGGATAATGATTCTTTCAAATCATTATTTCACATCCACTTTTATTGTTTTAAATGTAAACATGACTTTTTGTGTTTTTTTTTTTTAAATATATACATTAATGCATGTAATTGTGAATATTGTGTAAAACACTGTAGGTAAAATGAGTATAAGAAAATATTTAGCCTAATTATATTATGGGATCGGTTTGCGTTCAGTGGTCAGTTTCACTGGACACGTTGGGATATGGACACACGTCCAAGATTGGACATGTGTTCGCATTGCAACATGTCCAGTGAAACTAGCTACTGAACACAAGCGCCACCCTTATATTATTTGCAAGTGTTTGGTGCAACTCTTTTTCCAAGACAATAATTGATCAATACATATTGATTATTACTATTAAAAATGTGTCCATGCATATATATACAAGGATACGAGCTAGTAATAATAAAATTATGACACTAATCTTAAAATGCTTATGAGAGTTTTAGTATTATTTGCCAATTCGAGGTTTATAATATGCAAATATATATATATATATATATATATGACTAACTACGGTTACACCTAACTTAGGTTTAGGTGATCTCAATCTTAGAAGACTTGATACATAAATCTTTTATAAGTTGCAAATAAAAGTTAAAATATTCCTGTTATAATTTGAAAAAATATTTTTCTTTAGAAAATTTTCCCTAATTAATTATGTAGGTCATCCTTATTTTTAAGTTAAAATTTAAAAGTCAAATATATTGAACCCTTAAAATTATTTGAAAATATAAATTTCATTTTTACTTTCTTATTGTTACCGATTTTATTGTCTAGTGGTCACAGAGGTGGAAATCTAGAGTTTGATCCATAGTAGGTGTGGACTTTGTAGAACTAAGGGGATGGGTAGAACAAGGTGGAGGTTGACTCTAAAATTTTTAAAAAGTCATTTAGGCCTTATGTAAATATTATTCGAAATAACTTTTTATGCTTTGAAGATCTCGTTTGAGTGATCGCAAAATGTAAATATTCATGAGCTAGATTAGAATTTTTCAGGAAACAAAAGCTTTCTAATAAAATAAGAATATAAGGTATATGTAAAACAATAGAAATTTTCAATCGATATTGAATTAAAAAAAATAAAAGTTAGGTCTTCCAAGTTTCAATATTGTATGAATATTTTTCACTAATTACAAATTTCAATATTTGAAAGTTCAAAAAGAAGATTGAATTAAGAACCTTTCCAATAGTTTTAGTTTAGTAATTTATCAAAAAAGAAAGAAAGAAATTTGTCACTTATTCTTCCATGCAAACACAAACATATATCATGAACAAATATTGATAAGGGCATTTTCGTCCAGTAAAACCTTCCTCATTCGTTGGCATGAACGAACTTCGCTCACGGTTCTTCGGCTAGCAATTTTCCACCTCCTAAGCGGTCTATCAAGCATCACCTAGTTAAACCGATGGTTGGCTCATTTGAAAAGACTGTATGACGAAGGACTACATGTGCTGACGAAGGAACAAGTTGGGCCCCACGAAACCCTTGTGTAATGTTCACTCACATACCAGCGGATGGAGTGACCATGCCAATGGATGGAAGACCATATCGACAAATGAATGACCATGCTGACGGTTGAGCTTGGTGGGTCCTACCAGTTTTTGCTTGTTCTTCACTCATGAGTCTCTACATGGAAATAACTTGCACACCATGCCTAACCCTATTACGTGCTCACGTCTTCTTTATATGGTAAGAGGAGCCCTAAGATCTCGGAGCCTTAACTCCAAGATCTTTCTCATAAAGAAAGACCCTTCATTCAAGGGATCTTGATCAGGCCCTACATTGCTATATAAGCACTAGACCTCCTCTTCTTCAAGGTAAACAAAAAATCCTTAGCTCTCACACTGTTGAGTTTTTGGTAATTATTCTTTCATTGACTTAATCTTCAGAGGGTTTTTGGCCGGCACGCCACTAGTGCTCTTTGTTGGTTCTTGGTTTTCTTGTTTCTCAGGCACAGTATTGGAGCACTTGTGGACAATTAGCTCAATGATAATGTTTTTGCATCATCAAATATGTACATATATACACCAATACGTGTGTGTACATTGTACAATACAAATATGTATATACATAGATTTAGCATGTTTCGATATTACAGTACGGTCTCCTTATCCTCAGAAATTCCTGGTTTTATCCTTGAATAAGTGAGTAAGATTTTTTTTCCCTCGTAATCATTGTTAATAAGGAAAAAAAAAAAAAAAAAAACTTTTTCCTCTCGTTGAACAAGCAAATCTGCATAAAATAATGCCACATTATTTTAATAGAATCTATTTATTTACTGCCACCTCTCTGATGTTTAACTCTTAGCTAGCTAGATCCCCCAGCATTTGGTTGGATCTCAGGCGAATATTGTATTAGTATATGTATAATAATTGTATATATATATGGGTATCTCGTTTACTCATATATTGTTGTTAAAAAATGAAGAAGAGTTTTCTTTGTTTTCTTTTAATTTGATGAAAATAAAAAACGTTATCCTTGTTGAATTAATTATCAATATATGCACAAAAACAACGTACATTATTTGAATAGAATCTATTATATTATTTACTTCGTCACCTATGTAGCTATTTGTCCCAACAATTTATAAGTTGTCCCTTTGCATTCGGAACTGAGTTTGAGACGAACAAAGTGTGAATGTATAAATATGGGCATAGTTGTAAGTTATAAGTCATAGACTCCCTAAACTTTGAGGCAGCATAGAGAGTAAGATATGGCAGCCGCAAATATGGCATTATTTCAAGTGAATTGCAATATTGAAAGGAGGCCCTACCTCTGGAACACCTTTGATCACCTCAAGACCAGACTTTCTTCTATTTTCAAGGTCTCTCTCTCTCTTATGAAGCTAACTCATTATGTTGCAAATATAGAGAGGCGGAGCTACACTTACCAATGGGGGGCCATGGCCCCCCAATATTTAAAAAAAAACTTTATAATGTATATATATTTTGCAATTTTTAAAAATATTATACCTTAAAATTAATAGTTGGCCCCTCCAAAAAATAAGAATTGGCCCTTGCAAAAAAGAATTGAACAACTAATTGTTGGGTTTCAAAAAATAATTGTTAATGACAACAAATTATCCACCTTGTAACCAAAAAGAGTACTACTTCTTTTTAGTTTTTTCCTCTCTTAATTGGTAAGTTTTGGTTGTTGAGTTAAAATAGTAAGTTTTTAATAAAATAAATTTCCTCTTAGAGTTATTTTATTTAATTTGGGACTACTTTTTTCATTGTTGTTTTTAAGTTTCAAATTGTTTGTCAATCCTTGATTTTGTCAGAAAATGTTAAATGGAAAAAACTACACTGAGAATATGTATTGTTAAGGGGTGACAACACTTGAAAAGCAATTTTTGCTTGGATATATATATATATATATACACACACACATGTGCATCAATCTATGTAGTTTTGTAAATGTATGTATATATGAATATGTAATTTGGCTCTTCCAAATCAAAATTCTTGGCTCCGCCCCTAATATAGTTGTGAAGAGAGGACTGGAAAGTTAAAACTTGTTTGAGTCGCCAACTTTTGCACCAAATTTGGATAACATTCAGTTCGATGTCCCTGAACTTCAAACAAAGATAAATGTATTAGCAATATAAATAGAGATAAAAAAAAAAGGCAACTAATAGAGAAGATTTTGGCCTAATTTCCTGGATTTCTGGATTCGATTTTCACAATAAGTTCACAATTCATTAATTTCGGGAAACTAGTTTGTTTCAGACTGTCATAATTATAAACAACCAAATATCAAACACCTTCATCTAACCGGAAAAAGTGTTGATAAACAGCCAAATTTCAGAGATCTGCAGCAAGTTCCAATGCAATTTGATGTTTCCAAAACCATCAAGAACGCATCGGTCAAAATATTGGATGCCTTTGTTGATTTGGTATTTGAGTTTGATGACCAGCCATTGCTCCCATCTCAGGTACGTATGTATATCACTTTGCATTTTAAGTGATGTTCTCATGCACAAACCGTATGCTTTAACAGCACACATACACGCACGCACGAACAAAACATAAATTAATTAATGTTTGATCGTTTTTTTGATAAAAAACTTTGTATCTTAATTGTGTCAAAATTACTTGCAGAGTAACTTTGCTCCAGTGGATGAGTTGAAAGAAGCCCTTCTCATCATTGACATTGAAGGGAAAATTCCCGATAATTTCCCAGAAGGTGTTTTCATCAGAAATGGTGGGTAATTACACGGGGAGGATTGCTAAATGGGGCACAATCTTAGGAGCTTTTGACATCAAATACATGCTCTGTACCTCCGTTAAGGGCTAGGTCCTCGTAGATTTGGTGGCAGAGTTCACCGAATACCCTTTCGAGAAATAGGCAGAAACATAACACATGGATGGAAAACCGGTTGGTACAATCACCCTGCAAGAACGTTTAATCTGGAAGATATATGTGGATCGTGCAGCAAACCAGAAGGGGTCCGGAGTGGGGCTAGTTCTGGTCTCACTCAAGAAAATCACCATTGAGAAATCATTAAGATTGGAATTCCCAGCACAAATAACGAAGTTGAATACGAGGCTCTGCTGATAGGAATGACCATGGTTCAAAAAATGGGCGGAAAGGCTGTAGAGGTGTTCTTGGACTCAAAATTGGTCGTTGGCCAAGTGAAAAGATAGTTTGAAGCCAATGATGAAAGAATGCGAGGGTACTTAAGTCAAGTTAGACACTTGCAATCAGGGTTTGAATCTTTCAACCTATTGCATATTCCTAGGAGTAGAAATACTCATGCTGATTCCCTAGCCACACTTGCAACCTCCTCAGCGTAGAGCCTGCCTCGGGTCATCCTTGTTGAGGATTTATGTAAGCCCACAGAGGTGAACAGAGAGGTGGTTCATGTTCACCAAGTTAGAATGGGTCCTAGCTGGATGGACCCCATAGTACTATTCTTGAAGGAGGATATCCTATCCAAGGAGAATTTAGAAGCTGACAAAGTACGAAGAAAGGCTCTTCGGTTCTGGCTGTCTGAGGATCAAAAACTGTACAAACCCTTCTTTTTTAGGCCATACCTGCTATGCATACATCTTGAGGCAACAGAATTACTCCTTGAGGAGTTATATGAAGGGATTTGTGGAAGCCACATTGGAGGAAGATCCTTGTCACACAGAGCCATCACTTAAGGCCATTGGTGGCCAAATATGCAAAAGGAAGCACAAGAATATGTAAGAAAGTGCTATCAGTGTCAAAGATTCGCACCAAACATACACCAACCGAGAGGAGTGCTTAATCCTCTATCCAGCCCTTTGCCATTTGCTTAATGGGGCTTGGATATTATTGGTCCTTTCTCCGAGGCAATAGGGAACAAGAGGTATTTGCTAGTCGGCACGAACTACTTCACTAAGTGGGTTGAAACTGAGCCCTTGGCGAATATCAGAGATATAGATGGCAAGAAGTTTGTTTGGAGGAATATCGTTACTTGGTTTTGGGTCCTTCATACCCTCATCTCGGATAATGGCCTTTAGTTCAATAGCAAAGCCTTCAAGTGGTACTATTGTGATCTTGGAATTACAAATTGATACTCTACCACAGCTTATCTCCAGGGGAATGGACAAGCCGAGACTGTTAACAAGGTCATAGTGAACGGATTCAAGAAGAGGTTGGACGATGCAAAGGGAAAATGGGTGGAAGAACTATCGCATGTCCTCTAGACATATCGAACCCACCTCGCAAATCAACAGGAGAGACCCCATTTTCAATGACTTATGGAGCTGAGGCTGTTATTCCCTTAAAGACTAGCTTCCCAATGCTGAGAACAAGTTCTTTTGACCCGAGCAATAATAACGGATTGCTAGAAAAAAGCTTAGACTTGATTGAAGAGAGAGAGAAAATGCAATGGTCCAATTGACATATTACAAACATAAGCTTAAGCAAGGTTATGATGTCAATGTGAAGCTAAGACCATTAGCACCTGGTGACTTGGTGTTGAGAAAGGTTCTAGGTACCATAAAGAACCTAGCATGGGGAAAGTTAGGGCCCAATGGGGAGGGGCCATACCGCATCACTTCGGTGGCTGGCATAGGAGCTTATTTCCTTGAAGACCTAGATGAGCGTGTAATACCAGGACCTTGGAATGTAAACAACCTAAAAAGGTATTATTATTAATGAAATTTTCCTTTGTCATATGCTCATTTATCGTGTAAATACATTGTACTTCCCATTATGACATCTTTATAAGTGATTAAACAGAACCTTAGTCATGCCTGGGTCCTCAGACTAGATGCTTTGAGGAAATTAACACTCTATGACATCTTTATAACTGATTAAATAGAACATTAGTCATGCTTGGGTCCTCAGAACAGATGCTTTGGGGAAATTAACACTCGCTCTATGACATCTTGCGAACCAGATGCTTTGGAAAAATTAACACTTTATGACATCTTTATAAGTGATTAAACAGAACCTTAGTCATACTTGGGTCCTCGAACTAGATGCTTTAAGGAAATTAACACTCTATGACATCTTTATAAGTGATTAAACAGAATCTTAGTCATGCCTGGGTCCTAAGACCAGATATTTTGGGGAAATTAACACTTTATGACATCTTTATAAGTAATTAAACAAAACCTTAGTCATGCCTGGATCCTCGGACCAGATGTTTTGGGGAAATTAACACTCTATGATATCCTTCTAAGTATTAAATAGAATCCTAGTCATGACTGATCCGCCGGATCACATACTTGGGAAAAATTAACACTGTGATGTCTACTTGTCTTTTACTAAGTGTCAAAACAGATCCAGGATTATACTCAACTCCTCAGATTAATGGCTTTAAATAAGTTGAAGTTTTTTTCTATTTATCCAAGTAATGAGAAGGATGAAGTTTGTCTCTCCCTTTCATTTTTTACAAAGTATATATTTATCTTTATTGCAGAAGATTCAATTCTCAATACGAATGTGTGGTAGACCTCTTTATTGCTGGTACTTAATCAAATTACTTAGATTGTTAGCAATGTATTATTGTTAGTTTTTATTGAAGACAGAGTAGTAGTAGTTCAATGCTATTTATAGTAGTAATAAACTTCGATGCAGATAAAGTGAAGATGCAAGAGATAAGAAGAAAATCATTTTCATTAAGCTAAGGGGGTACATTATATTCAGTGACAGAATGCCACTACCAAAAAAAAAAAAAAAAAACTACTACTACTACAAGAAGATCCTAAGTGCTAAGCCTTGACCTTTAGAGCGGGAAGGTTTTCTTTCTAGCTCGGTTGGGAGGTAGGAGTGTCCTTGGCCTTAGAATCAGCTTCTTTAGTCTTGGCCTCAAGTTCCTTTGCCTTAGTTGCAGCGTTCTTGGCCTTAGGATTAGCTTCTTTAGTCTTGGCCTGAGCTTCCTTGGCCTTGGTAGCGTCATTGGCTTCTGAGGAGGGTTTTTTCTCCTTGCCCTTACTCTTGTCCTTGGCCCTTTCAACCCCCTCGCCTTGATCACCAACTTGGCTGGATCCCTTCGAAGCCTCAGGTATAGGAAGAGTTGCTTGGATGGTCAGGCGCTACTTAGAGGTCTCTGGAGCAAAGGTAGAGGATGAAGGGATGGCACTTGGGACTTCACGAATGTTTGGGTGATAGTATACTCTCCTAGGTAGCCTCCAAGCCAAGTCTGCAGGGACTCCTGCAACATTAAGGGCCTATCCCATGTTGTATTGCAGTAATCCCTACAGACCACGGCAAGCTCCTTAGTGAGCCTAACTTATGTTTCTTCTATGCCAAGTAGATAAGACGCTTGCTTCTCAGCCTCAGTTGCCTCCTTGGCCAATTGAGCTACCTCCTTTGCCTTCTGTAGCCATGCCTTCAAATTCAGCACAAGTTGCCTTGAAGTAGCCAGCTTTAACTTAGTCTTATAGAGCAATTTGCATTGGTCCTCAGCTTGAGTCTCAGGCTCTCAGCGCTCTTCAAGCCTGCTTGATCACTCTTCCTTTCCCTCTCCTCGGCAGCAAGCTTGGTGAGCAACTCAGTGTTTTCCTCCCCCACGGCCCCCAAGGCCTTCTAAGTCTCGAGGCGGAGGTGGGCCTCATTCCTACCATTTTTTCGGGCCTCCTTGACCCATTCCTTAGCCACAAAGACCTCCTGGGTGATCTGCTTAAAAACAATATTGCAACCCCATGAGAACGAAAGAAAGCAAAAAAAAAAAAAAAAAAAAAAAAAAACTCATTAGCAATCAAATAAATAAAAGGTGTATGGCTGTGAACTTACCATGGCAAGGTCCTTTTTCAGGGACATGAAGAGGCCTAGTTGCTTTAGCTTCCTCACGGCGTCCATGTCCTTGGGCAGAAAAAGTGGCTGCTCCAAGGCCTTAGCTATATAGGCACCGTGACCTCTTTGGAAGTCCCTAACCGAAGCATTCCAAGGGATGGCAGCCCCATCTACCTCCATCCGAGGAGACCAGGTGCATTGCGGGAGGCGCACCTTAGCCCTAGTTTGTTCCTCCTGGCTGTCCACAGAAGTGGATCTCTTGTCCCAGGGGTCTTGGGCTACCTTCTACTGCTTAGTCCCCTTCTAGGGGCTTACCTCCCCCTTTTCAAGCTCCTGAATTGGCCTTTTCTTCTTTAGATCTGGAAGGGCTTTCATTCCAAGATCGGTGGGAGGTGGAGGAGGAGGAGGAGGAGGAAGTGTGGGTGGAACTTGGCACTTGGCGGCTTCTTTTGAAGTTGACAGCTTATTCCTTGCGGCCATGAGGTCTCTTAAACTCTTGTTACCCCGGTTCAATGCCATCTCGTCTTCCTCTTCTTCGGAGGTGCCGTCTGGATAGGCAATCACCAGAGTGGGGGCGTGAACACCTAAGTGCCTATCAGTCTCATCCTCGGTGTTCAAAATTTGAACTATTTAAGCCCCTTGATTCTTCTCTTCATCAAAATGAAATTTGTTTATCTCCTTTTCAAGAGTTAGGGGTGAAGAGACAATCTCCTCCCTTGGTGCTCCTACTGTCTCGGGCAAAACCTGTTGGAATGGCAGTACAACTGGTGAAAGGTCCCTCTTAGCCAAAAATCTAGGCATGGAAAAGTCTATGCGGGCCAATCGGGAGTCACCAGCCCTTATTTCCTGACTTGCTTCTTGGAAGATTCTTGACAGAGGCTCGTAGTCAGGCACTAAGTGAGCGGTTCGCAACTATCCATCTTTGCTTATAAAGATCTTCGACCTCAGTAGGTAGTTGAGAGCTGGAGCGTTGACTAGGCTGAGCCTAGGGGCAACCTGCCTTTTATTTGCAAAAATGTCCAAGGAGGAAATTGTGGTTAGAGTAACAAAAATTATCATTCGAAGAAGATGAAGTGTTAAAAATGAAAAGGAATAAAACTAAAAGGGCTAAATCCCCTGCCCAAGGGGACTAATCCTAGGGTATCCCACCTGGTTCTCCTGCCCGAGTTGGGCAGTAAAGACCATCATGCCACTCCCCTGAGACAATCAGATAGTTATCCTTTATGCCTTTGTTAGACTTAGGGAGACACGATATCAGTCTAATGACGTCGAACCGAGACTTGAGATAATATCCTGTGCTAGCAAGTTTGTGGCACTCGTACATGTGGACTATGTCATGCCATGTGAGCCCCAAGCCTATCAGCTCATTGAAAGCATCTATGTTACCCAAGACCCTAAAAAGGTTAGGGGCGCACTAATGGGGAGTCAACCTATGGTTGATCAAATAGTCTCGAGTCACCCTGCCCATGGGGATTATCATTCCTCCTTCTATGAAAGCGATCATAGGAATGACGACCTTCCCTTCTTCCCTATTTGTGACTATTTGGTCTAGAGCACAGTATTGCAGGGCTACTCCCTGCAGAATATGGTACTTGGCCTTAAAACCTTCCATGCTGGCATCAGAATCTGCTAGGTGCTTAAGTCTACCTATCTAGTTAAGCTAAAAGGAAGTGCGTGAAGTTTTTAAAAGAGAGAAGACAAAGAATGGAGGGTCGAGAAGACTGGCCAAGGAGAAAACAACCTAGGAAAAGTAAAAAATGAAAACTTACGGGAAAGTGAACAAGTGACACTGTGGGAAGTTCTCGAAGGATTGAGAGTTCTTGAAAGGCTGAGTGCTCTTGAGAGTTTAAAAGTTTCTGTAAAGTGAGAAAAGCAAGCCTTTCATGCACGTTATATATGAGGGAGAATTAAGTGGGAGTTATCCCGCTCAAAATTCGAAGAAAAATATCCACCGTTGGATTATCGCCTCACAGTTGGATGAGGGGAACAAAACGTCCCCTGGAGTAATTAATGACTCCTCGCGGGCTCCAAAGCGTCAATAGTAATTATGAGGGACGCGCAAAACGGCACCTCCACGTGTGCAAATCAAAGGGCAAAATAATATTAGCACATGAAAAATCAAAACCCCACTTTTCTCCTCAGATGGGTGGGAGAAAACCGGAATTTAGAGGGGCTATTGCAGGGTTAAGGGCCCAGATTGTATATTGGGCCTTGGGCCTTAGCCAAGATCATAGTAGTCCGAGAACAAATGAATAGTGTTGGGTGGGTCAAGCTTAGAATCTAACGAGTAAGATACAAAGGGGAGGGTGGTCCAAGGAGGAATGTCTCCTTGGAAGCATGGCTTAAATGTGTATTCTAAGGTTCAAGGTAACCTTCCAGGAAACTCCAGTGATAGGGATGTGTGTCTCGAGTGTACCAGAAAGCTGTGAGCTTAGAAATATCTAAGGGAAAGATTCTACCACCACATTAAATGCACTGCAGCTAACTTTCTGGCTGCATTAATGTGGAGAAGACCTCTAAACAGTATTGCCTTGGCTATTCCAACTCACAGAGAACCTGAGGGGGTGTTCGATGGGATAAGCACTCAAGCAATGACTTAGATGACCAACAAGTGCAGGACCGAGATCATAAAAAGAAGACTATATAACATGAGAGACCCTCCATG
The DNA here is from genome assembly GCA_030445155.1 of Quercus variabilis. Taxonomy (NCBI): domain Eukaryota; kingdom Viridiplantae; phylum Streptophyta; class Magnoliopsida; order Fagales; family Fagaceae; genus Quercus; species Quercus variabilis. The sequence goes on along the minus strand of CP129456.1, from coordinate 24,627,296 downwards.
AAGAGGGGGATTGAAAAACTTAGAAGAGAAAACATTAGAACAGTTGGTGTTAGGACATATGTGTTTTACTTGTTAAGAACATATGTCATTCTTTTATATAGTTGGCTAATCCTTTGACAAAATGCACTTTTTTTTTTTTTTTTTTTTTTTTTTTTTTTTTTTTTTTGTATTTGGATAGATTTAAGTTATGTTTAAACATGTTGTTCAAGTCTAGTATTAAAGTCATGAAGATTGGACCAAGAAACAGGTGAAGAAAAGCTATTCATTAAAGTTAGATAGATAGCTCGACACCTGCGGACAGATAGCTCGACAGCTTCTCGACACCTCTCGACAGATGGCTATCTATCGAGCTCTTCAATTGATTGTTATCGCAATCTCGACACCTTCTCGATAGCTAGTGGATCGATCAAGAAAGCTCCTGTCCCCTCGACAGCTTCTTAACACCTCATCAACACCTAGCTATCTATTGAGGTTTAAATCTTGACACCTCCTCGACACCTCCTGATCGATCGAGGTTACGAAAATCAGAATTTTCAGATCTGATTTTTGGGCCAGGTTTATGTATTTATGTAGGGTTTCTTTTCTCACAACCCTAGACCTATATAAGGCTTATTTTAGAGGCTGTTACATAAGAGAATACAATGAGAATATATGCAAAAGGTGACCGATGCCTTATTCTCTTTGAAAGAAGCTACTGCGTCTTTATACTTTAGGGTTTTGTAATAAAGTGCTTCTTGATCTTTATTATTGATGAAGTGAAGAACTTTGTAGCCAACAATCTTCTTTTAGTTGGTGATTAAGTCGTGTACTGGGATCCATGCAATTAGTTAGTTACGTACTGGGATTCGTGCATCATCAAAGGGCGGTGTTCATATATTAAAGAGTTCAGAGGTTCTAAAGCGGTAGAAGGTTTCTACTGTGAGTTCATTTACGGGGATTGTAGAGTCTAGGGACAAAAGTTATGTACTAGATCTGAAACTTCTCTTTACTATAGTGGATTGCTTTTTGGGAAGGTTTCCCTCCAGGTTTTTTACTGTGAAACTAGTTTCATTCATTGGTTTTCCTGGGTCATCATATCTTGTCTTATTTATTTTTTCTACTGTATGATTTTGACATGATATTGATGTTTGTTTGTTTTAACAAGTTTTATTAATAATAAATCTAATTAACAACTTCGATTTAAAACTTGTTAATTCTATCAACCGGGGTCTAAATTTCTCAACAGTTGGAATTATATCTGTAACATTTTTCAATCAATATAGACTGTAACAAACCTCCTTGGATTGGTCCGAGGATAAATTTACTTAGAGAACTTCTGTCCATCTTTGTTTGATCTGTTATAGCCATTGTCCAACTCATTAAGGCCTAGTTTTCTAACCTACTCTTTACAAATTTATTGTTCTGGGCTCACTGGGCCAAGATCCCTTCATATTTTGGGCTTGGGCTACAAAACGTGTCCTTACATATATATATATATATATATATATATATTTTTTTTTTTTTTTAATTTGGAGGGCCCACACCCATTAATAACTCCGTCCCTGCCTCTAACTAATTTGATCTTGAAGGATTTGGCCCATACGTGACCAAATCCTTCAAGATAAGATTAGTTAAAGACAGGGATAGAGCTATTGATGGACGTGGCCAAGTGGCGTTCCCTAATAATCAAATTGGAATAATGAAAGGTGATGAAGTGTGAATTCGTCAGCCAATGGATGTAGACAGAAATGATCTTCGGCCTCTTGCAGGTATGTACCCTCAAGTGTGGTCACCGGTGTGGTGCCTGCCACAACGTCTCCGATGCCAAAGTCAGTATCGAAAGTTATTTAAGAAAGAGAAATATAGTATATCAGAGAAATCTTACAGTAACTATCTCAATGTGCACATACCTTATTCTTGGCCATGTGGGGCCTTTATATATGTTGTTGTAACCTCTATCCGTTGGGCAGTTAAGGTGGTTCTTAACACTCCTCTGAGTAACGTTTTCTGGCCTCATCATGTTACTTTTAATTTTATCCCAACGGACTGTACAACTAGTTTTGTAACCGTCCAGGGCGTTTATTGGTGGCATTGAATGAGGTGTTTAAGCCTCGTTAGTGAACTAGTAACTCATCAGTATAAATCCGTCTCGTCGGACCAGTTTTCCTCGTTTATGCTTGATTTCGTCAGTCCCATCAGTTGCCTTCGGATTTCGTGGTCGTCATGACATGTCATGTTGACCAGGGAAGGTGAAAAGCTTTGGAATTGTAAGTGGTTGGGTTCTTGAGCCGTATTAAATGCATTGCGGCGGTGCCTTTTAGGTTGTGGCCTACGTGGCATATTTTGATTGGGGGAGTTAATGCTCCATATGATGGGTCTTATTGATTTTCCCGCTGGTTTTTTAGCTTTCCAATCCTTGGTTTTAAAACCTCCCATCTTCCTATTTTTCCCTTACTTTTTCAAAAAATCTTTCAATTATTGCTCTGACCCTCTTCTTCTTCACCCTTTCTTTCTGCGATTTTTCCTCCGACTGGTATGCAGTGCAGCAGTTTTCTTTATTCAAGGTAAGTTCTTCCTTCTACTTCCTTTTATTTTGCCTATACACATTGTAGCAATTTTCTGATTTTCCATTTTTTCCTTTCTTGTTGTTTTTCTTTCTTTTGTTTGGCTTCCTTTTGGTCTTGGGGTATCTAGGTTTTCCTTACTTTTTGTGTTTTCTAGTTTTCTATGTTCAATAGTTCTGAGGTTAGATTAGGCTACCCTTCGATTTCGTTTCTTTTTGCTCGACTAGGGGGGCATTAGGAAGCTTTCCATATCTCGAAAATTTCATTCACGAGGGTAGTAGTTTGGCTGTTGTAGTGGCTGATTTGTTGCCTCTGCTGTGTCAATCAGTCGATTGGTTTGAGAATTTAGTAAGAGAGGGTAGGATGATGTCAGAAATTAGGTCTAGTGAGCTCGAGACTGGGTTATCGTCTTGCGGTAACCTAGTGGAAGAGGATACAACCCTTTCCAATCCCCGGGAGGTTAGGGTTTTTTATGCCCTGGAGGAGGAGTGTGGGTTGGACGCGGATACGTTGGGTAGATTTAGGGATAGATTTCAATTTCCAGATCGGGTTAGGGTTCTTCTGCCTGGTGAGGGGGATCGGGCCTGCCACTTTTTCCCCGGGGAGGTATGTTTCTACGAATCTGCCTTCGTCTGTGGGTTGAGGTTCCCGGTCCATCCTTTCCTCATGGAGATTTTGGACCATTTTGGCATTGCTCCCGGGCAGCTTATGTCTAACTCATGGAGGATCCTAATAAGTTGTATGGGGATTTGGCTGGTTGCTAATGACGGGGACATGCTCAGGGTTGACGAGCTTGTTTACCTTTACCGTCTGAAAGCCTCTAAAGAGCATGGGTACTACGAGCTGGTGCCCTGGGAAAGAAGGACTAGGATCGTCAAGGGGTTGCCGTCCTCTTTCAGGTATTGGAAGTCCAGGTTCTTCTTTGTGTCTGGGGACGATTTTGAGACACCCTCGGGCGAGTTGTGGGGTGATCTCCCAAGGTTATGTCGTCGGTGGGAAACCTCGACTTTAGGTGCGTCAATATTTCTTCTTTGTCTCTTTGAATTCTGTTGTGCTTACAACTATGGCTGCTAAACTCTCTCTCTTTTTTTTTTTTTTTTTTTTTTTTTAATTTATTTGCGGCTAATGTTCTTCTTTTGACAGAAATGACGTCAAAATTTAATAAAGACATGTACGTGAAGATAAGGGCAAAGAAGGACGAGCCCTTGTCAAATATTGGGCGAAAAACCATGTGTGTGACCGGAAGGGGTCCGTCTGCCACCCTGCTAGCCTCCGTCACTCCTCTCGTCTCCAGGACTGAGACAACGAGGACTGCTTCTCCATCTACTTCGGTGGAGGAGCTTCCTACGCCTGTCTCTAAGAGGCCACGCCTGATGGAGAAGGAGAAGGAGAAAAGGGATTCTCGTCACTCGACAATTTGGGGGGATGAGAGGCTAGCAGTTGAAAGGGCCCACAGCATCGTCACGGCTGACGACCTGAAAACTCTCTCTGGGGTCCCTTTTAATATGGTTGCTGGTGGCCATGTCCACAGGCTTGTCCAGGTGAAGCGTTTTTACTTCTTTCATGAGCAATCCTTTCTAACCCCCCCTTTTTTTTTACTAACAACTTGGTACTTCTTTTCAGGCTTTGGGAGAAGGTTTGCATATCGCTTCTGAGTATCTTACCCAAGAGGCTAAGCTGGCATCTCTTTCGCCATGGGTGCAAGCTTTGGAGGGTGAAAACTCAAAGCTGAAGAAGAGCCTCATCAACTCAATGGACGAAGCTACTTCTTTGAAGAAGAAGGTCAAGGTCCTGGGTGACGACCTTAGAGTGGAGCGTCAGCTGAACTTGGAAAAGGATGAGTAGCTTCAAAATGCCAGGGAATCGTTGAGGATAATCGTGGCTAGATCAGTTGAGGCCTTCCAAACCACTGACGAGTACAATATGGTGATCTTTAGTTGGTATTTTAAAGGCTTTGAGCTCCTCCGAAGGTATATGGTCAAACATCCGACTGGAGTTGATATCGAAAACTTGGACTTGGAAGAAGTGGACAAAGAGATGGCCGCTGATGAAGCTGCTCAGTTTGTGGTTCCTGCCGGTGAAGGTCCAGAGAATGTTCCGGTTGACGATGCTGCTGCTGTTGACGCCCCTCCATCTCCTGAAGCCTGAACCTGCTACTTATGTTTTACCAAAAATGTTTATTTTGTTTGCTGATCAGTGCCCGTTGTGGCCTTTTTTGTAAATCTATTTTTGAAACATCTTTTTCTTTTATTTTGGGAACACTGTTTTAACCCAGCGTTTATGGGTTTGTGAAAACAATGATAATTTGCTTGTTTGCTTTTGGTTTTAACTTACTTCTTGTATTTACCTGCGTTCTTAAGTTGCATGCTTTTAACTGCTCATGTGATGTGCTTGATGAAGCTCTTGCATCTCCTTCTTTCCACTAGCATTTTTTGTTTCTATGAGATACACCCTTTTTGGAATGATATGCGTCAGTAGCTCTGATTTGTCACGGCGTGATTTTGCTACCTAGCCTTTTTCACGGATTTTATGATCGTCAATAGCATATATCCATCAGAGCGGAATCTGGTTACTTGGTCATTTTTGACCCTTTTTGACTTACACATTTTGTCATCGTCAGTAGCTTACATCCACCAGAGCAGAATCTTGCTACTTAGTCATTTTAGACTATGACTTACACCTTTTTTCAAGGATTTTGTTGTTGTTAGTAGCTTACATCCGTCAGAGCGGAATCTTGCCACTTAGTCATTTTAGACTACGACTTACACCTTTTTTCAAGGATTTTGTCGTCGTCAATAGCTTACATCCGTCAGAGCAGAATCTTGCCACTTAGCTATTTTTGACTATGACTTACACCTTTTTTCAAGGATTTTATCATCGTCAGTAGCTTACATCCGTCAGAGCGGAATCTTGCTACTTAGTCATTTTTGACTATGACTTACACCTTTTTTCAAGGATTTTGTCGTCATCAGTAGCTTACATCCGTCAGAGCGGAATCTTGCTACTTAGTCCTTTTTGACTCTTTATGCCTTGTGATCGCATACACCTGCTTGTAGAGAAACGTTAGCTGAATAATTTTTTTATTAATTCCAATAATGAATAATGAATACATTTCACAATTGCGTTTATTGATGGTATTTCTTCAAGTGTTCAATGTTCCACGGCCTAGGGATTCTTTGCCCGTCTATGGTTTCTAGATAATAGTTGCCCTTCCTGGAGTAATGGACGACCCGGTAGGGTCCTTCCCACGTGGGGCCGAGTTTCCCTTGAGTAGAATCCCTGGTAGCCGGGGTTACTTTACGAAGGACGAGGTCACCGATGTCAAGCTGTCTGAGCTTCACTCTCTTGTTGTAGTAGTTAGTCATCTTTTGTTGATATTCCGTCATTCTGCTACAAGCTTTATCTCTTATTTCGTTTAGGAAGTCCAGGTTGAGTCGCAAATGATCGTCATTGACTTCTTCAATGAATGCCTTCCGCTTGATGCTGGTTATTCCCACCTCAACCAGGATCACTGCTTCAATGCCGTAGGTGAGTCTAAAGGGCGTCTCTCCTGTTGGTGTTCTCGCTGTTGTCCTGTAGGCCTACAATACATTGGGCAATTCTTCTGGCCAGGCACCCTTCGCATCGTCCAGCTTCGTTTTGATAATCTTGAGCAACGTTCGATTCATCACCTCCGTTTGTCCATTTGCTTGTGGATGACCTGGGGACGAGAATTGATTCTTAATGCCTAGGCCCGAGCAAAATTCCTTGAAGCCTTGGCTGTCAAATTGTCATCCATTGTCTGATATGGTCGTCCTTGGAATCCCGAACCTGCAAATAATGTTCTTCCATACAAAGCTTTGGATTCTGGCTTCGGTTATGGTTGCCAGCACCTCTGCTTCAACCCATTTTGTAAAATAATCAATAGCAACTAGTAAGAATTTTACTTGACCTTTGCCCTGGGGCAGCGGGCCGACGATGTCGATTCCCCACTGTGCGAACGACTATGGGGATGAAATTGTCGTCAATTTCTCTGCTGGAAGTCACTGAACATTTCCGAACTGTTGGCACTTGTCACATCTCTTGACGAACTCTGCCGCGTCCACTTGCATAGTGGGCTAGAAATAGCCTGTTCGAATTATTTTTCTTGTCAGGGATCTGGGGCTAGCATGATCCCCGCAAACACCTTCATGGATTTCCTTCAGGATGTACGTTGCTTCTTTCTCGTTGACACACCTTAGGTAAGGCACGGAGAAGCCTCTTTTGTATAGGGCATCATTGAGGATTATGAATTTGGCTGCCCTCTTTTTGATCTTCCTGGCTTCTTCTTTGTTCTGTGGGAGATGCCCGTCTTGAAGGAAGGATAGAATGGGTGTCATCTAGCTGTTTGAGCTCTGGATTGCAAATGTTGGAACCTCTTCAATGCTGAGGTTTTTCTGAACTTCTATCATCAGGCCTTCTTCCACTGCTCTTTCATTTGACGTGGTTATCTTTGAGACTTCGTCTGCCATCACATTCTGGCTTCTGGGGATCTGCACGAACTCCACCTTTTCGAACTCTTGAGCTAGATTCTTCGTCAATCTGAGGTACCTCTGCATCCTTTCTTCTTTGGCTTCATATTCTCCCCTGGCTTGCCCAATTACTAGCTTCGAATCACTCTGGATCACCAAGTTCTTAATTCCAAACTCTCTTCCAAGCCTTAACCCCGTCAGAATCCCTTCATATTCGGCCTTGTTATTAGTTGCTGGGAATTTCAACTGAACTCCATATTTTAGCTTTTCTCCATTGGGGGTGATTATGACTACCCCTACTCCTTCTCTCTTATGGGCTGACGAGCCGTTGGTCTGTATTGTCCATTGCTTGTGTTCGATGGTGAAGCCATCCTCGTCTAGGTGGGTGAATTTCACGATGAAGTCTACTAAAGCTTGTGCTTTTATGGCCTTCTTAGGGTGGTATTCAATATCAAACTGACTGAGCTCGATCGCCCATTAGACCATTCTCCCTGTCGCCTCGGGCTTGCTCATGGACTTCTTGATTAGTTGGTCCGTCATGACCAAGATAGGATGCGCTTGGAAGTACTGCCTGAGTTTTTGTGAAGCTACTATCAACGCGAACGTGATCTTCTCGATCTGAGGATACCTAGACTCAGCTCCTTGGAAGGCTTGGCTGAAGTAATAGATGGGGAGTTGCTTCCCGTCCTCTTCTCGGATCAAGGCTCCACTGACGACTGTATCTGATACTGCCAGGTACAAGTACAAGTTCTCACCTTCTTTTGACGGGCTTAGAAGGGGTGGATTGCTTAAGTAACGTTTGAGTTCCTGGAATGCGGCCTCGCACTTGTCAGTCCAAGCGAAAGCCTGTCTTAATGTCTTAAAGAAGGGTAGGCATTTGTCCGTCGCTCTAGAGATGAACCTATTGAGGGCTGCAATCCTTCCTGTCAGCTTCTGGACGTCCTTGACGGTCTTAGGCGAGGCCATATTGATTATGGCTTGTACCTTCTCTGGATTCGCCTCGATTCCCCTCTGGGACACCATAAATCCCAGGAATTTCCCCGAGGCTACGCCAAAGACACATTTATTGGGGTTCAGCTTCTTATGATATTGCTTGAGAGTAGCAAATGTCTCTTTAAGGTCGTCCAGATGGGTGAGTTCCTCCTTACTCTTGACGAGCATGTCGTCTACGTATACTTCCATGTTCCTGCCTATCTGCTTGCTAAACATTCTATTTACCAATCTCTGATAAGTGGCGCCTGCATTCTTCAGTCCGAAGGGCATTACCTTATAGCAATAGAGCCCCTGGCTGGTGATGAAGGCTGTTTTCTCCTGATCCTGTTCTGCCATTTTTATTTAGTTGTATCTAGAGAAAGCGTCCATGAATGTTAGAAGCTTGTGTCTAGCTGCGGAGTCTACCAACTGGTCTATTCTCGGGAGAGGGAAGCTGTCTTTCGGGCATGCTTTGTTCAGGTCTGTGAAGTTTACGCACATTCTCCATTTCCCATTTGCTTTTTTCACCAGGACGACATTTGCGAGCCAATTTGGGTAATATACTTCGCGGATGAAGCCGGCAGTCAAGAGCTTGTTAACTTTGTCAGTAACCGCTTGATCTCTTTCGGGCGCGAAAACTCTTCGTCTTTGTTTGACGGGCTTCCTTTCTGGGTCTACATTCAGCCTGTGTTGGATGACTTCTGGAGATATGCCTGGCATGTCATCGTGGCTCCAAGCAAAGACGTCTAAGTTTTCTTTAAAAAATTGAACCAGCTTTGTTTTCATCTAAGGACTTAGAGTCGTCCTTATCCTGGTCGTCTTATTTAGTTCTTCATCGGATAATTCCACTGTCTCCAAGGCCTCCATCTTTACTTTCCCCTCTTCTTCGATCGTCCATGTATGGTTCTCCTTTGCGCCCACGACGGCCTGGTAACGCTCTCGAGCTAAAACTTGATCTCCTTTGACTTCTCCTACCCCATTCTCTGTGGGGAACTTTATCTTCAGGCAGTAGGTTGACGTGGATGATTTCCACTTGTTGAGCGCTGGTCTTCCAATGATTACATTGTAGGTCGAGGGACAATCTACCACCAAGAAGTCTAGATCACAGGTCAACTGCTTCGGGTAGGTTCCCACTGTCACCGTCAACGTCACTATGCCCTTGGGGTTTACCTTGTCTCCACTGAAGCACTGAAGCTGACAAGGGGGGAGTCAAATGGACGCAATCTTTTTGGATTCAGTTTCAACTGTTGGAATGCAGGGAAGTAAATGATGTCAGCAGAGCTTCCATTGTCCACGAGGATCCTCTTTGTGTTGAACCCTTCTATTGTAAGTGCTATGACCAGGGGGTCATTGTGAGGTTGTTTCACTCCCCTAGCATCTCCTTCATTGAAAATCATGTCCTGACCGGTTCGTCTCTGTTTCAACGGGGGTGTCATGTGGACGCTGTTCACCTGTCATTGATATGCTTTCTTAAGGGACTTGAATGACCCACCTGCCATGGGTCCTTCTGCGATCATCTATATTTCCCTTATCACATTTTGAGGAGGTTGGTACTGACGGTTATTGCCCCCGGAGGTGGACTCGTGCTGACCCTTGTTTCCATCTCGGAATCTACTGTATTCCCCTTTCTTGACAAACTTCTATAGCTTTCCTTTCTGTATCAACTCCTCAATTTGTTCTTTGAGGTCTCGACAATCTTCAGTGTAATGGTCGTGGTCCTTATGAAATCGGCAGTATTTATTCTTATCGCGGACGTTAGGGGATGAGTGTAGTAGTCGCGGCCACTTAAGGTAATGCTCGTCCTTAATCTGCGCTAAGATTTTATCGACTGGCATAATAAGAGGGGTAAATTTTACCGCTTGCGGTCCCTTGTCGTCCTTCCTCCTGACTCCGTCATTGGTTCGACGATTTGGGCGCTCTTGCTTTTGCCCTCTACGATCATCATCTTTCCTTTCTTTGTCCCCTGGTCTCCCTCCATCCCTGATGGCCGCTAATGCATCTTCGGCGTTCATGTACTTCTATGCTTTCAGGAGCATTTCAGCCATCGTTTTTGGGGGATTCTTTGCGAGTGACGAAACGAGTTCTCTGGATCTCAACCCTATCTTGAAGGTCGTCCGTTGCACCTTATCGTTCGCATCGTCCACCTCTAGTGTTTCGCGAGTAAAGCTTTTCACGTATGACCTCAGAGTTTCCTTTTCTCCCTGCCTGATGGTAAGTAAATGATCCGCAGTTCTCTTAGGACGCTGTCCTCCAATGAAGTGACGCAAGAAGGCATTGCTCAACTGCTCGAAATTGTCAATGGACGACGTTGGCAGCTTTGTGAACCATTCCCTTGCAGCTCCTTTGAGGGTGGTGGGGAAGGAGCGACACAGTATTTTGTCTGGGGGCTGCTGGAGCCCTAGGGTCGTCTTAAAAGTGTTCAGATGATCCTGAGGGTCCTTTAGCCCATCAAATGGTTCAAGCTGGGGCAATCGAAATTTTGACGGTACTAGGCACTCAAGGACCGCTGGGGTGAACGGTGAATCTGTTGCCCTAACCATTCGATCTACACTTCGATCTGTTTTTTCCTTGATGGCGTTTCTGAGCTCGTCCATCTCCCGCCTCATCTCGTGGAGAAGGTCCGAGTTGTGCTCGGCTAGAGTAGCGGGCCTTCGATGGTCATTTCTTCTGTGGCTATCTCCCTCATCGTCTTGGTTCCCTTTAGATCGATTCTCTTCTTGTTGAAGCCGTAGTTTCAGCTCCTGATTTTGCCTGGTCAGTTCTTCAACGATGGCTGCGAGGGCTTGAACTTGTTGAGCTAAGGCTGCAGAATCCGGATTAGACTCCATGTGAGACTATTTTTCTGTATTGAACACGAAAATGTCGAAATCCCCACAGACGGCGCCAAACTGATGAAGTGTGAATTCGTCAGCCAATGGATGTAGACAGAAATGATCTCTGGCCTCCTGCAGGTATGTACCCTCGAGTGTGGTCACCGGTGTGGTGCCTGCCACAACATCTCCGATGCCAAAGTCAGTATCGAAAGTTATTTAAGAAAGAGCAATATAGTGTATCAGAGAAATCTTACAGTAACTATCTCAATGTGCACATACCTTATTCTTGGCCATGTGGGGGCTTTATATATGTTGTTGTAATCTCTATCCGTTGGGCAATTAATGTGGTTCTTAACACTCCTCTGAGTAACGTTTTCTAGCCTCATCATGTTGCTTTTAATTTTATCCCAACGGTCTGTACAACTGGTTTTGTAATCGTCCAGGGCGTTTATTGGCGGCATTGAATGAGGTGTTTAAGCCTCGTCAGTGAACTAGTAACTCGTCAGTGTAAATCTGTCTCGTCGGACCAGTTTTCCTCGTTTATGCTTGATTTCGTCAGTCCCATCGAAAGGTACAACATTTATTACTTTTTAGAAGTAGATACTACAATTATTACTTGATGTTTGATAGATGTGGTCCCTTCGGGGACATCCGATATTTGATAGATGTGCAACTTGTAACAAGATGAGTAGCTCTATAGTTTTCCATTTTGTATTGAATCCACAAGCTATATATATTAATTACTAATTAATTATCCCATCCTTGAATTTCCTTGTCTTATTGTGATACGCTGATAGTCATTTTATTTCACAACAATTTGCAATTAATGATTTAGTTTGACAATTAATACTACTAGCATGTAACTTATGTAAACGGATAGATGCATTTAAAAGTTAAACACAATTTTTATTATAAAAATATAAATAATTAGTCAAATTATTAAAAAGAAAATAGCATGCAACACATTCATATCACATACGTATAAATACGTTTAAAATTAAACACAATTTTTATCATAAAAATAGAAATAATTAGTCAATTTTTTTTAAGTAAACGTAATTAGTCACATATTAAAATTCTTACCTAAATTTAAAACTATTTATGATCATTTTTTTTTTTCTATTTTTTAATAAGATATAATGTGTGGTGATATTTTTTGTGTGATGATTTTGAGAAAATTGAGTTTCAAAAAGAGGGACATTTTTTTAATTAGTTTGGAAAAGGGAGCAAAATGTTACTTATTTTGCCCGAAAAGGACATGTGCCAATTTTGTCTCTTTGCTTGTAGCCAAAATTGTACCCAAATGGCTATTAAAGAAGTGGGTTAGTGGATCACTTTCCAAATTCAAAATTTGACAGAAATATTCAGTATTTCCTATTTAAGATGAAACTGGGTCAATTTAGATACACATACACAAAAGAAAATGGATATGAAGACGGTTGTAGCAAATAAGCCTCATGCAGTTTGTATTCCATTCCCAATTCAAAGCCACATAAAGGCAATGCTAAAGTTTTCAAAGCTTCTCCGCCATAGAGGTTTTCTCGTAACCTTTGTGAACACTGAGTTTAATCACCAACGTTTCCTGAAAACTAATGGTCCTAACTCCTTAGAGCATTCACATCAGCTCTTTTATAACTGTGTATAATTGTGTAAAATAGAGCTACAGTACAAATTTTACACATTTTGAGCAAAAAAACACCCACATCAGTGGGTGTAAAAATGTGTAGAATTGTGTATATATTTACAAGAGCTACAGTTCCCGTGTAAATATACACGGGTACTGTAGCTCATGTATTCATTATTTTATATTTTTTTCTCTCACTTCTCTTCTTTCTCCATCTGACTTCTCTCTCTCTCCCTCTCCCTCTTCCTCTGAACGGGACAAAATTCATCGACCACCAACCACTGTCCAGCCACCACCACAACAGCACCACCCACCACCGCAACCTAGCAACACCCACCATCACCACCGCAGCCAATCAACCCAAAATCAACCACCATCACCATCACAAATTGACCCAAAAATCAACAGAAAATTAAACTAAAATCAACCCAAAATAAACAAAAACACAAACCAAATTCAAAGGAAACCCAGAAAACCGAGAAAACCCACTTCGCCTCAACCCAGAAAATCCGATTCACCTTGACCCAACTTCATCTCGACCCATTTCACCCCAACCCAAAAACCCATGTTTCGGTCATGGGTGAGATCAAGCAAGATTTCAACCCAAAAAACCAGTGATTCTATCTTGTTGGCGATCATATTGCAAGAGAGAAGCGCTGGGTTTTGGCTGGGTCAGATTGAGAAACAGAGGACGGAGGTTAGTGGTGGGTTGACGGAGATTAGTGGGTTTTGGCTGGGTCAGATTGAGAAATAGAGGACGGAGATCAGATTGCAAGGGAGATTCCACATGTATTCTTTTATGGGTTGAGGGAAGGAGATGAGGGAATGGGAGAATGCAAAGGACGGAGAATACAGAGGACGAAGGTGGTTGGGTTTAAGAGAGAGACAGAGGCAGTGAGAGAGAGATAGAGGCAGTGAGTGAAAAAAATAATAAAAAAATGTAAAAGAATGTATATTTTATTGAATAAATGTGTAGAATAGGTAAACTGATGTGGGTATTTTGTAAAAATGAATGTGTAAAATAGGAAAATGAGGTTTTAAATGTGTAAAATAGACAAATTTTCCCACATACTGATGGGAATGCTCTTAGATGGCTTGTCTGACTTTTGATTCAAAACTATCCCAGACAGCCTCCTTCCCACGGATCCCGATGCCACCCAAGACCTTCATTCTCTTTGTGATTCCATTATGAAAAACTTTTTAGCTCTATTTTCTCACCTCCTTTCAAAACTCAACAATGCAACATCAAACATTCCTCCAGCGACTTGTATTATCTCAGATGGTTTCATGCCCTTCACCGTTACGGCTGCTCAGGAACTTAAAGTCCCTATTGTAATGTGCTTCTCTGTGGCTGCTTGCAGTGTAATGAGTGCCATGTGTTTTCCTGCCCTCAAGGACAAAGGTGTCATACCACTTAAAGGTAAAAAAGAATGCAAAACCCTATAAAATTTTTGCATTATTTTATTAATATTGATCACATATTTTTGAGCTAAAAACATTCTTTAATCTTTATCATGTAGACGAAAACTATTTAACAAATGGGTATCTAGACACTGTTATAGATTGGATTCCAGGTATGAGAGACATTTGTCTAAAGGATCTTCCAAGCTATGTTCAAACCATAGATCCAAATGATATTATCCTTAATCTTTTGATTGAAGCAGCGAATAGAGCTCTTGAAGCTTCAAAAGTTATTGTTCAAACATTCAACGTGTTAAAGCAAGAAGTTTTGGATGCTCTCTCAACCATGTTTTCTCATGTATATGCCATTGGTCTTCTCCAACCACTACTCAATCAATTGCCCAATGACCCTTTGGAATCAATTGGGTATAGTTTATGGAAGGAAGAAACTCATTGCCTTAGTTGGCTTAATTCTAAGGCACCTAACTCAGTGTTACATGTGAATTTTGGCAGCGTAGCTGTTATGACACCATTATAGTTAATTGAGTTTGGTTGGGGACTTGCAAATAGTAAACAACCATTTTTGTGGGTGATCAGGCCTGATTTAGTTGTTGGAGAATCAGGGACTTTGCCACTTGAATTTGAGATAGAAACTAAAGAAAGATCTCTAATAATTAGTTGGTGCCCCCAAGAGAAAGTGCTAAACCACCCTTCGGTTGGAGGGTTCTTAACACATTGTGGGTGGAATTCAATTATTGAAAGTTTGTGTGCTGGAGTGCCAATGCTTAGTTGTCCATTCATTGCAGATCAACAAACAAACTGCAAGTATACTTGCAATGAATGGGGCATTGGCATGGAGATCAATAATGATGTCAAGAGAGAAGAAGTGGTGAAGAATGTGAGAGAGTTGATGGAAGGAGACAAGGGTAAAAAAATGAAGAAAAAGGCCTTGGAGTGGAAAAAATTGGCCGAAAATGCAACTGATCCACTTGGTTCTTCATCCATCAATTTAAATAATCTTGTGGGTGAAGTGCTTTTATCAAAAGGCCAAATATTTTAGGGAAATAATGACAATAATAATAAAATGTCTTGTGTTGTATTTGTTCAATTTGTTTGTCTTCTCTTTGTTCTTTGCCCTTTCTTCTTTTCTTCTTCTTTTCATCTCCAGCATGAGACACCCATGATGATGATGGCTTATTTTCACGTCCACTGTAATCCATAGTTGATACAACCATGCCTGAATTTCCATCACACCGACGCCAAGCACACATTAAAAAAATCCAACTACGTAGCTAGCCAAATCACCCAAGTTAAAACACATCGAACCCACCACCAATGGGCCACCAAAAGACCCATAAAAACTTAGCTAATTGAAGCTTCGGGCTGTTGTGTTGTAATTAAGATGCTAATTATACCATTTCGTTTCAATATTGTTTTGGGTTTAAGTTCAGATATAATCTTAGAATCAAAGTTATAGAAGTTAACTGGATTCTTTGTTAGGTTGCTTTTAGAAATTGGACAATATTCCTATATTTTGGGCGTTTTTATTTTAGTTTATATATTTTGAAAATTTTAATTTAATTCTTAAGTTTTTCAATAAATTTTCATTTTGGATCTTATTGTAATCTCTGTGAAAAAAAAAAAAAAAAAACAAAAACAAAAACCACGTTACCATTTTAATGAATAAAAAAATTCCACACAAGAAAATTAAAACAAAAAACAATAACAACAATGGACACAACTTAAAAAAAAAAAAAAAATTATTTTACAATTTATTGAAATAGCAAGCTATGAGTAGTATATCATACTTTCACATGGCTATATCACTTATATTATATTTACAGTACATCAGTTATAATATGTGGCATTTGCAACTATTAAAAAAAATTGGTAGCACAAAACTTTGTGAGAAAAAAAAAAAAAAAAAAGAGAGAGAAAGAAATGATGTTTAATGGTGTCACCTCAGCTAAAGAATGGTATATTAGTTCATATAAAATGTTGCACCAGCAGTTCATTTACCATGTTGTTAGTATAAAAAAAAAAAGAAATTAACGAATTGACTAAATTATTACCTTTTAAATCTTTTTAACACCAATCTTTTTAAAGGCTAATATTGAATTTATCATATATTAAAGATCAAAAATGCTTTAAATAAGATTGCAAGCGTGTATTCTAGAAGATGTGAGAGTTATAGGATGTACCTCGAAGGTGATAGTCCCCATCAAACAATTATGATTGTGTGTGATTTAAAGTGATTTTCTCATATCTCAAATCGTCATAACATGTATACACTTATGCAATCTTGCGCTATTTTTCATACACAACACACAATATTCTTTGCTACTCTTGATACATGTGCATGTACAATGTGATTTAGCCATCACAAGGTTTTACATGTGCTAATGTATGCTCACTAAACTGTTTTGGCTTTGTTTTTTGAAATATAAAATTGGTTAGATTTGTTTAGTGTGTGTGTGTGTGTGTTTTTGGAGGATCCATGTGCTTAAAATTTTTTGTTGAGAGATGATTTTGAGAGCTTAATATGTTGATTGGATTATTTGTTGAGTTGTATGTTGGATTGCATTCATGTCTATATTTTTCACTTCTCGAAAAATTGTTTTAAAAGCTGGCTCGACACCTCCTCGATACCTAGCCATCTGTAGATCTTCTTCAGCTTTTCCTTATCGCAATCTCGACACTACCTCGACACCTGGTGGATCGATAGAGAAAGTTTCTGTCTCCTTGATACATTCTCGATACCTTGTCGATCGATCGAGATTCTGTTCTTGATTCTAGTGTTTATTCCTCGATACCTCCTCGACACCTGTATCTGTCGATGACATTTTTCCTCGACACCTATCTCAACAGATATCTCGACACCCCTCGACACCTGTATCTATTGAGATTTATTGAGGATCTATTTAAGCCCTTTGCGCAATCCGGTTCTCATTTTCTCAATCTCTCTCAATCTGTCCGTGCCTGTTCACCTCCCAAACTCTCTTTTCTCACCCAAAACCTTCAACCCACGTGATTTTTGGCCTTTCTTTGCTTTAAATCACTTGGTATGATATCTTTTCCCTTCATTCTTCATGCATTTCATGTTTTGTTTTGAATCTTAGGTTTTGGGGTTTTTGAAAATTTTGGGGTTTTTCAAAATTAATGAGTATTTCTTGAAATTTTGGGATGGGTTTTCATGTAAAAGTGTTCAAAATCTCATGCATTGCATCACATTTGCATTATAATGATATTTTCATGCATTTAGATGTGTGTAATATATTTGTGTGCTGGTAGGTTTGGATTGGGCTGAGCCTATGATGAAATTTCTTTTGCATGTCACATGTTCATGAATTCCCCATGCATACGTACTCTCTATTCAATATATTTGAATTGCTTGGGACTTTTCTAATTGTCTCTTTCTCTCTCTCTCTCATTCTGTTTACGTTAGTAGTGTTTATAGCACCTAAGCGTAAATCTACTCCGGCTCGAAACTCTCTTCGTTTTGGAGCTTCCTCTTCTTCTGATTCTGCTCCTTTTAATCTTCGGTTCCATGATGATGATGCCCACAAGGCATTCTCGGAGAACTTCTCTAGACGAGGTGTTCATTCGGAACACCAAGTCATTTTGGCGGACTTTGCCGATACTGACCTTCCCTCTATCATTCACAGTAGGGGATAGGAGTAACTGTGTGACGTCTCGGTCACATGTCCTCTCGTGCTTATTCAGGAGTTTTACTCCAACATGCACGGGATTGATCATTCAATACCTCTTTTCTTCATTCGCGTTCAAGGTACGCACATCCCTGTCATATCGCAGCTTGTTGCAGATGTGCTGCGGCTTCCTAGGATAGAGTTTCCTGACTATCCTTCTTATGAGCATCTGCGGACTGTGTCCAAGGATGAGCTCATATCTGCTTCTGTGAGTGCCTTTCGGAGTTGGGTGAGCGTCAGTTTACATCATGTCGGCCTTTTGCTAAAGGTCCTAGATTCTTAAACATGGTGATGACTATTGTACTTCATCCGCTTTCTCACTACAACTTCATTATCGAGCCTCGAGCTCGATTTTTGTTATCTTTCCTTGAGCATCTTACCATAGATTTTCCTTTTCATTTCATTCTATCTATTATAGATGTTCATTTGGATGCGGCGATCCGTGATAAACTCATTTTTCCTCCTGCTATCACGAGGATTCTACGCCATTTTTCCGTCCCTTTTCCTGTGTCTAACCATTTCACTTTCATGTGTGCCCTAGATGCCACTACTGTAAAACGTAGTGCAGTGCAGTTTAGGTCGAGACAGCCAAATTCCACTCTTTCCTCCTGTTCAGCTCCATTTCGATCTGCTCCATCTACATCCGCTCCTTCTTCCTCCATGAGCGATGTGTCCCTTGGAGACATTATGGCGCAGCTGCAATGCATGGATGCTCACCTTGATACACTCTCTACTGAGTTGTATCAGGTAATGTTCGTGTTGGTTGTATTGCATGAAGGCAGGCGACCATGGGTGGTTTTGCTTCTAAGGCTACTCCTTCACCACCTCCTCTAGTGGCTTCTGATTCTGAGGATGATGATGGCGATGACGATGATGCTTCTGATGATGATGATAGAGATGCTAGCTCTATTGATGAGATGTCTACTTGACACTTTACCTTTTGTCACTCGTGACAAAAAGGGGGAGTATTTTTGGGATATGAGAGTAGTCATCTTAGGGGAAGAGTTAGTATAGGACATTTTGTGAGGGGGAGTGTTGATACTTGAGGGATGAAGTAAGGATATGATGTATTTTTTTCTTTTCTACCTTTTAAATACATTGTTCTTGTAAATTAGGTCTTGTGACCAGTTTTTAAATATATTGTACTTATTTTCTCTATATGTGGATGTGTGTTTCTTTCACCTATCTCTACATATGTTGTTTTTTCTCTATCTTTATACACATGTTTCTTATACTTGTATGCAATCCTATTATTTCTGTTTCATACAAGATGCTTTGATGAGTTTTGTTTAAAGTGTTTCAGAAATATATGTTGTCAAAGTCTACTTGCCATAAACTCTCTTCTTGCAAAGTTTTTCAAGAGTTTGTGTTAGGATAGATTTTATTGTATTCAACAAGTGAATATGAGTTGAGTGATTTATGACTTCTCTCATATGTTCATTTGTTTATTGTGGTTTTGTCATGGATTGCCAAAGGGGGAGATTGTTAGAACATATGTGTTTCATTTATTAAGAACATATGTCATTACTTTTGTGTAATTGGCTAATCCTTTGACAAAACGCACTTTACTTGTAATTGGGTAGATCTAGGATGTGTTGAAATACTTCAAGAAACTATGTTTCAAAGATCAAGTGTGGAATCCTTCAAGTTTGTCCAAGAAAATAAGCTGAAAGTGCAAGATTACTAAAGCTTGATAGCTAGCTCGACAGCTAGTATGTGTCGAGGTTTAGAAAGCTGTTCCAGTCCGTAAGCTCGACACTTGCTCGACACTTGCTCGACAGCTTCTTGACAACTTCTATCTGTCGAGATTTATAAAAATCAGAATTCTGATATGATTTCTTGGGATCCGTGAATGTGTCTTTGGGCCTTCTTTTCTCCTAACCCTAGACATATAAAAGGATTATTTTAAGGGCCGTTAAAGCGTTCACAAGTTGCACAAGCATAGAGCAAACTTTATTTAAGCAAATTGTGACCGAAGACAAAGTTTTGCCCTAGTTCAACTCTTCTGAAGAAGTTGCTGTGTATGTGCACCTTTGGGTTTTGTGACCAAGCATCTTCTTGATCTTCATCGTGTAGGATGAACTGAAAAATCTTGCAGCCAACCTCTTTTTCAGTTGGTATTGAGGTCGCGTACTGGGATCCGCGCATTGGTTAGTCATGTACTTGGGAACTGTGCATCAAAAGGGGGAATTGTTACTACAAAACAAGTCCAATTGGGTATTGGTGTAAGGGTTCAACTATAGGTTGGTAAGGTACTTAGGATTCCTTTACTTGTAATCACTTATTGTAATAATAGTGGAGTTTCGGGAGTGGTAACCTGAAAATCACCTGGTGGGGTTTTTGCCGTCAGGTTTTTCCTCATTCGTAAATAAATCACCATGTCATTTATTTTTCACTGCATAATTAGTTTATTGGCGATTTGTTTGTGCTACCACGCGTTTGCATGTTAAAGTGATTAATTAATAACTTGACTAATTAATTAATTAATTTAATCACAAGGGGTCAATACGTTTATGGCCTATTAGAATCTACTTTAACAAATGCATCATCACAAGTTCCAGCAAACTAACAACTACAGACATACACAGACCACTATGGAGGGAAATGGGTTGGAAAGAAAAGAGATTTCATTAATATTCCAATATACACGTATGAGAGTCTAGGAAGCGTCGGCCACATCATGGTCGGCAGACCTGCACAACTGAGTACAGATATCATCATAACAAAGTTCAGCATAGCAGAACAACCATGGTCAAAGCTATACGAGAAGAGGTGTGAGTTGGAGGTGTACTGTTGATGGCATGGGTTATGAGTTCCTAAGGCACGGTTAGCCGAATTACCTAAAGACGAACCTACCAACATACTTGCTCATCTCGAATGGGAGAACAATCAAATGCAAAGGCAACTAGACCGTTTTCATGCAGTCTAAAAGGCTAGGAAACATCTATCAGGGAAGGTGCAAGAGAGAGCCATCAAGTCTGTTAATGAAATTACTAATTTAGATGATGATGAAGATATTTCAGACTTCCCAAATTCAAGCAATAATGATTTCCAAAAATTCCTATCTATGGAAATTAGACGTTGTTGTTAATGTCTAGACACTCTGTGTAAGATGTAGTGTTGTTGCCAATGTCTGACAATGATGATTATGTATGTTCAACTAAAGTATGAAATGCATTAATGATATGTGAGTCCTACCACCTATGGACACATTTGGACTATAGTAACCACTTTTATTTCTTTTGCATTGCTGATTTGCTAATAAAAGCCTTCTAGAGTTATCAACATGACCAAAGATGCTTCTTATCATATTCTTATAACTATGTGTTATCCTTCGTTTCACTAACCATCTTATAAAAATATAAGAAAATTAAGTTATATGGCTGATTACTTCTTGCTATGGTAAAGATTCTCATTCTCTTATGATTAAAATTTACTACAACAAATAATCAAAATCACACCAATGTACTCACATAACTCTCATTCAACAAAAAAAAAAAAAAAAAAAAATCAGTACAATATCAAATGAAAATACCATTGCCATAAAATTTTGATATGGGTTTTTTACCTAAGGTGATACAAATTTTAGTTCAGTCCAGAAGCAGCTGTGGATTTGTGGAGTAGTAGTGGAATTCAGTTCAAACTGAAAGCAAGATAGTCTAAATGGGAGGAGAAGTAAAGTTATAACACGGGAATAACTCGATTTTATAGATGGCGATTTTGCTTTATAACTCGATATTATAATAATCAAATTATGTATGGATTAAAACAAAAGAAAATGCTACGCTTGACACCAAGACAGTCTGAATGGGAGGAGAAGTACATCTATAACATGAGCATAACTCGATATTTTTATTGTCGGTTATATAACTCGATTTTATAATAATCGAGTTATTTAGGGATTAAAAAAAAAATGCCACATTGGTTTGCCAGCATGGCAAAAATCTCATCCAAACTCGATTATAAAATGATCAAGTTCTTCACAAAACTCGATTATGGTCATGTCGAGTAACAAAACATGGGCATTTCCCTAATTAGTTTGAGAAAGAGGGCAAAATGTTGGAAAGTTTGTGAGAAAGGGGCAAATGCCCATTTTGGCCTCAATTCTTGTATACAAATATTGCAAAGAAGATCAAAAAGACAATACATGGTTCTCTTTGTCTTTAGCAACCAGTTGACATACAAGAGGGATTGAATGGCCTAACTAACATGGTGGGGCTTGATAATATCAAAAGGAGGAGAAACAAAGTCCTCTAATAAGGAGTTGTAGTGGGACTTGGTCGCCAATCTCGCCACATCGATCTCCGCCACGCCAGTCTCCACCACGTCAATTGCCATGCCATGACCACTCCAATCTCTAACCCAACTTTGGTGGCTAGCTTTGAGAGAGAGAGAGTGAGATAGAGAGAGAGGGGGCTGAATGAAAGAGAAGACTCAGAGAAAAGAAATGAAAACATTGAAAAGAGAGAAAGAAGGACTGAAAAAATAATATAATATTTATTTCATATGCTACAGTACTGTCATAAAAGTAAGACGGTACTGTAGCAGTATTGGAAATTTTTTTGTAATTTTAAGCTTTTACAAGTCTGGGTGTTGGGTGGTTTTGGAGCTTTAATGCTAAATTTGTCCTACATATCCCATTTGGCAATCCAGATTTGAATTAGTAGAGTTAAGATTTTTTTTTTTTTAAAGAAAAAGTTCTTAATAATTTAATAATTTACTTCTTGTTCTATTTCAATTTATTTATTTACTTTGTCATCTCTCATAAGTCGTAATTGATGACGATGTGGTTCCATCCAAACAAGCTGACCCAAAAAGTTATTGAGTTGTCCAACAAAATATTATTTTTTTTGCTAAAATTGTCATAATATTTGTAACATAGGTTGAGACGAACATATATTTTGTGTACAAATATTGGACATTTCGTTTTACTTATAGTTGTAAATTTTAAGTTATAGCATCTTAGTGCAGCAAAGAAAGTGAAATGGCAGCCGCGTTTATGGCATTTCAAGTGCATGGAAATATTCTGAGAAGGCCCTCCCTTTCGCACAGCTTTGATCACATTAAGAGCACTCATTCTTCTGTTTTCAAGGCCTCTCTCTCTTTCTCTCTCATACGAAGCTAGCTCACTTATATGTAGGGCTGTGTTTGTTATACTTTACACATACTGTATTTCAAAGTCACGTTTTCAAGTTATAACAAGAGAGCATGTGTAAAACACACTGACATGTATAACAGGATTTTTCCATATATGATGCATATTTTTGAATCCAAAAGAGGACTTGAAAATTGTTTTAGTTGCAAAGTTTTGCACCAAATTTTGGGTTCAGTTTGATGTCCCTGAACTTGTGTCAAATTTCAGAAAGGATTTTACATATTGTAGCTAGCAATATTAAATACTGATAGAAAATCGACTCTTATGTATGGCAACTGTAGCAGTAGAGAAGATTTTGGCCAAATTTCTGGTTTTGATTTTCTATTCATTAATTCGGGTAACTCTATTTAGTCTTGCAATGAAATTATGTAAAAGCTTCCATAATTAAGTAGGTAGATTCGAAATCCATCCCTTCATCATTTTCATCTCAACTGCCATATCCGATTAGATAAAAAAGTTTAACTTTTTACCTAAACAGATTGAATTGTTGGAATGAAAGGCTAAAATTTTAACTTTTCATCTAGACCATTCAAAAGGTATGCATCTCATGCAACATTCCATGAGATCGAAATATCCCTTCATCTGATAGGATATGTTTTCATAAGCAGCCAGTTTTGAGAGATCTGAGACAAGTTCCACTGCAAATTGATGTTTTCAAAGCCATCAAGAACGATTCTGTAAATTTATTGGACACCTTTCTGGACTCGGTGTCTGAGTTTGTTGACCAACCATTGCTCCCATCTCAAGTACGTACCACTTCTCAGTTTAGGCTGTTAGATTATGTATTGTAATTCCTCGTTGTGATGTATTGTAGTTCAGTAGAGTAGAGTAGCAAATCTGTTAGTTCTGTATATAATGCCTAAACTGTAAGTCGTTTATGTGTACAGTAATGCTGAACTACAAGTAGTTTTTGTATAGTGAAGTTAGAGTTAGAAGACAGGTGGCATCTCTCTATTGGTCAGTAGATTAGTTAGTTATTCGTTAGTGTTTTCCCGCTTCTCTCTGCTTCATATATAACTAGCAGAGCTTGTTTATTGATGATCAATGTACATACAGATTCTCAAATATTTTCTCTCTTTGGCTTGCTCCATTGATGAATCTTGGTATGTGCATGAATTCTAACATGGTATCAAAGCTTGAACTGGATCAGAGTCTTCAATCTAGTATTCTCTGAAATTTCTTGTTCGATTTTTCTTCTTCTTTGTTTCTTCTAGTGTATTCTTTCAATTCAAGCAAAAATTGTTCCTTTACATTTCTCTTGATCTCTACACTAGATTTTCTCCTCTAAATCTTGATTTCTTTGTAAAGACTAGCAAATCAAAATTCTTGATTTAGGGTTTGTATTCTATTAGTTGTGGTTTAACAATCGATTTTAGGGTTTGTATCAGTTATGGCTTTGCAATTGATTTCTTGAGCATTATAATTCTGATTTGATTCTTTGTGATTCAGAATCCTAATTTGTGGTAGTTCAGTTCTTGTTGTGATTTGTGGTAATCCAATTCTTGTTGTCCTTTTGTGGATTTCTGGTTTGGGTTCCTTTGAGCAATGTTCTTGATTCCATTCTATTTTGGCTAGAACAGTCGGAATTTCTCGTACAGAACTGCAAACCAGAATGGAAACACCTTATGTTTCACCTTAGATGAAATTCCAGCCAATTTCGGTCTGTTTCGGTATGTTTTAGGTAATTTCGGCTAGTATGAATTTTGGCTTCCTTTTCCCTTTCTGAACCTACCTATTTCGTCTTCTTGCTGGGTCTAAACTAAAAGCCAACTTTCTCCTTCAGTTGGGTCTAAACTCTAAACTCAAAGCCACTGTCTCTCCTTTAGCTTTATCCTTGTCTTTGAAAGCTTCTGGAAAAGAGATTGGCTCAAGCATTTTTCGAAGAGAATTTTGTACAAGTAGAGGCACTCTTTAGAGCTGACCATAATGGGAGAGGAGAGGGAGATAGAGACCAATAGTAGACTACCATCAAGAAGAGAGAAGTCTAGACTCTTTACAAAACTAAAGTCCTAAAAGCTAAAAAGAAGAAAACTTCAAAGAAAATTTTGAATACAAAGCTGGGATGGGATTTGGGAATTGGGATGTGGGAAT